>JAAKBH010000127.1:165000-316908 GCA_019776075.1 Amaranthus palmeri
ATTTCATGTCATTCCAATGGTAATAAAACTTTGATCACAGAAATGTTTTTTTGTTTACAAATTTTCATTACCAGTTAATACCATTTCTCCCATTGGTAATGCATTGGAATGAATTTTATGAACACAATGAGATGATCAAAGATTGTCAAGCATAGCCATCAAGGTAGCAAAGAGGTTTTTCAACCAAAATTACATTAGTTTTTCATTCCTATTACCGCGGTTTATTACCACCTACCAAACGGGCGTTTTGCAGAAGTTGAAACAAATAATCATTTTTTTAAAATCAAGTAAAAATAAGCGGATGTGGTTGGTTCCAAAGCTAGGAATTAAGTTTTCCCAAAGCTCATTAATTGATTTTTGGAATCAAGTTTCCTCGAAGCTCATTATTTGATTCTTGGAATTAAGTTCCCCGAAGCTCATTATTTGATTTTTTTTTTTGTAAAAGATGCTTGTTTGTTTCAAATTTTCAACTTTTTTCGGTGATAAATTTATTATTGGCTTATACAAAATAAACCCCTCAAAAGTGGAGGATTGGTTGGATACAAATTCAATGAAGTTCTATTTTAGATCAACTAGTAATAGAGGACTAACCCATTAAGTTTATATTATAATCATTCTCTTATTTTTCGATATTGTATGTACATGTGAGTTAAATTTATAGGTGTACAAAAGACACACGACGATCTGATATTTATTCGACTATATAACCGAGCACGACTTGTGTTAGATCCTTGACATCATTTACATTGGAATCTATGCAACCTGTATTTGCCTAAGCCATGATCCGAGTCATTGTAATAAAGATCCTATCAATATTGTGTAACATATAACAAAAAAATTACAGTCGAGATGGTTCAATAATAATATTTTGAATTCGCCCATAGATAGTAGAAATCCAACATTCATCATTTTTCTTTAACAGGAATAAATAATACAGAAAGTTACTTGAGAAAGTTGGCTAAAGATGTTGTTCAAGAGTTACCTGTAATTCCAAATCCTGACATGGAGGGACGCAATTTAGTTACAAAAACAAAGTTAATATCAATGGAGAAACAACAGGCTGAAGAAGAGATGATCGAAATGTTGCTGTCAGAGGATTTCGATATCGATACAGCCCTTGTTTCAGTTGTTTCAATTCTTGGAATGGCTTACACTGGCGGAAATTCTCTTGCACACCACATTATCCTCGATCAGAGAGTACAAGATCATTTCGATATCAAACTTTGGATAGACATTTCAAGAGCAAAAACTTGTGTCAATATAGTACGTCAAGTTATTGGTAAGGCTGCATTTACAGCACATAGTTTTAACCTCGAATGGCTTGTTTCGTTGTTGCAATCGAAACTGAGAGGTAAAAAGTTTCTGCTCGTTTTAGAGAATCTGTCGGAAGATAATGGTCATTTGTTAGAGCCTTTGTTGTTTGCTTTTTCGAAATGTAAACAGGGAAGCAAAATACTCGCCACCTCCAAATCGACATCAATAACTCCTCATGTCGTCCTTCGATTGCCAATGGCTAGAAATCCGTTAGGTTCGCCCAACAAAAAGGAGTGTATTTCTCTATTTCAGAGCATAGCATTTAGGGGAATAGTTGAAAGAGATATAAATTATCAGATGCTACATATTGGGTTTAGAATTTGTAAAAAGTGTTCTTATAATCTAGAAGTAATTACTATAATAGCTTCCATTCTTTCTTGTCAGCCTTGTGTACAAAAATGGCAGTATTTCTATGATAGTTTACTGACCAGTGTAACAAATCCTGTTACATTTATCATGTCTGCAGTACACCGAACTTTAAAACCCCTCGCATATCAAGGCCCGGTTTTGTATTACTCTTCTCTGTTCCCCAAGGATTACAGCTTTAGCAGGCTAGAATTGCTACAACTCTGGGAGGTTCAAGGATTTCTTAACCTTTCACCATCAAAACGAATGTTTGATAAATATTTTTCTAAGGCTCTTGCTGATGGAAATTTCGTTGTAGGAAATAATCAGAAAAAAAGAGATACGACTGATGTAGTATGCTACAAAGTACACGATTTAATACATCATGTGGTGGTGAATCTGTTAAGAGATGACTATTGTTTGCTGGATAAGGCCACAAACGAGGTTGTTGGTAATCGAGTTCAACATGTGAGCTTTATGGTTGATGCTTCTTGGGAAGCTCCATCCTGGCTTCAAGGTGCAAACCAATTGAAGACTCTCCTTTTTCTGCCTCGTAGATCACACGGGTCTATCTCTATTCCAAACTTTAATGTAATATTGGCAAATATGAAGGCATTACAAGTTTTGGATTTAGCCGTTGTGGATTGTAGAAACTGTCACGATTCGTTAAGGGAGGTGAAGCAATTGAGATACCTCAGACTTGGAAAGTCCTTTGATTCGTTACCAGCGTGCATCACAAATCTAAAATTCTTGAGGACTTTGGATCTTACGCACACTTCTATTCGAGTATTACCAGAAGGCTTTCATCGATTGCGTTGTCTAAGGCATCTCTATACAGGATGTAGATTGATTGATCTGCCACCGGAGTTTGAAGCGCTTAAAGAGCTACAAACCTTGGATGAATTCATAGTAGGAAAAAATAATGGGTTATATGAACTCAACAAGCTGACTAACCTTGCAGGAAAGTTGAAGATTCGTTATCAAAATGGTCGTAAAATAGAGTTCTGTAAATCAGATATCATTGCGAATAGGAGTTTACATGATCTGTCACTAATTTGGTTGTCTTCAACTGAAGTCGAGCATAGTAATGTTCATGATAAGAAATCAGAAGCATTGCAGTTTGAATTCTTACAACCGCCTTCAACTCTAGAAAGCTTAAAAATTCAGGGTTGGAAGGGGGTGAAGTTTCCACCATGGCCAACGGATAAATTTTCTGTCATACTTAATAACCTTGTATCAATACATATAGTCGACTGCAACAACTGCCAACATCTGCCAGACTTCAGTACACTTTATAATCTCGAGTCCCTGCAGCTTTGGGGACTCAATGCTCTGGAGTGGGTGGAACATTGTGATAGTTTTGGCAATGCATATTATCCTGTGCCATATTACTTCCCGTCCTTGAAGTATCTAATGTTGGCTCATTTGTCGCGACTAAAGGGGTGGTCAAAGGCAGTTGATTACGAGCAACAAGGAAAACATGATGTTCAACATTACCAGCTCAAGTGCATTTCAGAACTCAGGATTACTGATTGCCCGAAGTTGATGTCAATGCCTCCGGTTCCAAGCCTTGAGAAATTTGAAGTAGTTAACATCCATGTGAAGCTGCTAAACAAACTCATGAATTCACAGCAACTGAAGGAACTCAAAATTAATTCAGTACACGAGTTAGAGTCCTTCGAAAGCGCTATATCTTCCTTGCAAGTTTTGTGTATCAGAAGCTGCACACAACTGAAAAATGTGGTTGCTAAATCTTGCAACACTCTCAAACAGCTTAAAATTCAAGCATGCCCCAGATTGAAAGATGTATTGCAGACATTGCACAATCTATCCTTCCTCGAGGAGCTAGAAATCGAGAGTTGTGAGGCATTGGATTGGGCGCACATGAAGGATGACATCGAGGATAGTAGAGATGCTTGGGACGGCCTCAAAAATCTCCGATCATTGACATTGAAGAACTTGTCAAAGCCTGAACCCTTGCCAAGAGGTCTTACTCATCTAACAGCTCTTAAGGAGCTTAGGATCAGTTGGCTTTACAACATGAGTGTGCTGCCACAGTGGATTGGACATCTCACTCGACTGAATCTTCTTGCCATTCATTATTGTCCGAAACTAAAAGAAATTCCTGATCTTTTTGACCAAATACAAGTAGAGATTAAAAATTGCCCAAAGTTACACAGACGAAATCATGGGCAGACGTCCCATTTGTCTTTCGATGCCTCTACTTAAAGGCACTGAGTTCGAAAAAATGTAATTTTTGATAGTTCTATGATCATTTTTGTGGAATTATTTGTAAATTAGCCTTAAAATTTAAGACTTTTAGAAATTATAATCGCAAAGTTTTTCTTTTTTTTTTAATCAGTTATTGGTAGTTTAAATCAAAAACTGTAAGCAATGTAGTGAAGTTGCCGGATTCCGATGGATTTGACTTGAGATGATAGGTTTTTGACCTGCATTTTACCTTACCAAATTAAGGGTGTTCTTGCCTCCTTTAATTTGCCCAAGCTTGATAGACAAAAGGCTAAAACGATGGTGAATGCAAAGAACCCAAAAACGTGCCCAAAAACCAATTTCAAGAATAGGTTCTTGTTTTCACGTGTGATGAACCACCCACCTATGGGCTTCCTTGGCGTTTCCGATATGAGATAAGTGAAACTCAAGGGGTGACTACCTTGTAGTGAGCAATGGGGTCTTGAATTTTTGTGACTAAAAAATTCAAGAAGTGGAATGTATTACTAACATTCAATCTACAAAACCGCAAAGTTTTAAAGAAAAAAAAAACAATGTTTATTATTTGAAAATCTGAAATCTCCTCTTTACAATGTAATATGTCTCTTATTTATAGGCTAAGAGACTTCCTAAAGGTGGTTAAGGCTTTAAACAAGTAAGCCCAACTAGGATTATCACTTAAATCTCATTTGCTAATCACGTGCATGTTTTAAAGTACACAAAACAGTCCAAAAAACGCGCTGCACACTGTCAGGCCACGCTTATCAAACAGTCGATCTTCAACTCCTTTTTCCAATAATTTCTTGCAAAGACTATGGGGTTTTTTGGATCATTACAGTAAATTCAAGGTTCAAAGATTCCAAATCATCCTTTATTTTCCTATAAAACGTTTCGAGGTGCTGTGGGTGCTCGAGGTAACGTGAGCTGGTCAGCAACTTGAGCAGCAGCATTCTGTCCGGTTTATGGTTGACCAAGGGACTTTCCACTCGATTTCTAGTGGTTCTTCTGTGCTCATTGAAGGTGTCCTTGGGTCTTGGTAGTAAGGCCCATGTATAGAGATTCTAGATTTGCCCATGGTGTCCCCAAAGGTGCTCAGATTAATTCGTAAAGATGCCCGCAAGGTGGGCTGCTCAAACGAAATTCGTGATGGTTCAATTTGACTGTTTATTATTGTTTCTTGGGGTATTTGAGGCATGTGTTGATTTCTAAGCTGTGTGCCATGCATATTTGGTTCAAATGACCTTTGACGTTTTTTATATTTATATTGTAGTCAAGTGTCCTGATTCCGATGGCTAGTAGGAAAATTTAGTATATGCAAGGTAACTATAATAAACACTTTACATAATGAAAGTTGTATTAGAGAAACAAATATGTTTTCTGAAATGCTTCTTGATCTGCTAAGATAAATCAACAAAATTATGTTACATGACCAAGTATAATAAATGTACAGGTAGAAATGGTACTTATTTTCTTACATAATATCTATATATAAAAGTTCACATAAGAAGAAATTTTGGGATGTGCTCAACAACAGGCCAGTCTTCTCCATCCGGTTGCTGACATCTTCGCTTAAGGACAATACATTCTCTTATCTCAAGTCGTCGCAAAGTCTTGAGATTATGAAATGATTGTGGAAGCTGTTTCAATTTGGGACAATACTGAATCTCCATATTTTGTAACGAAGAAAGCTGACCAAGTGATTCAGGAAGATTCACCAAGTTTGGAAAATGTCGAATGGCAAGGCATTGAAGTTTTGTTAGCTGCCCAATTGACTCAGGAAGAACCCTCAACTTATAATCCCAATTGAGAGAGAGCTTCTGAAGTGTTGCAAAACAGTTGAGGCCACTTAGCAGGAATTCCCATTTAAAGATGTTGGTCAGTTCTAACAAACATAGACTCTCAAGGCCTTTCCAAACAGCCCCTAAATTACCTCTGATCTCTTCATCAACATCATCCATCAATGCCTTACAATTCAACTCTTGACAATTCTCGATTTTAAGTTCTTCAAGGATAGACAGGTTATTTAACACAGGCAATATATCTTTCAATCTGCTGCAATCCTGAATTTCCATGCATCTGAGAAGTGTTGTAGATTCAAAAACCACATTGATCAACTCTTTGCATTTTCTAATCGTCAACACTTGTAAGGAAGGCATAGTGATTGAAAGTGACTCTAATTCATGAACTGAGTTGATGTGCAGCTGCTTCAGTGTGGAAGGTACTTCTGATTCCTGGCCATTTAGAAGTGTTTTAAGTAGCTTCGCGTGAATGTCACTTGCTCTCAGAGTCTCAACTCTTGGAACTAAAGGTAATGACATCAAGTGTGGGGAACCAGCTATCCTTAGTTCTAAAAGCGATTTGAAAACCTTCTCAGAGGCATCTTGTTTGTTAAATTTCTCCCATCCTTTAAGTTGGAGCAAATTAACCAGCTCGAGAAACTTAAGAGATGGGAAGAATGCTTTCACAGAAGAAGCATCATTAGTATTGTCGTCACAATTCTCTATCCATTCCAAGGCATCGAGACCACAAAGTTGAAGATACTCAAGATTGGGAATGGTATTAAAGGATGGCAAATACTGGCAGCAATTGCAATCTTTTATACGCAATGATACAAGGTTTCTAAGAAACAAAGAGAAATGATTCATGGCCCATCCCGGGAAACTCACCTTGTTATAACCTTGAACTACCAAGTTCTTGACAGTAGAAGGTGGTTGCAAGAACTCATACTCTAATGCTTCGTTGTTTTGGTCAATTTTACCAAATGGTTTTGAATTTGAAGATGACCACACTAATGAGAATGTATTTAGCTTCAAGTTTGCTAAAAAAATTTCATTTACAGGTACTGCTTTCTTGCGATCTATTTGATACCGGATCTTCAGTTTTCCACTTAGTCCAGCAAAAGGAACCAGTGTGCTTAACTCATTGTTTTTTCCTACAATAAAAACATCCAAGGTTTGCAGATTTGAAAATTCCTCAAACCTACGTGGTAGATCAATTAATCTATCGCCGACATACAGTTGTCTTAGAGAAAACCTCAACGAATTATGAAAGCCATCTGGTAGCTGTTGAATCCCAGAGTGGCGTAGGTCTAAAGTGTGCAAGTTCGGGAAATATGTGATGCATTCAGGCAAAAATTCAGAGGAAGCACCAAGTCTGAGGTACATTAAGTTCGTTAGCTTTCCTATGGAATTTAAACAGCTTCTACAATTAACAATGGCTAGATCTAAAGCTCTTAATTCCATATTATTCTCTAGTATTTCATTGATTTCGGGTATCACAATCAAACTGCATGATTTACTTGGAATAAAATGGAGAGAGTCCAATTGTTTAGCTTCAAGAAGCCAGGAAGGAACTTTCCAAGAGGAGTCCACAATAAAGCTAACATTTCGAATCAGGTTATGATCAACTTCCTCAGTGGGTTTATATAGTACACGAATTTCATCATTTACAAGATGTTGATATTTCATCACCTCATACATTAAAACCCAAGCCTTGTAGTAAATTGTGACACTATTTTTACTGCTCCTGCTGATATCTTCAACGAAATTTCCCCACCTAAGAAGTGTATGAAAATACTTCACATTATATCCACAACGAAATTGGTTCTGGGCTTCCCACAATAGTTCTACCTCATCATTTATATTGTGGTTAAGTAGCGCTTCATGATTTTTGAATTTGCGGTCAAGTTGCAATTTACGATAATTGAAACTATGGTCAAATAGCGATTGACATTCAATGAGCTGTTTTCGTATGAGGTGAACTATTAAGCTAATTGAATCAAAAGGATTTTCTACACTCAGGAGCAAGATAAAATTGAGATACTGCCACTTTTCAGGGGTAGTATCAGAAGAAAGGATAAAAGCTATGGTTCGTATAGCATGTAGATTATCAGCACAATTTTCAAAAATTTGAAGACCAATGTCTTTCAAATAAAGGTTTTCTTCTATTCCTTTGAATGCTATGCTCTTAAACAAAGCTAGGCAGTCATCCCGGCTAGGTGGAAGTAAAAGAAATGGTGCGCCTTTAGCAATTGGCAATGAGAGGAAGAGGTCAGAGGTTAGTGATGTGCACCTAGAAGTGACGAGTATTTTGCTACCAGGTTTACGCTGAATGGAATTCAACAAATTTTCAAATAAATCAAACCATTTGGAAGGATCATTTTCTTGAAAATCATCTATAACAATTAACCATTTTTTTGTTTCGGATTCAAAATTACGATGAGTCCTAAGGATATACTCTTGTTTAACTTCACGAAGTAAAGCACAAGTATTATGGTTGATATGAGAGACGTTAATCCAAATTTGATTATCAAAACTGTTTGTAATTTTAATGTCGTGATAGACAAGCCTTGCAAGGGAAGTTTTACCGGAGCCAGCATTTCCAAGAATTGGAATAACTGAAATAGTAGTAGGATCCTGTAGCAACAAATGAACAATCTGCTCTCTTTCAGTGGTTCTATCATTGATGAATGGTTGAATTTTAACTGAATCGCGTGCCTCTCTTTGAGGATCTGAAAATTGAGGTAAGTCCTTCAGCACATCCTTAGCCAACTTAAGCAATTCACCACCTCTTAGAAGACGGCCCCCTATTAACAAATGCAGATGAAAATCGTAAAGAAATCAACATCCAAATCAATGGAGATATGTTATCCAACACCATTTATATGAAGATGAGATAACTTACTGATCATCATTTCACGCTGGAGATAGCTTAATCGATGTACTCCGAAATTGAGAGCATCTTTTACATGATCGTCTAAAGCAGCAAGACCACCCATACTTCCAATTTGAGTGAGCGCACATTCCGTGAACAGCAACATTCTATGTACTCTGTAATTAACCTTCATGAGTTGTCCAGTATATTTATAGGATGTAATATATGGATCATCAAGGTAAGCCCTAATATTGTCTAAAAGATGGAGCAAATTCAGCATAGGATCCATTTTCCTTGTTATTAGCCCTCCTTCTCCCTCTTATGAATGCTGCCTTATTTTCTGCTGTGCTACTCTTATTCTTATAGGTTAAATGGCTATAATTAATTATGTTATGAATTATTTATTTATTATCCATTAATTAATCACAAAATTCAATGTAAGTTGACTTTTTTGAGGTATTAATGAGAGCATCAGCAATGGCAACAACTCAGACCACGATCTAGCACAAACTGTAATTAATTTTGTCATGAATGAACAGATCATGTTATGATTTTCTAATTATTTAACAGTAAAAGTGAGGTGTACTTTTTTGAGAGATTAATACAGCAACAACACTCAGCCACGTTCTAGCACAATATATCAAGATGATTACCTGATTTCATCTACAGTATTCTGAATGACTGACAGCTACTACAATTACGGTTGGTGTTCAAAACATCACATATGACAAACATTCAGAAAACTGGCTTCAAAAAACAGACCCGATTTACACCCGACTTAAATTTAACTACAATAACAGCAAATCTTTGAAATAAATTATATATGTATACAGGAAATTCACATAAAACAATAACAAATCTCTGAAAAGGAAATTTAACTACAGTAACTTGATGTTCCCCAAGAAATTCTTCAGCAGTATCATTTCTGAATGATCAGTTTAGTCCACCCAAAGCCTTGGTTTTGCAAGAAACGTTCTCCTAACCCAAGATGAGCCATAAAAAGCCATACCAGTGTTATAAGCTCCCCACCTTTGCTTAACTGCGCTATATGTGATCTTGGCGAGCAACGTACAGCAGCATAACAAAGCAATTCTACCCACACTTTGCTCGTTATCATCCATTTATCTTCCCCAAACATCTCCAATTGTTTCGCAAGACGACAGGCATCAAACAACACCGATTTACTCTTATCCCCCTTTGCTATTATTGGCTGTACATCTGCTTTTACATCTAGAACCTTCTTACTGAATTGCTTGAAGAACTGGTCCTCCACACTTTTAGAATGAGTATCGTTATACGTACGACAGCAACCACAGATGAAGTTCTTCGTATTAGACCAACATTCCGACATCCAACTGATGCTGATTCTTTTATGGTTCATGAACTTCTCTGCATCCGCACAAGTATCTTCAAATCGATTATCTGCCATACCCACAACAGAGGATACTAATGTTTGTTGCCTTAGTAAAAGATATGACATGTAATCAGAGATCGACTTGCTTATACTCCGATAATCAAATGGTGTTGTGTTCTTAGTTTCATCGGTTGTCCAATAGCAGATGTCGGTAGCAAGGTGCCATATTAAAAGACTTTCATCATAATCAACATCTAACGTCCAGGGACTTAAACATTCAGATGCAAGGAAATAATCATCTTGTAAAGCTAAATTACCTCTTGCTGAACACACTTCTTTGGCAACTTCTAAGTCAGGGGCTAGTTTGGCTTTACTCTGTAACTCTTCGATCATGAAATCGATGAGTTTATCATCAGCTTTATGATCTTCTACATAAAGAAATTCAATCACAAAGTCTCGTATCCTCTTTATGCTAGAAAATAACTTGGAAGTGAAGAACGAGGGGGGGTTTCTGAAACATCTTTTTAGTAAGTTGTATTTTGGGATGGATTTAGACCATCGTTTTCTTCGGTGGAGTAATCTTGCCCATCTCGAACCCTTAAGAATCGATGTCATAACCGATTTGATGTACTTATTGAGCATATCATCTGAAGAGATGATGATCCACCAGTCCGATATTATGAACATAACAGCAGCACATATGTCTAAAGCTATAGCACCACCAAGCAACACATACGTTGTTACAACATCGAATTTTACTTTATATTTGCTTTTGTCTTTGAGTGAGAAGATGACAAACGATGCAATGACTGAAAGGAAGCAGAAAACTCGAGCAAAAGCCCGTCTTCTTTGCACCAAAAATAACTTTGTAAAGAACACATCATAGATTAAGTTAAGTTCGATTTGGATGATCCTAAAAGCTTCGTTACCAAGACTATGAACAAAAAAGTCTCGACTTACTTTCCTGTCCTTTAAGCTTAAAAAACCGTCTGCTAGGAGGGCTTTGAACTTCTCGTAAAAACGATGAGCTTCTCTAACCATTTTCTCCTCGTTTTCTACATCGATAAGAGAATTTCCAGCCATTTCTGGATCTTTATTTATGATCACAGAACTTGTTGTTTGTCGATCGGTTGTAGACTTATCTGGATCGTCTTCATCTCTACCTTCTAAACGACCATCTTTACCTTCAAAATCAGTAGGAATATGAGCACCTTTAGCAGAAAAATACTCTTCCATGAGCCTAGCATAGTTAGGCCCTGGTTCGGGTTTAGCCACCAAAGAGTCTCGAAAACTATCAGTACTAGCGAAAAAAAGAGCACAAGTACGCTCAAAATACTTGATTAATCCATCCGCGAACATCAATACTGTCGGTATCCATAAATTGCTATGCCGAAATGTTTGGAAAAAAACATAGCAGGTTATGAGTACCTGAGTAATGAGCTGAAGAGCGTGTCGATTCCATAGCTCATTATCTTCCAAAGCAAGAGCAGTGATTGTGTCTGGACCACCAAGATGTAAAAGAAGAAATGGAGCCCAAAATGCATGGAGCTCCATTTCTGCAGCTTTACCCGGATCATCTTCAGTACTAGAGATAAACCCAATGACAAGTAATGCCACTGCATCAGCCGACAGATAAAGTATCCAAACTGTGAACCTTAAAATGCTGCTCGACTTTGATTTTCTCAAGGGTGCAAGAAATGTGAGAGATGCTTGGATAAACAAACTTATTAGTATGAAGATACGGACATCCCAGTTTTCCCATAGCTTTATCACTTTGTCTATGGCTTTATTCTCCATGAATGTTGCAATCTCTCAACAAAATTATAAGTGGGTTTTGTTCTGTTTTTGCATCTTTTTGTTTAGAGTCAACTTTCCCCACTTCAAAAATGCAAGTAACTTCTTTGGCATTATAGTCTTGGTCAATGTTCATTAGATATAATATTCAAGTATGAAAATCATTGGTTATGGGGTGCATTTACATCACAACTAACGCGCAACTTACTTGAATGTGGCAAATAATCTTTAAGATATGATGTTCCTTTGTGTGGAGACATCAGACACTTTGTGCACCGAGCTGGCTTATATATCTTTATTGGGGATGGGTGCAACTACTTGGTATGAAAACTAATACTTCTAATGGGAATTATTATTCCCTTTGTTCCACTCGATTTGTGCCAATTTTTATTTATTATTATTTGTCCCACTAATTTTGCACCTTTTTTTAGCGATGATTCCACTTATCATTTTCTTCTAATCTCATTTGCAAACTTATTCTTTCTTTATCTGTATCTCAATCACTTATTTTTATCATCCAATTTTTTTCGTCTTATTTCACCATGAGAGATGCAAAGAGAGTAAATTTGTCAATATTTTAGCAGCATAAACATGTGAATGTGACAACTGCAAAAAAGATATGCAAGTTGACTACACAAGTTACAGGCTGTGTTGCATGATCCTCTAATAGAGTATTAAGCCATGAACATTTAAAATATGGTAAAATGGAGATGAAATAACTAATAATAATTCTAAGCATTTATAATTCATAAGCAGCCAGCTACCAATTATGCTGTCAACTTAACAAAAGTCTAGTTGCATCATTTGATCCTTTCCAATACTGTTTAGCATCCTAATCCGAGCATGTCCATCTCTTCTACCGTGAACCCTTTAATTTCTTCTCTGATTGAAGATGGTAAAGCTTTACCACAGTTACTTCGCGATGCTAAAAAGCCAGAGAATCTACCGAACATTCGTTCTAAACTTACAACAATCATCAACAACATATTGAAAACACTACAACATCCTCAAATTCCATCTTCTTGTCCTGAAAATGTCATTCCTAAACTGTTTGATAAAATCCAATCTACCCTTCAAAAATTCAGAGATCTTGACCATACAAATTCCTCGTTTTACCAGAAGCTCGTTTCAGACATCAATGATGTCAAATCCAAGACCAAATTTTCTACTGTTAGATCATCTTCTCCTGTCGTTGACCTACCGAGTAGTGGTGCACTTGCAGCAGAGAGTGTATCAACTCATGAAGCTTTAGCTGATGATGATTATCCAAACAGCGATCAACTTGGGCGACTTGATGACAACGAGAAAAAATGTTTAATCTGTTTCTGTGCGTTTTCTGCTGGAATAGGGGTTAAGAAAAGAGAACCAATCCATCTATGGATCGGTATGGATTTGATTAAGGATTCGATTGAGGGTGCTGATATGTTGGCTAAGCTTGTTGCAGAAGGGTTTATTGAGCGTACTATTGGCAAGAAAAAGATGTGCAATAGGTACAAGATGAATAAACATGTTCTTGACATGGTTGTTAAGGACATGAATATTCATATTAACGACAAAGGATCCCTGTCGATACTGCAACAAAAACACCAGCTCGAGCAGCCAGAGCCTCAACAACAACCACTGCAACATTCGAGTTCAGTTTTGACTCGACGACCAACATTCGTTGAGCGTGTTGGATCATTAATTTTCAAAGACGGTCAAGATGAGATCAATTATCTTGCCGGAACTTTAGTGCTCAACAAAACTGAGAATACGCTTGATGCTCGAACATCAGACCGTATCCCTACAAAGAGGAATAACATTAAAGCGCTGCACCTTGGAATTTGGGATAATAATCCCAAAAGGTACATAATGGTCGAGGAAATGGATGCTCTTAAGGGTTTGTTGAAGTCGATGGGGCATGTATGCTTCTTGAGTTTAGAAGGGATATCAGGAATCGTAGAGCTGCCGGATTCTGTTTATAAGCTGGAAAATCTGAAGGTTTTGGATCTGAGGGGATGTCCAAATTTGGAGTCTCTTTCAGAAGGGATTCAATCATTGAAGCAGCTCACACACTTGGACTTGTCAGAGTGTTATTTGCTCGATCATATTCCTGCAGGAATCGGTTCATTAACTGAGCTAAGAGTGCTAAAAGGATTTGTTATAAATCCAGAAGAAGCACAAGACATAAATGAAAACGAAAACGAAAACGAAAATGAAAATGAAAATGAAAATCCTGAACGAAGCAGTACTACTATATCTTCATCTGCTTCATTTAGTGAGTTGTTAAGGCTAAAGAAGCTGATGAAACTGACGATTCGAACACGAAGAATGAACTTCCCAACAAGTAATGATTTGGATATACTAAATCAAATGGAAAAGCTCACAAATCTAAAGATTGCGTGGGTTTGGAGTTCAATAAAAAGTCCAATTGCAGGAGCATCAGGAAGATTTCCAAAGAGTGTTAAGAAATTGGAGCTTCAAGCTGCTCCAGAACATACAATGTCGCGACTGTTAAGGTTAATAAGCGAAGATTCAGAGAATTCGCTAGAAAAACTATATTTTAGAGGGGGTAGAGTGCGGGATTTGGGTATGGAAATGCATAGTTTTGGTGAAGTACACACAGTACGTTTAAGGTATTTGCCAGAGTTGCGCATCGATTGGGATGAGTTTAAGATGTATTTTCCAAAATTAAGTAGATTGGAGATATTGGGATGTCCTAATCTCATCTTTTTCCCTTGTGATGAGAATGGATTGTGGGAACAAACTTATGTTGAGTAATCATAGTCAAAGCGAGGTTTATATGTTGAAACTCGAAAAGATATTGGTTTTACTTCCGCCATTGTTATTCACTTTTTTTTTAATTATTTCATCGTTTATTATTGTGCATAATTATCAATAATTTAGATCATTTTAATCGGTTTTAACTAGTTTTGTAAAACCAAGCTTTACTGTCCTCTTATGGATGATTCAGAGAAATATAGGCGTCTTGTAGGAAGATTGTACTTGTGCTTTACTCGTCCTGATATGGCGTATGTAATTCACATTTTGTCCCAGTTCATGACCTCTACTCGTGTCCAATCTGAACACTTGTGTTTACTTGGGTTGCAAAGATACTAACCTTTCCTTTCATCCTTCCCTTTCCTCTTTCATATCTTGCACTCTTTATTCTTGAACCAAGCCCTGATATGCACGCTCAAGATCAGGAAAAGGTTTTTGTGTCAAGAGATTTGAACGTATACATTTGCATATTTATCATCATCGACTCCAATGAGAAATTAGGTGAAATATTTCTTCCTCCCTATCCTTGGCAATCATGAGCGTTTACCACATTCACACGCATGTAGGGGTTTCATCATAAACATTCATAATCCTAGCATAGTACTACTACTCCTCTAATGAGTGCTCATGTCCTTGTTTACAGTCAGTATTGGAAGCCTTCAATTGTTGCATATGTGGTCCGTTAGCCACACTGAATCTCTTTTCCAAGTACAGTCAGTATTGCGTGGGTATTGAGAGTGCCAACTTCGTCTCAATACTCCGCATAATCCAAGCCATCAACATGGAATTTACCGTCTCCAATCACAAACTTCCTTATCAATCTCAGAACCGTCAGTTCTGAAACCGTTCTGTCAATGAAAACAAACTTCCTTCAAGCCTTCAAAGAGAGTGTAATGGCTATAGCTCAGGCTGTGTAGTCGTCTTTACACAAAAGAATAAGAGTAATCAAGTTATATGGTTCTGTTTTCAGTAAGTTTAGAGAAAACAACAGAAATTCTCTTGGTAATTGCAGCAAAACCAAGCTTTTGGTATTCTGTTTTCTGTCAAAAGTTGCCTAGGATGATACCATATATATACAATTTTCACCCAAAAATACATAATGTTTCTGTTGCTAATTAAACACAATACTAATATATGTAAATAACATTTTTAAAGAATACTCGCGGAAAATGTGACAGTCACTCGAATTTAAACATATAAAGAATTTTTAAAGAATACTCGCGGAAAATGTGACAGTCACTCTTAGTATCCAATTTCATTTTAAGGGTTACATTTGATTTTTATACATTTTGATTTTTTCATGAAAACAAAAAGTAGACAGTTTTGTGGATGTTTCCCTTCCTTAAACCAACTTTATATGTAAATAACATTTAAAGGAAGCAAAGGGAGAGAATTTAGGGTTATGTATTAGAATTGTAATTTAATTTAAAAATCTAAAGTTCACATAAATTTACATTTGACAAGTTGAAAATAAATAAATTTTGATGAGACAATTTCAAGCTTACATTTTTAAGATGTTTCCCTTTGTAAGTAATGATTAGTAGTTAAAGTGATTACTTGATGAGACAAATATATTATGTGACTTTTCACCTTCTACACGACATACTCTTTGATTTCGGCCGCAGTTTTTTTTTAAATTAACATATATTAGATTGGTGTTGGATTTTAGAGAGTCTTCTTTATAAAAAACAATCTCTCAAGAGAGCACCTATAATGTAAGTAATGATCATGTGTGATCATGGAACGAATCTAAATTAGATCCAACCGACTTTGAAAACTAGACATAATAATTTGTGATAGAGCCAAAGCCAGACTCGAACACTTAAAAGAGTCTGATAATTTTGAGCTCAAAACGCATCTGATAAAATTAGATCTTAAATGGTTTCAAATTGAGTCCAGATCAAATCTTAATTTGAAGACACTAGATCAGATTGAAATTCATTAGATTTTTAGACTCTAATCAAAACTCATTGGGTTTCAAAACATGGACCCGGACCCCATAATTAAAGGCACATCTGAGTCACTTTTGTTTTGGACCCATGAACATCCATAATAGTGCCCTAATAAATTAATAATGGAAAAATTGAAAAAACTAAGACTTTTTGCAAAATTAAGTCAAAAAATGAGACTCTTTCTAAAGTTTATCCCAATTTAAGTGTTTTTGTCTCCAAAGCTAGGCTTGGTACAAAGACGCTGTTATAAACAGCGAGATATGATTAATGGCAAACTCAATTTCAGGTCAAACAACATAACGCTGTTACTAACAGCGTTTTCATTAATTCATGTGTGTTGTATTCTCGCTGTTACTAACAGCGTTCCAGTAAAAACCTGTTTACCATATTCTCGCTGTTAGTAACAGCGAGTTGACTTTGACCTGTTGACTTTGACCTGTTGACTTTCTTACTTTTTGAAAGTAGTCGTTGTCCTCAACCTTCATATCTCGCTGTTAGTAACAGCGACTTTATACCAAACCTAGCTTTGGAGTAAAGGACGCTTATTTGTGGATTAAAGTTTCTTTCAATCTCATTTTTTGACTTAAGTTTGCTAAGTCTCATTTTTTTCAATTTTTCAATGCACATCTGGGTCAGTAATTTGAAGGTAACTAGTTTTTTTTAGAGACGTATCTTATGTCCAGTACATTACTTGTCGTATAATTTAAGACTTACTTACATTATCCTTAATGTTTACTTACCGTATTTTTAATGTCTGCTTTCAATATCTTAAATGTCTACTTACATTAATCTTAATACCTACCTACTAAACTTTAAAAATGTTTTAGTATTATACCCGTGCTATGCACGGTTGAGGTTCGCTTTTGTTTTTTACGTATCATTTGGGTTCATAACATTTAGAACATTTGACAAAATTTAGCAAAGTCCTCATATAGAACATTTTACCACATTTGGATATGCAAGATAATTATCAATTAAAGCTTAAGCATTAGTAATTTTATACCAAATGTAATTACAATACATATACTGCTTATGATATTATCATAGTGATATACTTTTAAAGATATTATGATTAGATTTCCCAAAAAATGATATTATGACTTCTTGAATTGGATGGTAGAACTAAATCTCGGAATGGTATACCGAAATTGCTGAAAAATACTTTGGCCGCACTCTTCATATGGGTATGAGTTGCCGTCTTCCATCTCTCCCTATATCCTAATCATAGTTTTTATGAGCAGAATACACTGTATATGATAATGATTACGATGATGGCATACTGAAATGGGTAAACTTGTATGTTCTTGATAACAATTGATAGTAGTAGTGATTGAAAAATCTTCAATTGTACCATATAATATTGTTACATGTGTGTTTTATTTGTATATTACATACTATGAGTAACTTTGATGTTTCTTTTGTTGAGAAGTTATAATATATCAGATAAGATAAGATGGTCTCTCAAAAGAATTTGTGATTTGAAGGTGATGAATTGGTTAATTTTGATGAATGGTGAAAGTCTACAGTGCGAGAGAGAGCAGATAAGAGGAAGTGAATTTGATCTTTGTTTGCTTGAAGAAAGAAATGGTAAACGAAATGATTTTCATTGTGTTGAAGAGAAAACGAATCCAAATACTTCGAACATCTAATGAAATCTCTCGTCAGTACTGGTTAGTGGTTACTGTCCTACAGCTTAGTAGGATGTCTCTTTGAACTAGCTACATTTCGAGTTATGACCAAAATCTCTCGAGAATTTTGCAAATTCAAAGAATCAACAAAATACTCAACAAATTCAGAAAACTGGCTACAAAAAAACATCAGATGGATCTCATCTGCACAAGGACACAAATGTACATTACCCGTATCGGATCAGCCAGATTCAAGTAAACATTAGCAGAGGATTATTATCATGAAAAACTGTTGATAATATTACCACATTACAAAGAGGGAAGCAGTAAAGATCTGAGACTCCAAAAATGGATAATTTGTTCTAGACTATTACATAAACAAGTTTGTCCAAACCAAAAATAAGTAGACCAGATCCATTCATTCTTAACACCTTATTTTGTGCACCAACAACAAACAAACAAAAGCGTACATTTGACCTGTCTGTGTACAAGGGATAAAAAATCTACCTTACAGGCTGCTGGTTGTAATGGTTCTTCTCTTTCTTCTTCGCAGCCGCAAGTTTTGCACTCCTCGCAGCAGCCTCACTTGCTGCTGCTTTCACAGGAGCCATCTCCTTGCTCGATTTCTTCTTCCTAGACGCAGCCAACTTCTTCAACCTTTCTTTCACGTCCACAGATGTTTCATCCTCTTCTGCCTGTTCAGCTGATTCAGTAGGCTCAACGTTCACCTCTGGGGTATTATTAGGCTGATCTTGAGTTTCCTTAGATTCCTTGGAAGCCTTGTCTTTCTTCTTCTTTTTCTTTGCACTTTTAGGTTCTGCAGCACCACCGTCCTTCTTCTCCCCATTCTCCGAATTGCCTTCTTTCTTTGACTCCTCTGTTCTCTTCTCTTGTCCAGCATCTGCAAAGACTCTATGTAAGAAACTAGTGGTCTTAAACTCTATTAAATGCCTAAACTTTAAACAGCACACATACGTCAAGATAATTGACCTCGTATGTCGTAACAGTTTTAAAGAATACGACCGTTGGAAAATCAAAGACACAGTTTCATGTAAAAAGACCAAATATGTAATAAACCTGGGCGGAACTTAGGGGGCATCCAGGTAAGCCATGGATAACCCTTAATTTTTTTATTAAAAAAAAAAAAAAAACCAATAGTATAAAACAAGAGAAAAAGTTAGATGAGTTGGTAAGGCTTCGACTTTGAGAACCATTGAGAGTCTAGCTTCAAAACCCTTTTGCGTTTTGTCTTTTTTCCCTATTTTAACGAAATTCAAAACACAATCAGTGCTTATCACCTAACTCAATTAGGAGTACTCGAATTTTAACTCCTCATTGCTCACAGTCATCGAATTCTCGATGGTCACTTTTTTACTTGCTTTCAGTTTTTTCTTGGTTGCTGGCTAGGTTACTTTTAAAAAGCACGAGGCGCACCAAGGTGTAAGGTCACTAGTCACTACTCAATGCATAAAGCGATTAAAACTAAGTTGGCTTGGCAATTTTCTTAATTTTTTAAATTAAGTTTGTTTCAATTAATTTTATTTGTTTCAATATAATCGGTAATTGACTTAATGTGTTGAGTCACTACTCAATACATAATTGTTTAAACTTTCAATTATTTTTCTTACTATAATTCCATTGAATGATTGAACCATACTCGTTTCGATTTGTAGGAGTAAATTTATATTTAGGTATGATACTACTCATCACTCATAATTGTTTGATTCACAGTTTTTAGAAGTTTTAGTTAGCATTTGTATTGGGTTTACTTTCAATTTTAGTTAGCATATGGCATTTGTTCCGTTTCAATGACTCTCATAATCATATTTTTTAGTGGAATAAAAGAGTATAGGCATAAGAAGAGTACGGGTAGCACAACTGTTCATATCTTTAGAGTTATTTTAGTTGCTGTGAAAAAGCTAAGATGCATTTGCCTAATGATGTAAGCTTCTTGTATTAGAAAAAAAAGTAAGTTCCTTAATTAAGACTTAATTTCGTTCATTAGGAAATTGATCAAGGCAAATAAGGTACATAATAGTCAATATAATGAAGTAATCATCATAATAGAATCAAACAATGACAAACAGAAAATCGAATAATTCTGAAATAAACCACTTGAAATCAGACTTTTTATTCCAATCTGAAGGAATAGTTGAGAGTATTTGGGTAGATAACTATATAGTAATTTTTAGGGGTTTAAACTAGGTAAAGTAAAAAGACTAGAAATGCAATTGTCTCTAAAAAGAATCAAATGTAAAATAGAAATGTGTTTTAAATGTGATTTGGATCAACTTTGTCAAATGATGACATTATTTTCCAATTTTAAAATATAAAAACTCAGCATGGACAAATTGAAACATTGTTCAATGTTTTACTTTTATTCAAAATGATAGACATCACAGGTTTTATTGGTGAAACTGGCACTTGTGCTAGAAAAGACATCCATCCGTAACAAAAGAGTATGCTATCGGCATTTGACTCTCAATTGATGGGCTCCTATTTGAAGTGACAACATTCACCCTCTCCACACAATCACATTGATAGAATAGAGAGACCCTCCAAATCCAAAAATCAATATACAATCAATGAAAAATATATCTTGTAGCTTTTTTAGAGTGCTTTTGCAGGAAAGTGATACAATGGGAATTTTAATTTTTGCGGTTCGTGTATACAATATGTTGGGAAAAAAATATCAAGTGGATAAAGAGATTTGACAAGATGAGAGAGAGGATGTGAGCCCTATGACCCCTTTGTCAAAAATAGAAGTGTTGGGTTCAGCAAAAATTGAAGTGTTACAAAGTTAAAGGGACGAACAAAAATACTATAAGGGGACACAGTGAGTTTAAGGAAGATCAACCAACTTGATTTAAAACCATTTTTTCCCATCTCCTTTCTTCTTTCACTTGCAAAGGATGCCATATAAATCACTGTGGATAAATGAACAAGTAAAAAAAAAATACCTTGACCATTGTTGCTCTGGACTCCTAAATCAGCAAGAAGGGCATCTAGCTCTTCAAGTTCCTTCTTCTTCCTTTCCTTCTTTGAAAGCTGCCTCTCGGTTTCTTTAGGTGGAGCAGGGACTTCAGACACTTTCTTAACCACTGGATCTGGGTGTACAGGAACCTCTGTTTCATGTTCATGCTCTTCCTCAATCTCCTCATCATCAAGATATAAAATATCATCTTCACTTTCACTATCCTGATATTAGAAGTAAAATCATCAGTTACCAGTTTCATCAAGTGCTAAAATGAACAAAAAGGCAAAATAAAAAACAAAAAAAAAATAAAAATAAAGAGGATTGATATCAAAAGTAAAGACATCCGATTCCAGATTCAACAAGTGCGAAAATGAACAAAAAAGTAATACAAAAAAAGGGCAAAAAAATCAAGGGGATCCAATACAGAATATTACCCAATACATTTCTTCAACATTGCATAAGAGGAACAATAAAAAAGAATCCGTTTTAACAAAGATATTTGGTTCTTAATTTTCAACTTGTCATTCCTTTGCATGTCATTTAAAATCACTCACTCATGTCCCCATTTTAAGCCATTATTTTAAAATGTAGCCACTAAAATGTACGACTTTTATTGAAGCTGCGCAAGATTCTAAAAGTTACATTTAACTAAAATCTTCAAACTTGTACCACAAGTGATATCATGGGAAAGATGTTGCTATGGAATACCGTGATAAAATAAATCTTTATCAAGTCATAATTTCATTCCACAAGTGATATCACGGAAAGATGTTGCTATAGAATACCGTGATATACTGAATAAGCACAAGTTTTCTCATTGCGGAAGAGAAGCTTAGCGCATGTACGCTCATGAAATCAACCCTATAACCTATTAACCATTAAACACATCATAATTAGATCAAAAAGGAACCTGAATGGAATCAAAATTCCTTGACTCCCTCCAGAAGTCAAAAGTGCACACCAAAACCAGTTAGCTCTGTCATGTGACAGCGTGCAAATGAAGATAGACCCTTACATTCTAATGCTTCAACGTCATACACCCTTCTTACCTTAAAATTGCAAAAGTATAACAAGTTCATCGCAGTAATACTATAATAGATATTACTACTGACCAATATTTTTTATGACTTAATGCCTAGCGGAATAAGGATACACCACAAAAGCTTCTTGTTCTCTCCAAAATTAATTAACAAAGTATACATATCAAACTTAACCAGCAACAGAAAAACCAATATTAAAATTACATTACAAAACAAAAATTCAACTGACAACTTCAATGTAGTTTTGAGATATCATAAAATAAATAAATGAAAATTTGTCTAAAAATATTTCAAAATTGATCTTTTATCAAAAACTACCTAGAACCTTTTTTTTGTCAAAGACAACCTATTAACTTCAATACAGTTTTGAGATAACATAGCTTTTTCATTCTAGTTTAATTTAGGTACACAAAATTCCATTACATAGCTTTAACAAAGCTTTCAATTGAATCAACTTGGCAAATAGTTATTCCTACATAGTTGAAGAAGGTTTTTCCCTTGTCCAAGAAACCCTCTTTGCACATGAAACACCAAAACGACATAAATTTCTATTTCAATTACTAGTAGATTATGATGCCATTTGATACAATTGAGGTAAGTAGATGAATAATTTTACAGCATAGATGAAGAAGGAAGAAGAAGGAGCATGATTTTCAAAGCTTGAACACAAAGGATTTCAAAAGGGAAGAACTCAGAAGAAGGCCACAATAAATTTTTGAAGAATGAACATGCTTCAATCGCAAATTAGGGTTCATCACAATAGTCAGTGAATGAACCTGCAATTAGATTTGAAGGGTCATAATCACAAGATATTCACGTGACATCAACAACCGAAAAATTGGATAAAAACCATTAAAAGATGGCCTTTTATAAACAGAAGTTGAATTTTGCTAGATTGTTTCTGACAATTTTCTCTGTATAAACCTAGAATGTTAACCTCATCATCAGCCACCGAAAACAAATAGACAATCTAATAAAATACTCGAACAAGCAACACATTTATTTACTCAACAAAACTATTTACAGCACCCACAAAAAAACTTCTTGTTGACTTCAAAATTATTTGACAAACATACACATGGGATTCCACGTGGTAACCCTGACGTATTGGTTTTCCAAGTGGTAACCAAAGCTTTTTAAAAATCCACGCATGTTTACCAAATTCTTTTTCCGTGATCTTTTTAGTTAAAAAAAATGTTTGGAAACATTAATTTCAAAGCTTAAACCATCCTATATAGCAATTCAATTAGAAAAAAACCTATTTCCCCAATTGAACTCTCTAAACATAACATTTCCCCATTTTCCTAAAGCCCTAACCCTGATTTCCCAAATTTGAAACCAAATTCAAAGAAACAATCTAGAAAAGAAAAAAGAAAAAAAAAACAAAACAAAAAAAAAAAAACAACTCGAACAAGCAAAATAGTTAATTACTTAAACAAAACTATCTATAGCAACCATCTATAGACTATAAGGGTCAAAAGTGAAAACCTTTTCGTGATCATTACCATGGATAAGGGTGCGGAAGCTGGAATAATGGAAATCTAGGAGATAAAAGAAAGCCTACCTCTTCAGGAACAGCGGCCTCCTTGCCCGGCTGCGAACCTGTGGCGCCCCAAGGAGACTGCAAAGGAGCAGTAGTGGTGTAAAAATCATCATCATCCTCATCCTCGACATCGGCCCATGACTTAGCACTCAATTGAGTGGGTTGCCAATAAACTGGAGTCTCTTCTTGTTCCTTCACAGCAACCTTAGAAGAGCTCTTACTACTACCACTCTTACTCTTATCCTTGTTTTTCTTCTTCCTTAAAGTATCAAGAGCTGCGAAACCATTTGAATTGATGATAGTAATTGAACCTTCGTTGTTTCTCCTGCTTCCTCCACCCGCCATTCCTCTTTGTTCTTCAATTCACTAATTAAATTCTCCAAGAAAGATTTGTCAACGCACTATTTCTTCCTAAGAATTAATTTCCAGTGGAAAATTATAGAGTTTGATATTGGGGATTTTATGTGATATTAATTTCCAGGGCTTTCTACACAAAGATCTAAAACAAATGCAATAATACAATAATATACAATCAATTACTAAAAGCAATATCCGAAACTTCTGATAAACGAAATTCTAAGCTGAAAATGTCAAAATTGCAAAACCAGATCAGAAATTGAAAAACCTCAATTGATAGAACCTAAATTAATCTCAAATAGGGAAGGAAAATTGACAAATTTTCCCTCAAACAGTAAATATAAACCTAAGGAAAACAAGAATCAGAAGTTAGGGTTTTCAATAGTGAAATCAGAGAACAACCCCAAAAATTGGCTGTGGATGAGAAGGAGGAATGGAATGATGGATGGCTGGATTGATTGATTACAAACACGGGTGATGTGGGTAAAACGGTAAAAGCGGAAACTCAAGTGTGTGTGTTTTTAGGGTTTGTAGAAAAATTGGGGAAAATCGGTTGGAAATAGGTGAGACGAGGAGATGAGTAGTGAGAGATTATATATAAAGTATATAAGGGAGGGCAACCTAGAGTATTCTTTATGTGTTCATGCTAGGTCTCTCCTTGCCCCTTGGTTCTTAGCTTATGACTGGTCCCCTCTTTTAAACTATGGTTTCCGATTCGGTTTAAGTTTTGAAATTTTTAGATCAACCAAAATCAAAAATCGTAGTATTGTCTGAAATCGATCTATATTCGATTTGTTGGCTGACCCAAGGTGCGGTGACATGTAATCGATAGAAATTTGACCTGAAGTTGACCTGTGTATCCAATTATTTTAGACCCCTAATTGATCGACACCTAACTCGAGAACAACCCACATCCGAGATTAACCTAACAATGTTGTTATCGAACTTGATTTGCACCCGATTACGACTCAAATTCGTCTTTAACACGATAGGTACTCGATATAATTCCACCCAAAAAGACTCGTAATTCATACCAGGATTATCCCGACAATGTAGTTAACTGAACTTGATAAGTAATTAGTAAAAAATACACAATTAGAATGCATTTAGGGTGATGGTTTTTAGGGAGTGAAGCAGTGGGAATGAAGGTGGGCAATATGGTTTTTAAAAATAGGGAGAATATGGTTTACTTTTTAGTTTTTAGGGAGTGGGATTTGTGGAAATGAAAGAAGGCAATGGATGAAGATTTTTAGCACCGTAATACTACTTTTGTCTTTCTTATTTTGTACCACTTTTTATTGTAATTGATCTCACTAATTATACAGTATTTCCTCTTTACAAAGGCATTATTATTATTATTATTATTATTATTATTATTATTATTATTATTATTATTATTATTATTGTTATTATTATTATTTTTTTTTTATAATAATCGTATTTCATTTCATCGAAAGAGACTTTTACAAAAAGTTGGTAGGGAGTCGAGCAACAAGCTGGGCCCCCACACCTTTTTGAATAAAAAAAGCTAGTCAATCTTTCACTCATTTTTTTACAATAATCCAAACATTTGATTAATCTTGAATAATGAAAACTTTTGACCCAGTACTTAACCAAGAATGTTGTTTCACAAAGGTTAACTTGCTATTAGGGATGGCAATGGGTATTGGACCCGACCCGGATCCGTGGATCCGTATCCGTTTTCACGGATCTGGGTCTTAAAAAAATAGACCCGTCGGATCCGGGTCCAATTAAAATTCACGGGTCCGGATCCGGATCTGAGAAAAATACCCAGACCCGCAGACCCGAGGACCCGTTTTTTTAAAAAAAAAATTAAATATATAAATTACAACTCCAAGTGAGAAATACCCATTTTAAGAATATAATGTGTATTACAGTATATTCTTTGGCCATTCCCACTCAAAGATATTCTGTTTCTAATGGTTCTAGGACATTTATATTGTCTTGAGATCTGCTACTTGAATTCTTTTTTAGACATTTATATTGTCTTTGAGTGGCAACGAAGCCACAAGCAAGAAAGCCTTGTGAGAGCTGCATGATCAGCAATCATCAAATTAGAACAAGTTGCTCACTAGTAGAAGCCTTGAACTTCTAACTACTAACTCGTTTCTCAGACCTTAAATAAGACTAGCTTATGCTTCTGATATTGTCATTCTTCATGATCAGAAGCACTACAATAGTTTGCACAGACCAAATAACACAGGACGATTGTGGTGCTACGACCCCGACCAGCTTTACAGTGTACATATGTTGTCCACCCACGACATGCATTTCCTAGAAACCGTTTTGGACCCGGATCCGGTACTGGATCCGTAGTATCCACGGATCCGGATCTGGGTCTTGAAAAATTGGACCCGCGGGTCCGGATCCGGATCTGGACCCTATACTTGAAAACGGATCTGGATCCGGGTCCAGCCAGACCCGGTCCAGATCCGACTCGTTGCCATCCCTACTTGCTATTATAGGTTAACTTTATAAAAAATAAAGAAAAAATTGTAAATAAAAATAAAAATACTAAAAATTAAAAGAAAAACCACCCTTCCCCTCCCCCTTTACCACTGCCACTTCATCTTCATTGTTATCCATCTCACCCTGCCACCCAACTTCGATCGTACCTCCTAACAGGCCACCACATTCCTATCCCTCAACCTGCAAACAACTACCATCAGTTACCCAAACTTGGTAACTCAGTTCTTTTTACTAGTGGAAAAAAAGCTATTGGCTGCGGCTAGTTGGCTGCGGTTTTAAGATTTACGTAGCCAATAGACAAAATTAAAAAAAAAATCAATAAAGGCTGCGGTTATGAAGTCTGTCCGCAGCCAATAGTCCATGACACACAATGGCTGCGGTTTTTCCTTATTATTATAGACTTTGTTTCAATCATTTAGCCTCATTGATTTTTGGCACAAAGACTAATAAAGTGGGAATAATGAATTAAAATTGTGGGATATTTAGCTTAATCTATTTTAGTTTAACGAAAACAAATGTTTGATTAAGTTAAATCAAGTTCAATCACAAACAATTATAACCCTCCAATTACAAACGATCTCAACTTGAATAAAATTGTGAAATGAACATTAAGTTCAATTGACATAAACTCAGTGGGACTTGAATTTAACCAACATATGAATCTGAAGAATAACCAACGAATAACTCTAAAAATGATATAGCCGATCTGTGGTTAGCCTGAACCCAAATAACCTGACTCGACGTTAACCTAAAACGAAAATTGACTCAGCCAATAGTCTAATGAACTCAATTTAACCTATAGAATAAACTGAAGAACAGCGGAATTGAAGATTTTGGAATACGTTTTTTCTTGTATTAATTAATAATAAAGTACAACCCCTAATATATACAGGAATTAGGTGTAATATTTGAGAAATTATATTTTAGAATTAATTAAAAATTAATATTAAGATTGGAAATTTGTTTTTGGGTGGAGTTGAATAAAATAATTTGGGTCAAGATAATAAGTAAACATTAGGCCTAAAAATATATGAAACATATTATAAGATACTAGTGTAGAACTCCGTGCAAAGCATGATTTGTTTAAACATCAACACATAAATATATGATATTCAAAAAATAGCTAGAAATATTATGCAGTATAAATACTCAACTTTGACAGTTGTATGTATGAACTAACTTCGTAATTTTGAAAATTGTCAACAATATAAATATATTAAGCAGTATATTATTTTCCTTTTTTAGATTGAAATTATATTATATATTTTTTAATTGTCAAAGATACTTTAATAGTAAATATATTGCTCAAGATCAATTGTCATATCATTAGTTTTTAGCCAATAAGTGAATTTTATTTGGCAAGTTCTCTTGAATTGTGACACTTGGAATTTTCCAAGCTTTTTATTATATTATATTTATTATATTATATTGTATGATTTCCCTTACTTCATTTAATTTTTCTATATTCCATCATCTTCTTCTTTTCCCTAAAACTCTAACAATGGTGAGAACGCTTAATCCTCCTCCTCTTGATTTAAACCCGGTCTTTCCCTTTCCTTCTTCTCTGTGCGGCAAAATCGGGCAGCAGACCTAGCCCTCACCGAAGTCATGAACACCACTTCTCACGGTGGTTCGTTCTGCAACTCTCACCGATGTTCCTCTTCTTGATGCTAGCATGGGATTCTCTGAAATTTGGTGAGGAAACAACCTTCATCTTTAGTTCTTGTCTAATTAGTCTTCTTCCTCACTCTATGTGTTTCAATATCATTGTAACTAATTCTTCAATTTCATTCTTGAAGATTCAAGACTTTTCAATTAAATTGTATTACCTGATTTTTTGTGAGGAAACAAGCAATTTCTACAAAAGACAATCAACACTCAATAGTTGTTTCTTTCGAGGTTAAATTACAGATTCAAAGAAAACATTGACCATTCTGATTCTTGGAACAAAACAGCCATGGATTTGCTCATTTCCATTCCAACGTGGGTTCATTTCTTACAACTCTCAATTCTTAAGTGTTGGTGGAAGGAGTAAGGATTCTTCTATTTATTTTTCATTACTATATCTTTATTTGATATCCTAGTTCTATTATTTTCTTATTTTAATTACTTAATTACAATCTCATCCAATGTCAGTTTAAAAATTGGTTTCAAGTTTACGGAATTTGTTGGGCAATGCTTCTTAATGGTAAAATTTTGGGTATTTTAACATTCTTGGTTGGATTAATGAATTTTATTTTCTCTTTTGTGGAAGTTTTCTTGATTGTAGGTTTGAATGACTATCTTGATGGTTAATTAAGTTTAAATTTGAAGAATATTATTATTGATACAAAATGTAGAGAAGGATAAATAACATTTGTTATAGACTTGTTGGGGAAATATATGTTATTGATGAAATTCTTAGATACTTTAATACTCTTGAATGAATTAGGAGATTCACTAGTGGAAAAAAAGCTATTGGCTGCGGCTAATTGGCTGCGGTTTTAAGGTTATCGTAGCCAATAGACAAAAGTAAAAAAAAAATTAATAAAGGCTGCGGTTATGAAGGCTGTAGTCCATGACACACACAATGGCTGTAGTTCTTTGTGTGTCCGCAGCCAATATCCCTTTAAAACCAAGCCCAGCCCAAAAAATAACCTAATTTGTGCGCCTCTTCTTCACGGAATATAAAATGAAATGAAATAACCTAATTTGCTTCATTTGTGCGCCTCTTCTCTGATCTTCTCTTCTCTCTCAAATGATTTTCTAATTCTTCCTAATTGCTCTCAACACTCAACAAATAATCTTCCATTATTTCAGAAAAACCCTTCCATTTTTTGATTCTTCCTAATTGCTCTCAACACTTAACAAATAATCTTCCATTATCTCAGGAAAAACCCTTCCATTATCGAATTTAAAACATCCAAAAACCCTAATTGATTTATTTTTCAGAAAAAAATCTTCCATTATCTCCCTAATCTGCTACTCTCAACAAATTGGGTATGTGTTCTTCCATTATCTCCCTAATTTCGTTTTTTTCATAACTTATTTTTTGTAACTTTTTTTTTGTTTTTTTGTAATTTTTTTCGTTTTTCTGTAACTTTTTTTCATTTTTTTCGTTTTTTCTGGGTTGTAAGATCTTCATCATCTTATTTTCGTTTTTTTGTTAAGTATGGATACACCAGATCTGATCTTCATTATCATCATCATCATCATCATACACCAGATCTTCTTCATCATCATCACCAGATCTGTAATCGTTTTTTCCGTTTTTTTTGTAATTTTTTGTATATTTTTTGTAATTTTTTGTATTTTAGATCTTTGTAATTTTGTGTGTTTTAGATCTTTGTATTTTAGATCTTTGTAATTTTTTATTTTAGATCTTTGTATATTTTTCCGATCAGGATCTTTGAGTAATTGGAATTTTTCTGGATTGTTCTTCATGAATCGTTTGATGTTTATGGAATCGTTTGATGATCTTCATGAGGTATCTGGAATTTCTGGAATTTTTTTATTTTAAAAAAGGACTAAAGGGCTGCGGTTGTTTTATGTCCGCAGCCAATGTTTTTTTTTGATTTTGAAAAAAGACTAAAGGCTGCAGTTGTAATGTCTGCAGCCAATAATAAAATCGCATTTGCTGCTATTTCAAGGGCTGCGAGGTAAAACCGCAGCCAATAACGGTCAAAAAACCGCAGCCATTGACGTTTTTTCCACTAGTGATTCTTGTAAAAATCAAGAATTGTGATTTGTGGGATATAATATTTGTTGTTCTTACTACTTGGAATAGTTTGACATCCTTGAGGAGATTATAAGATTCTTTGAAGGATTTATGGATTTTAGGTTTATATGAAGTATATGTGTTTAAATTGGAAATATAAAGAGAATTAGGGAGATGAACAATCTTTTGATGACATATTGGGAGTTGAGTTAGAACTTGCGCAACCCTTTAATGATTAGAAATGGTTAGCATAGAATCTTGGGTTAATCTACATATATAGGTGGAGATGTAATAAGTTAATTGTTAGTTTAGTAGCATCGAACGCACTTTAGTGATTATACTTACTGTCATGCTTCAGGATACGACTACGTGACGAGCCCTTTTAGTCAGCTGTTGTAAAATTGGTCTTGACTCTTGAAGCGACATTGTCGATGAGTAGTATCAGTCCCTTAAAGGGCCTGGCCAGGCTATTGTTTTGAAAATGTTTCTTTATAAAATGATTTTGAACTGATGATTATTGATGATGAATTGGTTATGAATGATTATGATGATATTGATATGGTCAATGGATCGTGGTCATGAGTTGGTCATTGACGGAGTAGAGGGAAAACCTCCCTTACTCCCTATTTTGAGGTAAAATGTCATTCAAATATTGACTAGCCTCACCTGAAAGAGACATAGCCTTAGAGCTATGGATGTTCCTCTCAACTAGACTCCCTGTGCGCACATAGATCTACAGAAAGGATGTTGCTTTTGAACCGATGTTTTGAATTACTATGTTTTGTTGTTTTGGATGGTTACTTCTCATTCAGTTTATTCTGACCCCTTGTTGTTTTCATCTTTTAGTTTGATTACAGATCGGTACCAGTCGGAAACAATGGGATAACGGAGGTGATTAGAGTATGCCGTGAAGATTCATTAGATTTAAGTCTGTATAGAAGTTGTAGTGTTTGTATTGGATTTTAGTAAGTGTGTAATAATCTTTGTATATTGATTACGTTAGATTTACATAGAGCCTTTGTATGTTTAATCTAGACTTTGGCTTAACTATTCAGATTTAAGATTAGCTGTTGAGGTTATGTTTTAGACATTGTGACCCTTCCCACGAGTCATGATTTGAGATTTGAGTTACTTGGGTTAGTAAACCCCTAGATGACCTGTCTTGCTTAGTCAATGGTAAGTCGGGTTGTTACATTAGGAAACTAAGTATGGTAACAAGAATAATCCTATGCGTAATAAACGGAAATAATAAAAGGAAATATACTATATAATATTCCTAAATATTTTCTACACTCCCCCTCAAGTTAGGTCGTAGGGTCACAAACGCATAACTTGCACAACACGGTATTGAATGCTTCAGAAGATACAGCCTTTGTATGGATGTCCGCCAACTGATCTTTGGATCTGATGAAAGGAAGAGCGATGATTTCTTTTTCCAACTTCTCTTTAATGAAATGTCTGTCAATTTCCACGTGCTTCGTGCGATCATGCTGAACAGGATTTTCTGAGATACTTATTGCTACTTTGTAGTCACAGTAGAGTTTACATGCCCCTTCTTGTTGGAAGCCCAGTTCTCCCAAAAGCTTCCTAATCCACAAAACTTTTGTAATCCCCTTAGCTATTCCTCTGAACTCGGCTTTAGCACTAGATAAGGCTACCACTTTCTACTTATTCTTACTCTTCCAAGTGACCAAGTTCCCTCCTACAAGAGTGAAGTACCCAGATGTTGACTTTCTATTATCTCGATCACCATCCCAGTCTGCATCGGTGTATGCCACTAGGTCTAACTGTTGATTTCTCCCAAAAAGAATTCCCCGACTGCTGGTACCCTTCAAGTATCTCAAGAGTCTTATAACTGCTTCCTCATTCTGTATCTGAGGACGATGCATAAACCTACTCACCACACTCACTGCATAAGCAATATCAGGCCTGGTGTCTAAGAGGTATATGAGTTTACCCACTAGTCTCCGATATCGATCTTGATCTGCCATCTCAGCTCCTTCAATGAATTGTAACCCATGATTCGTCACTATTGGTGTTTTTGCGGGTTTACAATCCATCATTCCTGTCTCAGCCAGAAGGTCAAGGATGTATTTCCTTTGATTAATGAAAATTCCTCTTTTTGATCTCAGAACTTCTATCCCAAGGAAATACTTAAGGTTTCCCAAGTCTTTCATCCCAAATTCAAGGAACAGTCGTCTTTTCAACTCATTGATCTCTTGTTCACCATTCCCAGTAATAACCATATCATCCACATAAATCACAAGACATGTGATTCGTTCACCTCTTCTTCTAAGAAACACAGTATGATCTGAGTTACTCTGTCCGTACCCGAACTTCCTCATTGTTGTGGTAAACCTTCCAAACTATGCTCTAAGAGATTGCTTCAGCCCATACAAAGCCTTCTTTAGTCTACACCCTTCACCTTGGTTATATTCATGCGAGAACCCTGGTGGTGCTTCCATGTAAACTTCCTCCTCCATTTCCCCATGTAAGAAAGCATTCTTAACATCAAACGGGTAGAGAGGCCAATCTTCATTTGCTGCTATCGAGAACAGAACTCTGATCGTGTCAATTTTGGCTATTGGCGAGAACGTTTCTGAATAGTCAACCCCATAGGTCTGAGAGTGTATCCTTTTGCCACGAGTCGAGCTTTGAACCTCTCGATCGTTCCATCTGCATGATATTTCATTGAGAAAACCCATTTACACCCTACTATTTTCTTTCCCTTCGATAGAGTACATCTCTCCCAAGCTTCATTTTCCTTAAGAGTAGAAATCTCATCGTCCATGGCTTTCCTCCATTTCGAATCATTAAGGGCTTCTTCAGTTGTTCTGGGCAAAGTGTTTGAGTAGAGAGAGGCATTGAATGCTATAGCTGCCTGAGACATTCTCTCCTGATTCATTTGCTCAATTGGGTATTGAGACCTTTGGGATTCAAACTCCGGATCACACCTCCTTGGGGGAACTCCCCGTGTACTCCTTTTGGGCAACTCATATCTCTTGGGAACATCATCAATAGGCACCACATTATCCATATTATCATTATCATCAGCAGGGATATCAGAAATTACCTCTTGATCTAGATACTCGGGGATAGGAGTGGAGAGAGGAGGTGGAGATACGACAGTTTCTGGGACAATATCAGCGGTAACACTTACTTGCTCTTGTGGGTCTCGACCGCTAGTTGCTAGAGGATAGATCAACCAGCTTAGATTCTCACTAGTGTTACTAATCTCCCCCTGAGATCTAGGCTGGGTGTAGTAATATGTTTGCTCAAAGAAATCACAATCTATAGTGGTATACATCCTATTTTGAGTGGGGTCATAACACTTATACCCTTTTTGATGAACACCATACCCAAGAAAAACACACTTAACAGCTCGAGGTTCCAATTTGGTTCTGTCCCGTTTTGGAAGATGAACATAAACAATGCACCCAAATATACGAGGAGAGAGAGAGAGCGAGAAGATGGGAGAGGACAAAGGGTTGTTAGAATGGTACACTAGTGGAAAAAAAGCTATTGGCTGCTACTTATTGGCTGCGGTTTTTAAGAACACGCAGCCAATAAGAGTAAAAAAATGTGGTAAAAAAAAATATAACAAGGGCTGCGGTTTTTACCCTTAATCGCAGCCCCAATGTGTTTCAAAAAGTATAATAAAGAAAGGGCTGCGGTTTTTTATGGGTCCGCAGCCCTTAACCATTCGAAATTAAATAAAGAAAATATTAAAAAAAAAAAATTAGTAAAGGGGCTGCGGTTTTATGGTATGTCCGCAGCCCTTGCCCATTAAAAAAATTTTGGAAAAAAAAATTTAATAAAGGGGCTGCGGACATCCCATAAAACCGCAGCCCATTAAGGGGGGCCCATCCCAATTATTTTTTTTTTATAAGAAAAATGTGGCCCATATATAAACTTTCATGATATCACTTAACCTCATTTCATAACCCTACATTGAGCCGTTTCTCTCTTCTTCCTCTCTATCCCTCTTCTTCCTCTCTAAAAAACCCTTTCTCTCAAAACTTTCATGAAACCTTAGCCTCATTTCATAAAATAAAACTTTCATGAACTCTTCTTCTTCCTCATTTTTCGAACTCTTCTTCTTCATCAATTTGTTTTTTCGAACTCTTCTTCATTAATTTCGTTATTAACTTCGAACTGTTCTTCATCAAAAACCAGATCTGCGCCTCATTCTTCATCATCAATATTTTTCTGTCAAGAACTGCGCCTCCCTTGAAGATTTTGAAGATGAAGATGAAGAGTTCTTGTTTGGAAGATGACTTCGTTTGTAGTTTATGTCGATTTTTATTTGTAATTTCTGTTTTTGTTTGTAATTTCTTGATTTCTTGATCTGTTTGTTTGTAGTTTATGTCGATTTTTATTTGTAATTTCTTAATTTCTTGATTTCTGTTTTTTTAGATTTGTTCTAATTTCTGTTTTTTTAGATTTCTGTTTGTAATTTCTGTTTTTTCGATTTCTTTTTGTAATTTCTGTTTTTTCGATTTCTTTTTGTAATTTCTGTTTTTTCGATTTCTTTTTGTAATTTCTGTTTGTTTAGATTTGTTCGATTTCTGTTTGTTTGTAATATTTTCGAAATCTGTTTGTAATTTGTGTTTTTTTAGATTTGTTCTAATTTTTGTTCTAGATCTGGGTAATGTTCTTTTATTTTTTTCCAATTTTTGTTTGATGTTCTTGATTTTGTTTCTTGGTTCATTTTGAGATTTTGAATTTTTTTTTTTATTTTCTAAAATGACTTAAGGGCTGCGGTTCTTGTATATGTCCGCAGCCCATGTTTTTTTTTTTTATTTTCTAAAATGATTAAAGGGCTGCAGTTTTAATGTCCGCAGCCAATAACGATTTCTCATTTGCTGCTACTCCAAGGGCTGCGAGACAAAACCGCAGCCAATAACCACTAAAAAACCGCAGCAAATGGGATTTTTTCCACTAGTGGTAAGAGGGGTTTTATATTGAAGGGATTTTGTGGGAAGACGATTGGTGAGATAGTTGGTCGTAGGGGTGTTCTAAACCGGATACCGGGTCGACCCGGTTCCGGAAATCCGGGTACCCGGATTTTCGGATACCAAAAAAAGCATTCCGTTTCCGACCCGGTTTAAACCGGGTACCCGGATTCCGGGTACCTGGTTTAAACCGGATCGGAAATCGGATACCCAGTTTTGTTCTTTTTTAAAACATGTGATTTTTTTTTCCTTATTTATTTTAATATTTGTTTAATTTATAGTTCAAATAATACATCTCTAGAAATACTTAAACCAAAATTATGAACATTATAAGGTAAAGGAAAAATATTTTTACTCTCAAATATTAGAGGGAAAATGTGGAACATGCCTTAAAAATTAGCTATACTTAGTTATCTAAACAGATGTCTGTTTGCCTCAAAAACCAATTACTTCCACACAAAGAAAGTCAATAAAAGATCAGTCGCTAGAAATCAGATCTAACTAAAAGCCACAAACTAAAATTTAGCCAAGCAAGACAAATTAGTCATCAAAATTTTAATTTCAGAAGCTGATTTATGCACCTATCAGGTAAAAACTAACCTAAAAAACAAAGGAAAAATCAACAAGCAGCATGATTGCCTCCTTAACAGACACAAGAAAGATAGCTAAATGTCGACCCGGTGCTGCTGTGAAGTGTGAAGAATAGATTGTGGAAGATGAAGGATGGAGGAAGATGAAGGCTGGAGGAAGATGATGGATTGAGGAAGATGATGGAGGAAGAGGAAGGTGCGGCGGGATGTCTGTGAGAGAGAGTTGTGAGAAATTAGGTTTAGGGAGTAGTAAAGTTAAAGCAGCAAGGCCCATTACCCAAAAAAAAATTAAAAATAAATGCATAAACCGGATACCGGGTACCCGGATTTACAAAAACACATATCCGGTTCCGACCCGAATATCCGGTTTATTGTACCCGATCCGGAATATCCGGTTTTCACAATTCGGGTCAAAAACCCGGTTTTTAAAAGCGGATACCGGGTAATCCGGGTCGGGTTTAAAAAACCGGATACTTTTGAACACCCCTAGTTGGTCGTAGAGATTGCCTCCAGCCAATACGAGCCCGGGACATGTGACTCAAATAGGAGGGCACGGGTTATTTCGAGGAGGGTTCGATTCTTACGTTCAGCTAGCCCATTTTGCTGTGGAGTATCAAGTTGGTTGTATGGTGAATAATGCCATGGGTATCAAAAAATTGTTTCATTTTATGTGATATACATTCCCCCCCGTTATTTGAGCGAAGGATTTTTACTCGAGTGTGAAATTGGGTGAGAATCATATTATAGAATTTAGCAAACATATCAAAAACTTGAGATTTGTGTTTAAGAACATAAACCCAGCTCATACGAGTGCAATCATCCACAAATAAGACAAAATATGAAAAACCATGAGAATTCATATCAAGAGTAGGACCCCAAACATCAGAATGAACAAGATCAAAAGGTTTATTAGTCTTAGTTAAACTAGGAGGATATGAATGTTTGTGGCTTTTAGCCAATACACAAGTCTCACAATCCAAAGGCAAATTTAAACTAGCAAAAGATGGAAACAGTCGTTTAAGATAGCCAAGAGATGGGTGACCTAAACAACGATGCCATGTCCATAATTGTTGTGTGGGAGTCCCGTGAGCAAGCATGGTGTGACCTTTTTGACCTGTCTCGTCCACAAAATATAGTCCACCTAATTCAGTACCACGTCCAAGGATCGTCCCAGTCCGAACATCGTGCACAAAACAACCATCAGAAGTTAAGAGAACCATACAATCGAGCTCTTTGGTAAGCTGACTAACAGAGAGCAACTTGTGAGAGAGACTCGGAATAAACAAGCAATTTTTAAGATGCATAGACGGAGACATATCAACAAAACCAGCTTGTGTAACAGGAATACATGCACCATTAGCCGTTTGGACATGGGTACGGGTGGTTGGATGGATGGACGTCAAATCTTTGGGGTCAAAGGTCATAGTATCCGTGGCACCACTGTCAAATATCCATTGGGAGTTCGGGGTATGACTTAAAAGGCCGAATGTGGAATTGGATTGTGGGTTTTGTGGGTATGAAATTTGGTGGGTTATTTTTATGGGTTCTTGATTTTGGAATTAGGCCGGTTCATTTGTATGGGGTGTATGGGCTGGTTGGGTATTATAATTGGGTGGGTTATTTGTTGTGAGTGGATAGGATTTTAAGGGTTTGAAGGTTTGTTGGTATTTAAGGTGAAATAAGGAAAGTCTCCCATTTACCCTACCTTATTTTCGGTCGTTTCTCTCTCCTCTCTTCTTCTTCCTGTTTCTGGTTCTCTAATGGCGCCATCCCCTTTACCCAACTCCACACCTGATTTTTCATGTGATGAGGTCATATCATTGGTGTGATCTGCAGTTGTCAAGTTGGCCTTACCGCCGGTCCGGTGTCCCGGTGCCTTGGTGGCAGCCCTCTTCTTCTGTAAATCATCCCACCATTCGGGATACCCAAATTAGCTTAAAGCAACATTCCTTGGTATGTCGTGACCCACCACAGTGAGTGCACCGGAGTTTTCTTCGGTTCTCTTGTTCACGGTTTCGAATGGATTCTTTGTTTGCCATAACTAGTCCCGTTCCGATCTCTAAGAGGTTTGACCTCATTGTTGGTAAGGGCTCCATGTGGAGCAGATCTCTTCTCTCCTTGTCAAAGCTTTCATCAATGCCTGTAAGAAACTGATAAAGTCTCTGTGTTTGTATGAAATTGTTACATGTTGTGATGTCATGAGAACAGGTCATCGGATTTGGCATCCGTCTATCAATCTCCTTCCATAGCATGATAAGTTTAGAAAAATAATTTTCAAGAGAATCATTCCCTTGCTTTAATGTGGCTGCCGTCAGATCGTAGATCTGAAGTTCGTCCCGACCACTACTCAAGAGATTTTCAATTCTAAGCCATAAATCTCGGGCAGTGGTATAATCTATAAATTGATTAACAATATCAGCATCAATGTTTTCAATAATCCATGAAATTACCATGGAATCGCGTTGAATCCATTGTGGGTATTCCGTATCTGTGGCCGAAGGTGGGTTAGATTGAATGTGTTTGATCCTCCCTCGACTACTGATGGCCATCTGCATCAGTTTGCTCTATTTTGTGTAATTATTATAATTCAATTTCTCTGATAATTGTACTGTGGAAGCGTTGAATGTGGGTTCGGTTTGGGTTACTGGTTTATTAAATTTCTGGAACATATGGAGCATTTGTTCCATTTGCTCCATAGTAAATAGCTGGTTTGATGTTGTGGATTCATTGACTGATTCGCCATTGCAGGTAAGGTAAATGATGAGTCAAAAAACGGTTTATCGGTGTTTTCCCGGATCTGAAGTGTTCGGCTCTGATACCATGAAGAACAGCGGAATTGAAGATTTTGGAATACGGTTTTTCTTGTATTAATTAATAATAAAATACAGCCCCCAATATATACAAGAATTAGGAAACTAAGTATGGTAACAAGAATAATCCTATGCGTAATAAACGGAAATAACAAAAGGAAATATACTATACAATATTCCTAAAATATTTTCTAAATAAATGATATGGATTCATACTATATTAACTTAACCCGATATATATCCGAACTGAAATTGAAGTGATTCAAAACTGAAATCGACCCCATGTATAGACTTGTACCTGAATTGAACCGATTCAAAGTGTTATATTACCTAAAAACCTGAACTTGTGAATATATGAGCCCGATAAAACCTGACCCAAAACCCGATTGAGCAACCGAATTTACTGGCCTAGTTGAAAACGGTAAACCAAAGAACATAAATCATAATAATAAAAGGCTTTAAGGCCCAACTTTTAAAATAAAATTACATAAGCTTATGAAAAGTAGATGAAAAACCTTAAAATTGTATAGCAAATCTTACATGAGACAAGTGTACGCATGAGACGGATTCACCCAATGAAGGACTCTAAAGATACTTTAATGGTAGTGATATTAGACAAAGTAAAATGTCATGTCATTTTCGTATAGCCAATGAAAGAGTGACACTTTGAATTTCCAAGTTTTTTAGTATAATGTGACATGATATGATCTCAATAATATAAAATACTTGCAACACTTACCATATTAGGTTGTTTTATAGTACTTGCACCATTACTATTTTTGGCAAAAAACAATCTTATTTTATTATCACTTTATTCCTACCCCACATATCACCATCAATCATATATCATCCCATTAATTATTCAATATACCTACAACCAATACCTACCTTCCATTATTTATAATTAATTTTTTTATTCCATCTTTTAACTAAAATCATTTAAATAAACATTAATTTTTTTTTATTTCCTTTCATTTCCTCCCTTTAAATACCTAGAAATCGTTTTTTTTTTAATTCCATTCATTTCCTCCCTTTAATTCCATTTATTTTTTTAACTAAATTCATTTAAATAAACATTAAGAACTCTCTAGACAACCCTAGATCCTCCCTTTAAATACCCCAACCAAACCCTCTCTAAAGAACACTAGCTAGCTGGTTCTTTGGAACCCCATAAAAACCCTTTCATTTCCTCCTACCCATAAAAACCCATTCATTTCCTCCTACCCATAAAAACCCTATATTTCTATCAAACTCTAAACCCTATATTTCTATCAAACTCTCTCAGGAATCAGATCCTCCCTTTAAAATCATTTCCTCCCTCTCTCAAGAACACTCAAGGACGGCTCTCTCTCTCTCTCTCAAGAACACTCTAGAAATCGTTTTCAGATCTAATTCTTCAAATTCGTGCAACCATGGAGAAGTTTCATGTTTAAAGATCTGATTATTGTTTCATATTACTAGATCTGATTATTTATTTTAGATGTTTATCTGATTTTAAGATTTGTTTAGGTCGATTATTATGTTTATTGTTTCATGTTTAAAGATCTGTTTATTGTTCTGTTTAAGATGTTAGATGTATTGTTCTGTTGATTTTAAGATGTTGATTTTAGATGTTAATGTTCTGTTTATTGTTCAGTTTAGGATGTTATTGTTCTGTTTATTAATTTAAATGTTATCTAAATCAGAAGTTTTTTTTTTTAATTTAAATATTAATTTAAAGATGTTAATGTTATTTTAAGATGTTGATTTTAGATGTTACTCCCTCCGTTCCTTTTTGATGTTTCTATTTGGGTTTTTCACCAAGATTAAGAAAAGTGGAATCTTTGGTGGTAGTGGGTATTATTTTAATTATATAGTAGTGGAAAGTAATGATTTTATTGGAAATATGAGAGAAAAAATAATTAAATAGTAGTGTAATGTAATGATTGTATTGGAAATATGAGAGAGAAAATAATTAAATAGTAGTGTGAAGTAAAGAAAGTGGGGTTTTAAGGGGTAAAAGAGGGATGGAAACTTTCCAAAAATGAAAAGTATTCTAAAGTGGAAAAACTTATGGAACTGCCCGTTTTAGTAAGGTGGAAAAACAAAAAGGAACGGAGGGAGTATTGTTCTGTTTATTTAAATCAGTGGGTTGTAATTCAGTAGGTTTTTTTTTAATTTAAATATGTAATTTTTAATATTGTTTAAATTAGCAAAACCCCTTAGTGGACTAATGAAATGACAATGACATGACTTGCCTTAATTCTTGTGCCCAGTTGCAATGGTGCAACGAAAACGGAACAGAGGAAGTATTGTATAATATATTATAATCTCTATTAACTCAATCATCATATCATCATACATTCTACTAAAATATCATACATTCTACTAAAATAATAAAAGAATATGACACATGTCACTTTTATACATCATATTTTCCCTCCTAAATTTTAAGTAATTAAATATAGAAACTTTGAGTTTTAATTAAACTTTATTTCTTATCATACATTCTATTAAAACAATAAAAGAATATGACAGATGTCACTTTTATACATCATATTTTCCCTCCTAAATTTTAAGTAATTAAATATAGAAACTTTGAGTTTTAATTAAACTTTATTTCTTAATCAATTAAGAAGAAAGTCAATTCAAATCATACATGATACCTCCTCCGTTCCATTTTAGTTGCACCATTGAATTTAACACGTTTTTTAAGGATCGTCAAATCAATATGGTAAAAATAGGAATGATGTATGATTGATGGTGATATGTGGGGTAAAAATAATAAAAAATTATTATAAGTAAATAGTGGTTGTGACTTGTGGGTGTATTAAATAATTAATGGGATGATATATGATTGATTGTGATAGTGGGGTAGGATTAAAGTAAGGATAAAATAATTAGATTATTTTTTCCAAAAATAATAATGTTACAAGTAATATGAAACTTCCAAAAATGGTAAGTGTTGCAAGTAATATGGAACGGAGGTAGTACAATATATTAATTTTAATGTACAATATAGAAAATTAGAGTGAATATGAGAGTGCCATTTGTAATTATTTTATTGGCCAACATTAAAAGAGTATATATGGCAGTAATATTAATTAAATGATTTACAATTCAGTCGATTTTAGTCATTTACGGAAATAAAATGTTGCATTTATATTAATGGCAGAAATAATTGCAGGAATTTCAGTTCAGTCAAGTTTATTCTTTACAAATAAAAAATTAGGATTTATATTAATGGCATAAATATTAATGGCAGCAATATTAATTGCAGGATTTTCAATTCAGTCAATTTTATCTATACATTATACTAAAGCAAAATACGGATGACATAAGCAAACTCAATAAGTGATGAATTGTCAATTTCTCAAAAGATTTTTTCCGTCCATTTATCAATGGTGATGTCATTATTTGCTAATAAAATTTCTTTTGAACAATATGCTAATAAAAGTGTATGGAAAATATGTGAATTATCATTATATTAGCTTTCATTAAATTGTTTGAATGAGATGTGTGTAACGTTTCATTGTTCAATACACAATAATAATTTGATAGCTTTGATTTTAAAAACAAAAAATTTGTTCTTTGAAATAATAATTTGCTAACTTTCATTTTGAAAACAAAAAATAAAAAAAATGTCACTTACAATCTTATATAGTGATCAATAAAATTTAAATAATATTAAAAATAACATTATTTAAGATCATACATAACTTTTAAAAAAGTATTTTTAAAGTCAAAACTAAATTAAATATTAGCTATTATATGCTATTTATAATTCATTGAAAATCAATAACCAATAATTTAAAAATTTATTTTTTGTATTTTTAAAATAATGTAAAACAATAAAATAAAAAAGACTGTGCATCGCGCGGGGATTATCTAGTTCTTTTACAAAAATAAAACGCTGGATTCATAATAATGACAGGAGTAATAATTGCATGAATTTCAATTCAAACAATATTATTCTTTTACAAAAATAAAAAAAATTATGATTTCTATTAATGGAAGGAATATTAATCAAAGTAATTTCAATTCAGTCAATTTTATAAGTTGACAAAAATAAAAATTGTCTTTTAATACAATGGCATGAACTACAATATAAATACACCATTTGACCAACTTAATTATTTGCTCATATCATTTCTTTTTTCTCAAGCTTCAGTATTGGTAAATAATATTTTCAATTATAACAGTGAGCACAAATTACATTCAGGAAATACAGAGTGATAGGGGAACATGAAAAAGTCATGCAAAGGTCATACATATGTGGGAGTATAAGGAGATAGATGTGACCACATCTATTCACTTAATCCTGGTGACCAAAAAAGGAACATCTATAATAGCTTCAATGAGAAAATTTACAATGTTAACTCATTCTAAATCCTGTGTGTTAGGAAAATCATATTTTTTTATGCAAAATTTAGAGTTACCTCTGCAGTGGATGAGTATAGATCAACCAAACATAATAGAAGATGTTCTATAAAACATCAATAATCGAAGATGTTCGTTCGTCAAAAATTTCATTAAGATATAAACGTATTTAAAAATAATAAAATAATATAACACATGTCACTTTTATACATCATATTTTCTCTCCTAAATTTTAAGTAATTAAATATAGAAACTTTGAGTTTTAATTAAACTTTATTTCTTATCATACATTCTACAAAAACAATACAAAAATATGACACATGTCACTTTTATACATCATATTTTCCCTCCTAAATTTTAAGTAATTAAATATAGAAACTTTTAGTTTTAATTAAACTTTATTTCTTTTAATCAATAGTAATAGTAAGAAAAAAGTCAATTGTAAAAGCTTTAATTTTTTAAATGCACTTTTTTAAGAAAAAAATGGGTAACTTTGATTTTAGTAAATAAAATGACTAAACTATTAATTATAACTTGTTCACGATACAAAAATAATTAGAATTTAAAATAGTTGTTAACTATGAATCAATATTTACAAAATAATAACTAAAATCTTATTTAGAATAATTTTACAATGATAATTATGATAAAGAAAAGGAAAATAATCAAATTTATAGTAGGGAAATTTGTCATTAATAAAACCTATTTGTAATCTGCTGAGAATAAACCCACCTATGGTTTTTTTGAATAAACCCATTTAAGGGGTTCTTTGCTGAGAATAATACAACTTATTTGTAATCTGCTAAGAACGAACCCTGAGTCATATGTTTGGTAACCTATTAAACATTAGGCAAGTTTAGTCTCAGCAACAAACCCCTTAGGTGGGTTTATTCAAAAATAAACCATAGATCGGTTTATTCTTAGCGGATTGCGAATATGTTGTTTCATTAATGACAAATTTATAAAAGTATATATTTTAAGCACGTCATCAATTAAGTGTTTGTGTATGAGTATACCGTATAATCATTTCATAAAAGGAAGTTTAATATAATTTTTGCACAATAATTTAGCCTCTGTATAGTAAAAATTTAATATATACTCAGATTAATCGATCAATTCAGGAAAGAAAAATTATCATTAGTAACAATAAGTTTTTCATTAATAATTAGGGTTGTAAATAAAAATTAACAAATTCTCTTTTTCATTAATAATTTCGGATTTTCAAGAGAATCTAATATAGAAATTAAGAAACAATTAATGTTTTATATAATGACTTTAATTTCCCAAGAAAAAAAAATGTTAAAATAATTAAATATAATTCAATGTTTATATTTCCAAAGCAAAAGTAATATTAAATTATATAAATTAAATACAAGATTATTTCTTATATATACAACCCTTAAGGCTGTATATATCATATCCGTTTTTATTAGTATATATATTATTTTAATCAGTGAAATAGAATTATCGTAATTTATTTAGTCAAACCATAAACCGCTCACCTTGGTCCAATAACTTCCTAAAATAACTTCCCACTACTTAACGTAACCTACCAATATCATCCATCATACCCATAGACCATAATGTCTCTTACTTTTGGTAACCGACTCCCATTCTACCATTATTAATAAATAGATGTTACATACATTAGTTGCACAAGACTAAGTTTTTATCTTCCATTTATAAGAGCTGTGACTTGCGAGGATAGATTTCCATTTGGAAGAGCAATGTGAAAATGACATTTGACCTATTCAAACATTTTTATTAAATTGTATTGTATTTCTCCTTGGTATATTGTACCAAAACTAGGGTTGAGCAATATGTAGAAAAATTAAAAGAGAGGCATCACAATCAAAGACATGAAAACTGGCTTCAAAAAACTTGAGATCTCATTCTCACAAGGACAATAATGTACATGACCCGGACCCGTATCTGATGGGCTACATTCAAGTAAACATTTAACAAAAGATCTCAGAATCCAAAATTGGATGACTACTACATAAACAAGAAAACTAACAGCTATCCCAAAGTAGAGCATCAGATTCATTCCCAACGAACGACTAAAAGGCTTACCTCACAGGCTGCTGGTTGTAATGGTTCTTCTCTTTCTTCTTTGCGGCCGCAAGTTTTGCACTCCTCGCTGCAGCCTCACTTGCAGCTGCTTTCACCGCAGCCATCTCCTTGCTTGATTTCTTCTTCTTCAAAGTAGCCAACTTCTTAAAACGTTCTTTCACGTCGACGGATTCTTCTCCCTGTTCAGCTGATTCAGTAGGCTCTACGATGGCCTCTGGGGTATTTTGAGCTTCCTTTGATTCTTTGGAAGCCTTGTCTTTCTTCTTCTTTTTCTTTACACTTTTAGGTTCTGAAGCGCCACCATCCTTCTTCTCCCCATTCTCCGAATCACCTTCTTTCTTGAACTCCTCTGCTCTCTTTTCTTGTACGTTATCTACAAACATTCAATGTAAGAAACAGCTGAAGGTCCTGAAAACTCTATGCAACGTCTAAACAAAACACATGTCAAGAAAATTGATCCTGAAAAAACTTGAAATAACACAATCGGTAAATCAAAGGCACTATTTCATCTATAGAGACCAAACATGTACTCCAAAACACATCACTCTGTCAAAACAGAAGAGTATACTATAGGCATTTGACTCTCAATTGATGGGCTCCAACTTAAAATCACAAGTAACAATCAAAGATCACATCTTGTCATTTCTTTAAAATACTCCCCGGGTCTGCGTGAAATTGATACAAAGGGGATTTTTGTTTTCTTTATCATTGGCATATACTATATTAGTGGGAGAAAAAAAATAAGTGGTCTAGATATATGAATGAGATGAAAAGGAGATTGAGTTTGTGGATCAGACGAGGAGAGATGATGCAAGCCAATTGTCAAAAATAGACGTTTCGTAAAGTTAAAGAGCCAAACAAAATACTATATGAAGCACTTTCAAGGGAACAGAGTGAGTTTAAGCCTTCAAGGCGTATCCCTACTCGATTTACAAGGAAAGCCCATCTAAATTACCGTCCATACAGAAAGAAGTAAAAAAAAATACCTTGACCATTATTGCTCTTAACTCCTAAATCAGCAAGAAGGGCATCCAGCTCCTCAAGTTCCTTCTTCTTCCTTTCCTTCTTTGAAAGCTGCCTCTCGGTTTCTTTGGGTGGAGCAGGGGCTTCCGAAACCTTCTTAACCACTGGATCTGGATCTGTGTGTACAGAAGCCTCTGTTTCATGTTCATGCTCTTCCTCGATCTCCTCATCATCTAGATATAGAATATCATCTTCACTTTCACTATCCTAATAATAATAGAAGTAAAAACATCAATTATCAGATTCAAGAAGTGCGAAAATGAACAAAAAGGCAAGACGAAAAACAAATAGAGCATAAAAATCAAGAAAATCATCCCAAACAGAACAATACCCAATACATTTCATCAACAGTGCATGAAAGAAAACATTAAGGGAAACAATAAAAAAGAATGTGCTAGATGCTGCCACAACAACAAAAATATTTGCTTCTGAATTTTCAACTTGTCATCCCTTGCATGTGATTCAAAATCACTCAAGCATGCACCCATAATAAGCCATTATTTTAACATGTAGCCATTATAATCTGCGACACTGTCACATGATTCGCTAATCTCTCTTGCGAATCGCGAATCGAAAAAAGCGAATTTTGGTCGGTTTTGGGCTATTTTTGGTCCATTTTGAGCGAATCTCGAATCGAGGCATGCGAATTAAGTAGCGAATCATGTGACACTGATCTGCGACTTCTAATCAAGCTGTGTAAGATTCTAAAACGTACATTAGCTACAATCTTCAAACTTATACCAAAAATTTTGAAATAGATGGATAGTGGTAAAATGAATCTTTTATCAAGTCATCACCGGAGAGATGTTGCTTCTGTGGCCAAGCAACAGTCAGACAATTGCAACTCCCTCCATTTTCTATGGAACCAATCAGAACAATAAAAACAAATATGTGAAGTACACATCTAGGCTTGCAGATCATAAATACACAGAATGTGCCCCACTCAAATTTCCACTTCAATAAATTTTCAATTTTACATTATTTGTTTACGAATATATTTTTATATCAAATGTGTTTTTTAACCAATCGTATCCGAGTCGATCTAGGTTGCCTTCTTTCTTCCCATTTCTCGTTCCAAACCGATAACGTTCCAAGGTTCTTATATTGCCATAGTACATCACCTTCAACGGTTGCTCTATGTATTTAGTTGTGCGTGAACATGTTAGAGACCCAAGGTACACATACACTCAACAGTGTGAGATGCTAACAAGAATTGGCATCATACCAATGAGTGATGTGCCAATCACGCCAATGAACACAGACAACATACAAAGAAGCTTTGCCAAATTCCAACAAAATATGACTTTCAACTATAAATTTGCAACATAAATCCTATTGTAACGGATTCATTTCCACTTATTCCACAAGAAAAATCAAATTTTCAAATAAGACATTACGAGTGAATTTGTACCAAGTAAAGCAGCATTAAAATTCTTACTCACATAGCACCAGTCTTCTCATTGTAGAAAAGAAGCTTAGCACACACATGCTCATGAAACCAACCTATACACACACATCATCTACAGATACTAAGGAACCTTAATGGAAGCAATACTCCTTTGACTGCCTCTAGAAGCCAAGGTGCATACCAAAACTCCCAGTTACTTGTTAAGTTCACCAGGGCCAACATCAAGGTTTACTTCAACAACACACACATACTTTCCGCTCTACCATGTGACAGGGTACATAGGAAGATAACCCCCTTACATTATAATGCCCATAGGCCCTTCGAACATAAATAATGGTGACAGTATAACAGCAAATTCTTCACGGTATTACTAAATTTGATATTATGGCTGAAAATTCTTCATACCTAACGAAGCCAAATTACACCACAAAAACTTCTTGTTGACATCAAAATTATTTGACAAACATACATAGGGAATTCCACATGGAAACCCTGAGATATTGGGTTTTCCAAGTGGTAACCAAAGCTTTTTAAAAATCCATGCGGTTTACCAAATTCTTTTTCCGTGATCTTTTTAGTTAAAAAAAATGTTTGGAAACGTTAATTACAAAGCTTAAACCATCCTATATAACAATTCAATTCGTAAAAAACCTATTTCCCCAATTGAACTCTCTAAACATAACATTTCCCCATTTTCCTAAAGTCCTAACCCTGGTTTCCCAAATTTGAAACCAAATTCAAAGAAACAATCTAGAAAAGAAAGAAGAAAAAAAACAACAAAAATAACTCGAACAAGCAAAATAGTTAATTACTAAACAAAACTATCTATAGCAACCATCTATAGACTATAAGGGTCAAAAGTGAAAACCTTTTTGTGATCATTAACATGGATAAGGGTGCGGAAGCTGGGATAATGGAAATCTAGGAGACAAAAGAAAGCCTACCTCTTCAGGAACAGCGGCATCCTTGCCCGGCTGCGAACCTGTGGCGCCCCAAGGAGACTGCAAAGGAGCAGTAGTGGTGTAAAAATCATCATCATCCTCATCCTCGACATCGGCCCATGACTTAGCACTCAATTGAGTGGGTTGCCAATAAACTGGAGTCTCTTCTTGTTCCTTCACAGCAACCTTAGAAGAGCTCTTACTACTACCACTCTTACTCTTATCCTTGTTTTTCTTCTTCCTTAAAGTATCAAGAGCTGCGAAACCATTTGAATTGATGATAGTAATTGAACCTTCGTTGTTTCTCCTGCTTCCTCCACCCGCCATTCCTCTTTGTTCTTCAATTCACTAATTAAATTCTCCAAGAAAGATTTGTCAACGCACTATTTCTTCCTAAGAATTAATTTCCAGTGGAAAATTATAGAGTTTTGATATTGGGGATTTTATGTGATATTAATTTCCAGGGCTTTCTACACAAAGATCTAAAACAAATGCAATAATTCGAAAAAAAAAAACAAAAATATACAATCAATTACTAAAATCAATATCCGAAACTTAAAATTGTAAAACCAGATCAGAAATTGAATTCAACAATCAAAAACCCCAAAACGATTTCAATTAATAGAACCTAAATTAATCTCAAATAGGGAAGGAAAATTGACAAATTTTCCCTCAAACAGTAAATATAAACTTAAGGAAAACAAGAATCAGAAGTTAGGGTTTTCAATAGTGAAATCAGAGAACAACCCCAAAAATTGGCTGTGGATGAGAGGGAGGAATGATGGATGGCTGGATTGATTGATTACAAACACGGGTGATGTGGGTATAAAAACGGTAAAAGCGGAAACTCTAGTGTGTGTGTTTTTAGGGTTTGTAGAAAAATTGGGCAAAATCGGTTGGAAATAGGTGAGACGAGGAGATGAGTAGTGAGAGATTATATTATAATTATAAGAGTAATCTGTTTGTACTAATGTTCAATCTTCTCCTTAGCTAAATGTTCTAAGATACGGCATTTGCGTCAAATAAATTGTGTGTATACTTCTTCGTACTCCCTCTGTCCTGTGTAGATTACATTAAAGAGAAAAATAGTATTTTCCTACAAAAAATAGATAATAGTAATAAATAAATAGAGAATAAATTGTGTGGATGAAAATAAAAAAGGTTACATGTATAAATGAGATTAAAAGGAATTGGTGGGCCATTATCTAAAAATAGAGATGATGCAAATTAAGTAGGACAGACTAAAATGACAAACGCTGCAAATTTAATGTGACGGAGGGATTATGTTTTTTAATTTTGATACATAATGAAAAGATTTTTTACACAGAATTTACACGTGGTAACATCGAATTGTCATAAAACGTCAATTGTAGCATTTTTGTAAGATTTTTCCACAATGTGGCATCTAGTTTATCCCTTATCTAACTGTAGTAGCATTTTTCGCTAAATTCTTATCAATTTCCGTTTAATTCACCATTTTGACGTTTCTACCGTTATTAGGTGTTAATTGTCTTTATAATTTGCCCTAAACAATTTTTATGCCCTCAAATGTTTAATTCACCATTTTGTCATTCAATTCATCAACGCTCTCAAATGTTGTAATAATTTTGTTTTCCTTCGAATTATTTGCATTTTTGACAAAAGGTGCACATAAGCCATAATGTTCACTTAATGTACTTAACTAGGATTATAAAGTTCAAAAAGTGCATTTCAAGCACTAATTCATATATACTTAACTAGAGTAAATTATAAAGACAATTTGAATGAAAACAAAATTATTACAACAATTTGATGAGCTTTAATTCATCTAACTTTAACCTCTCTCATGCAATTGTACTCTTCAACCCATTTTCTTCCAATTAAATTCTTGCACTCTTCAATGGCGACTTCTGTTTTCAGGGCTTGAGGATCTCTCGTGAAGTTCATCTACCACAATTTTCGCTTTTCTTTTGCTATAACATCTTCAGTGCACAAGTAAGTGTTTCTTTTAAATTTTTAAATTTCCATTAGCAATGTTGATTTAAAACTTCGAATTCTGCTTAGAAACTAGGTTTTTCAAAACTTATGGTCAATTATGGGTTTTTTACATATGCATTTTTGAATTTTTAGGGTTTCATCATTGAACACAATGGATATTAATGTGTTAAATAGAGTTTGGTATGGGGTTAAATTTGCTGAACAACTAGTTGCTTGGGAGGATATCTCTCTAAAAGACGTATCTTAGGCTTAACCCATAAAAAATTAATTAAACTAAAAAATGATAATGGGCTGACTAAATTAGGGATAGTCTCTCAAAGGGACCGTCTCTTACAAGAATTTGTGTTTACTGAATCTAAAAGTTTTAGTATATATATTAGAGATTTTGGTAGGACATTTTCAGTAGATCTTGATTAAACTATGGATATTTTTTGAAGAATGTAGCTATTAAGTGCAATGGAGATAGAGGAATACAAGGGTTTTTAACGTGCTTCTAGCCTTTAGTTCGAAGGGTGGATTGAGGAAGGTAGTAGGGGAGAATGAAGTTTCATGCCAAAAACGACAAATCCATCAAAGCCTTTGTACTAAGAGGCATTCCTACGTCAAAGCAAAAAAAGACAAATCCATTTGTTTCAGTAATGAAACGAGAAAGTGCAAAAGACACTTAAAATACCTGGAGATAGGTGTAATATGGAACGATTATTAATATGCTTGATCCTTCCGATGATGAGACCTCGAATACTGCAATACAACGTTAGCCTTGCCCGGGGGTGGTTTCTCGGAAAACCCCTTCGACGTTCAAGTCAGATCAGGAAACCGAAAGTAATGAATATATGATAATTAATGAAAACAAGATAAGGGATTGTAGGATGATTTCAGATCATGAAGGGATATTTTGTTAAGAATAGATTGTAAGAAGGTGGTGTATTTTTGTTGGGGTAACGATAAGAAGATGAAAACTTAGTCTTTTGCAAATGATGTATGTAACATCTATTTAATTTATAGTAGTAAGGACGGAGTTATTTCTGGGAGATTGGAGATTATATTAGATGATAATGGGAGATTATAGTCGGTTAGTAGTGGGTAGTTATTTTGGGAAGTCATTAGACTAAGGTGGGCGGTTTATCGTTTGCTAAATAAATTACGGGTTTATTATTGACCCCGTAACATTAGCCCCACGCATGAAGAGTGATAGAAGAGGGAACTTAATGTAGCGAGGGCATCAGTCTTTATGCGGAAAACAAATATATCTATTATGCGAACCAATAAAATATTTGGAAGAAACCATACAATTGAATCCGAATAAAATAACCTTTGAACTCTTGCCTCGATGAGTCCATGCTTGGTTGAAGCCCCATGAATAATAAATATGTTTAGCCTTTGGGCTACTTTTGATAATTCGGTCGTAGAGCCCGATATGATGATATGGCCCAACAATCAATCACCTGGGACTTTGATAAGGAACTATACTATGTGAATCCTTCGAAGATGAATATTCTGATCGGACATAGGTCCGCATTGATGAATATTTGGATCGGACATAGGCCCGTATTGCCCAACCGCAGCCGTCAATCACCCGGGACTTAGATAAGGAATCAAACTAGGTGAATCTTTCGAAAACATTGATGAATATTAATCGGACATAGGTCCGCATGATTAATAAGTGATCGAGTTATCAAGCTACATGATACTCGCTATGAATACTTTGACAAATACGCCCAAAATCACTCACTTAGGGGCTTAATAACAGTCTTAGTTATCAAGTTAGGTGACACTCGCAAGGATCCATTTTTCAAACAAGGTGAAAGTTTGATAATGAAGATGAATACTAAGAAAATATCGCCCAAAATCAATCATTTTGGGACTTAAAAATAATAATATGACTTTCAAACTAAGTGAAAGCTTAGATGATTCCATGCTATGATAAATAAAGCTCACGTTTTGCGACTACAATAATAATGATGACTTTCATACTAGGTAAAAGCTCGGATGACTTCGTAACATGAATAATAATGCCTATGTTTTGGGACTTGAATAATAACATTACTTTCAAACTAGGTGAAAGCTCAAATGACTTTATACATTCGTCGTTGAAAACCACGTATAAGTAAGACCCAATATAATAAGAATAATAATGGTGAAGTATTGAATTCCCACGAAGAAATAATATAATATTTTTCCAATGTGTGTCAATATCATACTTGATCACTGGCCCATAAAATTAAAGAATCACCCGATATGTGTTGATAAAATAAAAGCAAGAATAACCATATGATCATCATCAGATTAATACAATATATTCTTCACTCGGCAATAATGGTCAAAGATTTGCATCCTTGATGTAGCATTTCATTAAAAGGCGACGGTGATTATTTTTCTCCATGTATCGAGTCACCTCAGATTGTTGTTCTTACGGATGGGTGGTTTGAACCATTATTAGTTCATACTCGGATCCAACCAATACAGTCGTCACTGTAGGTTGTTTTCCGAGGATTCGATGTAGAGAGTGTGAACCATTATCAAATCGTACCCGGATCCAACCAATACAATCGTCACTTTAGGTTGTTTTCCGGGTATCTGATGTAGAGAGTTTGAACCAATATCAGATCGTACCCGGATCCAACCAATACAATCGTCACTGTAGGTTGTTTTCCGGGGATCTGATGTAGAGAGTTTGAACCATTATCAGATCGTACCCGGATCCAACCAATACAATCGTCACTGTTTGTGTTTTCCGGGGATCCGATATAGCTAATTTGAACCATTTTCAGATCATACTCAGATTCAGCCAATACATTGAATTGGGCAATATGTGGACTGATATTTTTAGACCGAAACCACTTAGTAGAAGTTAGTTTGGAAACATTCTTCGAGTCATCTAATTCATTAGATAGTGCATCAAACCTAACTTCAACATTGAGACTGAACTTATCAGTCAGTTGAATTTGGTTTAGGAACGTTCTACGAATCTAATAACCCTTTAGAAAGTGCATCAGACCGACTTTCAGTATTGGGGTTTTATTATTTGGGAAATAACGTCGGTTGAAGATTAATATTTCATAGGACGTGATTTCACGTAAATGATGATTGAACTCGATATTACAATTCACAAAAGATACTTTAATTTTCCATATAAGGCAATCAAAATTTTAGGTTTCAATTAAAAATCTTGCTTGAATTATTGGAGAGCTCGTCAAAATTATTTATGTCATCCAATAGAAAAAACAAGCAATATATAGCCTTTTATTATAAAAATAAGGGAAATTTCACGTGGTAACCTTGAGGTTTTGGGTTTTCCACGTGGTAGCCAAAACTTTTAAAAAATCCATGCGGTAACCCTGAGGTTTACGTAAATGTTCCATTATGACCTTTTTGCACATAAAAACGTTAGCAAACGTTAATTTTGAAGCTTTATGTTTGTTGTATGCATATTTATGCGACGCACTATTCGAAATGCCATCAGTTTGAACCTTTTTCCCCAAAATATAACCCTCAAATCTACCATTTTTCATCCAAATCATATTTTTTCCCCGAACTCAAAGATGGTAGAGTTTGGGTTTATATTTTGGGGAAAATGGTTGAGACTAATGACATTTAAAATGGTGAGTCACATATATAGGCGTACAGTAGCCTTAAAGCTTCGAAATTAATGTTTCTTAATGTTTTGCTAACATTTTATGTGCAAAAAGGTCATGATGGAACAATTTGGTAAACCTCAGGGTTACCATGTGGATTTTTTAAAAGTTTTGGTTACCACGTGGAAAACCCAAAACTTCAGGGTTACCACGCTTGTTTATTTGCTCAGAGAATAATTCACATTCACTATGACATTTTTGGGAGTTGGGTTTAGTGGGTGGTTTTTCAAATGTAGAAAAAAGTCTTGATCTTCAAACCCCACTGAATACAGATAAAATATACTCCAAAACTGATGTTTTAGTCTCTTTGCGTTATTCTCTAGTCGATTTTTAAACAGTAATCATTGTTGAGAACCGTATACCCGCCGTAGCAGCCTTTATAATCTCAAAACTAATCATTTCAAGCTCGAAAGGCAGTTATTATTTTTAATAAAAATGACTATTTTCCACAGAAAATTCACTAGATGATTAACAACCGCCGAAAAAAGCATGAAAGTATTCGGACAATTATAGCGTAATAATTAGCATTTGGGAGCAGGGCCTTAATGTTCTATGTAGGATGGTTATTATCCTAGTTAATCCCCACAGGTGGCGCCAAACTGTTTCGGTAATGAAACGAGGACGTGCAAAAGACACTTAAAATACTTAGAAATAAGTGTAATCGGGGACGATTGTTAATATGCTTGATCCTTCCACTACAAGAAAAAACGTTTTGGGCGACATTTAATTCTGTCGCCCATTCTTAAAAATATGTCGCCCAAAAACTATTTTTCTTGTAGTGTTCCGATGATGAGACCTCAAATCCTGAAATACAACCTTAGTCTTGCCCGGGGGTGGTTTCCCGGAAAACCCCTATGACGCTCAAGTCAGATCGAGAAATCGAAAGTAATGAATATATTATAATAATGAATACAAGATAACAGATTGTAGTATGAGTTCAGATCATGAAGGGATATTTTGTTAAGAATAGATTGTAAGTAAGAAGGCGGTGTATTTTTATTGGGGTAACGATAAGAAGATGAAAAATTAGTCTTTTGCAAATGATGTATGTAACATTTATTTATACTACTAAGGAGATAGTTATTTCTGGGAGATTGGAGGTTATATTAGATGATAATTGGAGGTTATAGTCGGTTAGTAGTAGTTAGTTATTTTGGGAAGTTATTAGAATAAAGTGAGCGGTTTATGGTTTGACTAAATAAATTACGGGTTTATTATTGACCCCGTAACACCATCTGATGTGAGCTTCTCCCCTATGTTAGGATCCCTTCGAACATTATAGAGTTTTACCTCTTCTTTGTGAAATTAATAAATTCCAGTTGAATTACAACTTTGAGCACGATTGATAGAACCACTACCACTCCTTTTTCACAGAGAAATCAAAGAGGAAAAGAGAAAACAAAGAGATAGAAAAAGAAAACAAAGAGAGAATAAGAAAGTCTGAGAGTGAGAGGTGAAAAATAGATGAAGCACAGTTATGTAGACATTAAATGTAATTTATAAGATTTACTGGCAAAACTAAATATATGATCCCTTTTTGAATTTAAAATTACTACGGGTGATAATGGGTGGTGGTATCTAGAAAGCCCATTCTTTACAAATACTTCCTTCGTTCCACTATACTTGCTACATTTCACTTTTTACGCAATCTATTGCGTTATTTTGATCGTTTATATATTGAATTATACAAGTCTTAAAAATATAAAAATTCATATTGTGTAAGTATGCGATCAGACGATTCAAACAAGATCATACTTGACTATATTTTTTTTATACATTAGCCGCAATATGTAAAATAAGCTAAGACGATGAATAGTGTTGATAACGAAAATGTAGCAAGTATTTCAGAACAGAGGAAGTATGTAACAACCCGGCTTAGTCGTTGACTAAGCACGACAGGCCAGCACGGGATTACTAACCCAAAGATTTCAAATTTCGATTCATAACTCGTAAATAGGGTCACAAGGTCTAAAGTACAGCTGTAATGACTAATTAAATTCAAACATCTACGTACCATTGTCAAACATAATCATACAATTAACCAAAAAGTCCGATACGATTAACAAAATCAAATCCACTACACATTTACTACAACTCAACACAGTCATAATGTCGACTATACATACTCAAATCTTAAGTATCGGTATACTCTAATCACCTCCGCTTCCCTATCGTTCCTGTCCGATTCGATCTATAAACAATCTAAAAAAATGGAAACAACAAGGGGTCAAATAGAACTGAATGACAAGTAACAATCCAAAACAACAAAACACAATAATTCAAAACATCTGTTTAAAAGCAAAATCATTTTCCTAGATCTATGTGCGCATAGGGAGCCTAATTGAGAGGAACATCCATAGCTCTTAAGGCTATGTCACTCTCGGGTGAGGCTAGTCAATATTTAAATGACAATTCACCTCAAAATAGGGAGTAAGGGAGGTTTTTCCTCTACTCCATCAATGACCAGCTCGTGAGCCCGATCCATTGACCTTATCAATATCAACATAATCATTTATAACCCATTCATCATCAATAGTTAACAATTCAAAACAATTTGATAAAGAAAACATTTTCAAAACCGTAGTCTGGTCAGACCCTTTAAGGGACTGCTACTACTCATCGATAACGTCGCTTCAAGGTATCAAATTCTGTTTACTGCTATCAACTCGAAGAGATCCTTAGTGAAATCGTCTCCTGGAGCATAACAAAATCACAACATCACCATAGAGCGTTCGATACTACTATACTTAACAAATTACATGTCTTCCTATGTCTAAAGGTCAAACCAAGATTTTATCCTATCATATCTAATCATCGAAGAATTGTGCATATTCTAATTTTCTAACTCAAACCCCAATATGTCATCAAAATATTAGAGCCACAATCTATACTAGTATTCATTCTTTTCAAGATTTATCACGACATATTTCTTTCTTTGTGTTTCCAACTAAACAATGCGTAAATTCAAACCCAACTCAAGAATCCTCAAAAGAATATAATAATCTTCTTCAAGAACGTCAAATTATCAATTCAATTAAACAATAATATTCTATCCCACAAGCAATAATCCTCTAAAATGAATAATCCTTTCAAGAATATCACACAATGCCCAACGTTACTAGTTCATAATTTCCAATCAAGACCAATTTACACATCTAAGCCAAAATTCAACATTACCCCAATACAATTTAGTAATCAATTTAAAGAACGTCGATCACCTAATAATTATATTTTTGAAAAATATTCTTCAATAACCTCCTTAGTCTCAATAATCCTATAATCCAACTCCGATCATCACAAGATTCACCTAACTAGGACAAGTATAATAATAAAATATCAAAACAATTATTTAGTATCATGTAGAATGGTTCTTGATGATTAATCATAAAATATCAGAGTAAAAGAACCAAGGAATAATTATTAAATAAAGTATTATTTTTGAATAAAAGGAGAATGGTAAAAAAGAAACCATACCAACTTGGTTTGCAGCAAGAGTGATAAAAAACCATGAATTGCTACCATTTGTGTGCAAGAAATTAAAGGTTAGACGGATCAGAAGGTAATTACGAGGAAATCAAATGTTGTTGCTTGAACGGGAATGAGCCCAAAATAATGGGTTGCTGCTAGAACTTCACGAAATTAACAAACATTTGGATGAAAATCTACTTGGTCAAAAAATCTAGAAGAAACTAGAGAAATGTCGCCTAAAATTTCAATTGAAGAAGATGAACAATGGGAGGGGAAGGGAGTCATGCGTTTCTTAATTGAGATTTCCAGAGGAAAGGAACCATAAATGGTAACTCATACAAACAAATCTTGAAAAAAGAAGATGGTTGAATTACCTTTGAAAAATTAAGAAAAAGAGAAAAGAATAGTGGCAGCAACTGCCATTGTTGTTCTTCGAAGGAAGATCCAGTGTTGTACTTCAATTGAAATCAAAGAAGGAGGATTTACATTGAAGAGGGCAGCCATTGTCAAGGTGTTTCAAAAAAAATTAATGGAAGGAAAGGATTGCTTGAAGAATTTTAGTATAAATCTACCATTTGTAAAGAAAATGGCGTGAGGAGGAAAAAATTTTGTTGCCTACGGGTTTCTGCGTGTGAGAGGGAGAAGAAAACGGTTTACTGGGTTTGTTTGAATGGGATGAAGAAGACGATGGTTAGGGTATTTAAGTTACACGAATGTAAGGGAAGAAGGCTTATTTTATTTTTACTTTTATTTTATTATAATAATAATAATAATAATAATAATAATAATAATAATAATAATAATAATAATAATAATAATAATAATAATAACAATAATAATAATAATAATAATAATAATAATAATAATAATAATAATAATAATAATAATAATAATAATAATAATAATTATTATTATTATTATTATTATTATTATTATTATTTTTGGCAAAGTAAATCTTATAAAATGCCACAAAAAATAGCCGAAGCTTACAACGGTTCAACAGACTGAGAGGTCTAGCCAAACGTAGCTCCAAGGGACATGCCCCTTGTCATCCGCGATGTTTGGACAGACGCCTCCAAAAAAGAAGATGGAATCTCCTAGCCTAAACAAAGTTAGATCACTAAACAACACAATTGACATTCTTTACAAAATTATACTGTGCAAAAACAAGGATTTGTCTTTCACTGTTCAGAATCGCAATCATGGATCAATTCCAACTTAGCCATAGTCCAGAAGTAGCTTGTTCTAGCAGCTATCAAGACGAAACTCATACCATATCCAAAAAATTAACTATACCAAGCTGAGCAGAACAAGAGAATTCATGTGATTTTCAAGTGATTTTCAAGTGATTTTCTACATAAACACTAACCAAAACATTTACAAAGAAGGAGATCAAACCCAGATATCCTAGGGTCTCCTGTCTCCCTACAATTGCATCAGTGTGAAAGCTGAGCCCCCCTTTTAGAAAGGGTTTCTCAACCTCACTCTTCATGTGCAGAAAAGAACATGTGATATCTCAAAAAAGCCACATACGACGTACAATAAACAAAGCCTACCTATGATAAAAAGAATCAAAAGCGCCCCCAATGGACCAAAACAAAGAACCAACACATAGGTACAAAAAAAGGCACACCCTTTAGGATTCTTAACTCAAAGAGGAACCAACAAAAAAATATTAGGTTGGCTTAGGCATGAGAACACTTGGGGTGTCATAGAGGGGAAGCACTAAACACCTGTACAACATCATATCCATTAAAGGCAGGCGTGCTACTGTTGCAAAACATAATCAGCTTCAATCAGCAGGAAGCGCATTCAAAAAAAGGGAATTGTTATGGTAGTATGCTGATGTACTCCACGAAAACTAAATCAGGACACAGGAGCATGCTGGTGTACAACTTAATATACACAAGACTGCCACAAACAGGAGCATGCTTATACACTAGGCAAAACAACAAAGAATTCAAACCCAAAACAAAACATCCAGTTGCCAACGCAAACTACAGCTATGTATAAATACAAAGTGAGGATCCATTAGGACAGTCCAGCTAGCAGCAGGTGGCATTGGGTACACAAGGCAGCAGTTGTTCTCACTCTTACGCCTGCTAAAGCTGTGTAGACTGATAAACCAGCAGCAAAAGGGACCTGCTGCCATACATTTAATGAAGTAGGATAGTAGCTTAGGGGCAGCATTGGGAGATTTTTCATCAGTTGGGAGAGTCTATAAACTCCTAATCCAAGTGTGGATAGTTCGGTTCCGAGCAATGTGGCTGAGTCTCAATTTGGAATCCGTCCTTCTAACCGAGGTAACTTTTTGGTGCCATATATCCTCGTTTCTTACATACCATATGGCATAGAACATACTACCCAAGACGGCCTCCACAATCTTCAACTTGCTCTTTGGCATATGGCGATTACGTTTTAGGTCATGCAAATTCCTTATGTTCCACGATAGACCTAGCCAATGTCCTATTGATTCAACACATTGTCGGCTGAAAGCACATTTAAAGTAGAGGTAATCCGTTGATTCACTCTGGATACCGCAGATAGGGCATTTGTCATCATTCACCACCCCTATGTTCAAGAGCATTTCTTTTATTTTCAATCTGTCTTAATAAGCCAACCACATAATGAACCAACTCCTGGGAATTGAACCTCCATTCCATGTAAAATTCGCCTATTTGTTTCTCTCTTGGGAACCCATAAGTTCTTTGTAGCCTGTAGCTATGGAGTAATTTGGGGTGCTCATCCATTCACGCAAAGGTGTCTTTGACTTTACATAGTTTTTTGATCACCCAGCTTGCTGTAACAGGGGCGTTAAAACGATCCCATCTTCTTCCTTTCATATAAATGCCATTGACCCATTTAACCCACATGGAGTTCTGCTTCATGCTTATGTGCCAAGCTATTTTTCCAATAGCTGCTATATTGCAAAGGTGTAGATTGCGCACACCAAGACCTCCTTCTTTTTTGGGTCTACACAGCTTTTCCCACTTCACATTCCCAGGTGCTCTTTTGTCCGCTTCACCATGCCACAAGTAGGATCGACAAACATTATTGATCTGATTCAGAACTTTCTTAGGCAAAATGACAGTTTGGCTCCAATAATTAAAAAGGATAGAGTTGACAAGATGGAGGCGAGCATGTAGGAGAGCTTCCTCGCATACCAAGACCGGATTCAACTTGTCATCTTGTCCCCCAACACTAGTGGAAAAAACCTCATATGCTGCGGGTTTTTTTTAGGGTATTGGCTGCGGTTTTGTCTCGCAGCCCTTGGAGTAGCAGCAAATGAGATTTTATTATTGGCTGCGGACATTACAACCGCAGCCTTTAGTCATTTTTCAAAATCAAAAAAAAAATTATTGGCTGCGGACATATATAGAACCGCAGCCCTTTAGTCATTTTAGAAAATAAAAAAAATTCAAAAACTGAAAATGAACTAAATCTAAATCTAATCACTTTGATCGAAATATACATAAAAAACGATGAAAAAAAAGCATAAAAAACCCAGAAAATACATAAAAAAACAAAGTGTTTCTTAATATAATAGTAGAAAAAAACGAAGTGTTTCTTAGATTAATATTGAAAAAAAGCATAAAAACCCATAATTTACATAAAAAAACGAAGTGTTTCTAAAAAAAAAGCATAAAAACCCAGAATATACATAAAAACCCAGAATATACATAAAAAAAGCATAAAAAAAACCCAGAAAACTAAATCTTCACATGCAAACGATGAAAAAAAAACCCAAAAAAACGAAGAATAATAAATGAATATTACAGATCTAGATCGAAATATACATCAAAAAATAAATAAAAAAACGAAGAACAATAAATAAATATTACAGATCTAGATCGAAATATACATCAAATAACAAATAAAAAAAACGAATGAAAGAATAAATACATAAAAAAAAGCATAAATCTAGATCGAAATTTCTACAATAAAAAACGAAATCACTTTGAATCTTCAACTTAACCTTGAATATGGATCGAAATTTCTTTTTGATTGAATCTTTGAATCTTTGAATCTTTGATTGAATTTTCAACTTAACCTTGAATATGGATCGAAACGATGAAGGAAGTCTTCAATGGCTAAAGTTTCAATGGCGATCTAAAAATTTTCGTTTTGAATGGTCGAAAAAACCTCAAAATTTTCGTTTTGAATGGTCGAAAACGAAGAACTACTGATGAAAATTTTCGTTTTGAAGGCTGATGAAAATTTTCGTTTTGAAGGCTGATGAAAATTTTCGTAAGGAGAGAATGAAAGGAAAGAAGAAGGCTGATGAAAATAGAGAAGAAGGCTGACGAAAAAACTGCAGAGATGAAGTTTAATTTAGGGTTTCTGATTTTTAAGAGAAGGAGAGAAGGGGGCGCTGATAACCGGTTTTTAACGCGTCGTTTTAACGCTAGAAACCTTGGTTAATCAAACACATTTATAAACACCCTAAATACAACTATAGCGAGTATAGAGGTAAGTTGGGGATCAAACCACAAGGACAAGGGGTGCTAGACTAAAGAGTTGGTGTGGGAAAGGTTGATGGTGTGTAGGTTGAAGGATGGGTGAACTAAACTAATGATGAAAACAAACAATGAAAGAAAGCGGGCTTAGGCAAGGTCCATCCTAGGTAGGTCCATTGGAAATATAGATAGGCTAGGTCGAAGGAGATTGAACGAAGGTCAATCGAGACACTCTAGATGGCATGGGGAAGTTGATGACCTATAGTCAATACGAACGACCCATAATCGCCCTATGTCTCGCAAGGGAGTGGCAAGACAAGATATGCATCGAATATCAATCGATCAAGCCAACATCATCCTCAATCATCTTCCTAAACATTAAACACAAGACCAAAACCCTAGGATTTCTCTAACCCAAAACCCTAAAATCTACTCTAGCATATTAAAAGCAAAAGCAAGAAGAGAGGAAAGCAATAAATATATTCTAGAAAGCATTAAAGAAGAGGAAGGCAAGATAACATTAAAGAGAAAGCATTAAAGAATGAAAAGACATGCAAGCATTAAACTCTACACTAGGAAAACAATAAATGAAAGCATAAATGAAAGCATTAAAGATAGAAAAGCATTAAAGGAAGAAAACTTACATAAATAAATGTGCTAGAATGAAGAACAAAACATAAATGAAGAACAAAATTGAAATTAGGGCAAAAACTAAGAGAAGAAAAGCAATAAAGTGATGAACAAGAGTGGGAGGGTTTCTCCCTCTCAAGTCATGGGGGTTTCATACAGAAATGAGCCTTTTTATAGGCTTTACAAAGTGTGCCTAAGAAGCCCTAAAGATCCTACGTGGATTGGGCTTTCGAAGAAAAGAAATCGCCTGTTTTAAATCGCATTCGCCCGAAGCTGGGGTTGGATTCGGTCGAATCCAGGTCCATTCGACCGAATGGAGTGAAAATTCGCCCTTTTCAGAAACTTCAAAAATTGGCTTTGGGGCATTTTTCTTGGCTTCGACCGAATTGAAGGGGGATTCGCCCGAATCTTGTGGATTCGACCGAATGAGGGCAGATTCGGCCAAAACAGTAGCTTTGGAGGTTTTGTTCTTGGGCTCTTGGTCACATTCGACCGAATTGTTGCCAGATTCGACCGAATCTTGGCCTCTTTCTCCTTTGCACTTCCAATCCATCATCGAATGAATTCCAATCTTTGCGATACTTTCGGGGATGACCCGAAACATTTGTAGGAGCCTCGAAACACGTCCCTTTTCTTCGACTTTGAGTCTAAGCCTCGAATTCAACCCGAATCACCTCGAAACGAGCTCCGATCATCGTGATATCTTCGGGGATGGCCCGAAATGCTCGGGAATGCCTCGGAACGCGTGTCTTATCTTCGATTTAAGTGTCGAAGTCTCGTACACAACGAAAACACCTCAAAATCTCCCGAAAACACCTAAAAACACTTAAAAGCACATGGAGACAAGATCGAAGTGAAATCATGCGTAAGATGTGTAAAAACCAATATAAAACGCGAGATATCGACACAAAAATGGGGAGATAAATGTGCTCTAAATCGAGCACATCAACACCCCCAAGCTTAACCTTTGCTAGTCCCTAGCAAAGAGACTAGGTAGGATAACATGAAAGCACAAGGGCACCCCAAAACAAACTAAGCTACAAATGAAAAATTAAACTAAACTACCAAAGCAATAAAACCTAATACTCACTGTCGTAGGAATCACGGTCGCACTTAGCACGTACGACAAGCCCTTTAAACCTCAAGGTCTCCCAAAGAGGACGAGTAAGGTCTCGTGAGGGTTTTCAGAATGAGACCCACAAATCCTATGCAATGCAAATGCAAGGATGAAAGCTAAATGCAACTAAAAAAACTACAATGCAAAATCTAATATGATGCAATGCAAGGTGAGCGGAAATCAAAGCAACGCGAGCTGTGTACAAGCAAAACTCTTCTCTAGCCATAGGCGTGCAAGTACAATGGTCTCAAAGAGCGCAATACCAAAGAGAATGACCAATACCACAAACTCAAGATCACTAGGGTAAGCTACATCACAGGCTATGCCACCCACTACCTAGAGAGGTCACAAGTCTACGCTCCCCGGGTTATTTCTCAAAAGATGTGAGAAATATACAATGACGCTCATGTGTTTGATTTTGGTTCGTGTTTAGCTCAAAATCTTCCGACTAAAGATGAGTCGGGAATCAAACACCTAAAAGGGGAGAATCATGGGGATTGTGTCATATCTAACTCCAGCACAGAACAAACTAAACGGACCAAGTCGAACAGGCTAGCGCAAGGGGTTGTAACGTTGGCTTTGGGTTAAGGTAGGATACATTTGGGAATGTGGAGCTAAGTAGAGGATAGCAAGTGACCCTAAATGAATAACCCACAAACATCTCATAATAAACCAATGTAAACTATATCCACAACCAACAATAACCCAATAACATTTACGCACAATGATCTCCATCATCAAACACTATCAAAACATGTAAAATCTCATAAACATAAGTGTTTCCAAGCTCATCTTCGAATAATATAATGACCTTCTCACTCACATGAATGTGTATGTGTATAAAATCTCAATGGAAACAAGAGAGAGGTCTCCTTAAATCATAGAATATGTATGAATAATATCAATGAAAGCATGGGAGGAAATAGGAGAGAAATAATAAGAGCTGGATAAGAAATGAATGGAGTCATGAAAACCAACAACCAATCAACACAACCAATAACCCACAAATCACTGTAACACACAACAAACCCCACTATCACAAAGCTATCCTCTAGGTAAGAAGAGGGAACATTTGGCTCATGTGGAGGTTAAACAATGTGGCTACAAAAGAATAGGAAAAGGCAAAAACTTGGCTTAACCTAAAGTCAATTGCGTTCAAGGTAGGCTATTTGGCTATGTAGGTAAATTCTAGCGAACGTGTTATCATCCCTGGTCTCAAGAAAAGCCGACTATACTGGAGAAGAACCGACACAATACTTAGATCCCCTAACTAGCACACAAAATGAATGGAACTCGCAAGGAGTCCAAGAAGGCTCAATACTCACAGGCTAGTCGAAATGCGCCTCTAAAGGTAGTCATCCAAGCCACCAACCAAGCAAACCCCAATTCCCCCAAGCTGTGTGGAAAATAGGTCAAGCTCTAGGTCCCAAAACATGCACAGGGCTAAGGAATTACGAGTTTGCATAAGGTCAGACCACAGAAGTACACACCAGAAGCAAGCATGCCAGTTTCACAACTCAACCACCTTATTGAAAACTAAACATGAATATGCAATATATACACTATGTATGAATGCAAGATGAATATGCGAAAAATATACAATATGATGCATGCCATGAACTAAACTATAGCTACATGATACTAAATGCACAAACAAATGGGTAGAGCGACAATGGAGTTGACCATCTCACCCCCAAGCTAAAGCTTTGCTAGCCTCTAGCAAAGGAGGAGAGGAGAAAGATGAAACATTAAAAACCATGGTCAACAAGATTGTCGAAACACCCAACACAAACACAAGCTAGCCAAAAATAAAGAGAGAAGAAGGTCATACCTAGGCTAGGAGGGCATTCACTCCTAGCATTACCATCACCACCATGAAGTGGTCTAAGAACTCTCCGCTCCTCAAAAGAAGTGGAGGCATGAAGCGCGAAGCTTGAGCAATCGCCACCCCCAAGCTAGGGTGAAGCTATAGTCTTCATGTTTGGCTCTTAGGCACTTTTGAGCCTTCTTTCTCATACTCACCCTTGCGGGACCGTTAGCATTGACCCTCTCAAAATCGTCGAGTAAAACACAAGCAAAACTTGTGGAGGGTCAATTCTAAAAGTCGTTTGGGTCTGCAAGTACTAACAAACAACACTACAAACCAAACGTGAGCAATGACTAGCGAAAATGCAATGCAATGAATGTAAAAACAAAAATGAAACAAAAACAATATCTACAGTTGGGTTGCCTCCCAACAAGCGCTTCTTTTAGGTCTTTAGCTAGACCCGACTCACTACGGGGTAGCGAGTCAAACTCCGAAGGAGTTTATCATATTCAATTCCCACAACATCTGAGGTTGGGGAGTGAAAGAGGGAGAGAAGACGGAAGGAAAGAGGAAACACAACAAAGACCGACTTTCCATGACATGATGAAAAGTCGGGGGAAGGATGAACGGAGGGAGGGGGGAGGGAAGCAAGAGGCATAACAACACAAGCATCGAGGCGAGCACAAACATGAATGATCGGGAGCTTCTCATGACAAAGAGGTGTAAGGTGAGACTCAATAGAAAGCACATCTAGGGTATGCTCTTGAGACTCCTCAATGACGGGCAAGTCTACCTCTAGGTCATCGGGTTCACTAGCCGGATGATCATGCACATATGTGAGGGGTGTATCATATTGAGGTGCAGAAGGAACCTCATCATGACCCTCATAGGTGAGTGGTGCATCAACACAAGAACAATGATCATCAAGAGAAGGAGGGGAGCTAATGCTAGGGTGAGGGGAGTCTAGGTCACGGTCATGGGTCTCTAGTCTCTCCTCAAAGGCCCTTTGAAATTGGTGAACACTCCACGTTTTCTCCAACTCAGTCCCTTCAGGAGCACCGTCGTAGTCGGGGCTTAAGGGGTAGGCGGGTGGAACCCTTAGGGGAGGGTATGTAGGGTAATCTTTTGAAAACCGGGTCTTGGCCATCCATTTAAAGAAATGCAAGCAAAGCACGGGGGATTGGTCAAGGAACTCAAAATTGTAAAAGCTCTCTACATACTCCCTAGTTTTACTATTCAAACCCTTATAAAGATCAAGGCAAATTTGCCATTTTTCAAGGTTATGCCCATAAGGGAGAGAATCCCCATATCTAACAAAGAAACTCCAAAAAGGCTCACGCTCGGTTTGGGGTATGAAGCTAGCCATGAAGAAAAACAAGGAAAAACAAAAACAAAAATATACACAAACCACACCCAAACTAAAATCTAAAGAAACGCCTTGTCCCCGGCAACGGCGCCATTTTGATAACCGGTTTTTAACGCGTCGTTTTAACGCAAGAAACCTTGGTTAATCAAACACATTTATAAACACCCTAAATACAACTATAGCGAGTATAGAGGTAAGTTGGGGATCGAACCACAAGGACAAGGGGTGCTAGACTAAAGAGTTGGTGTGGGAAAGGTTGATGGTGTGTAGGTTGAAGGATGGGTGAACTAAACTAATGATGAAAACAAACAATGAAAGAAAGCGGGCTTAGGCTAGGTCCATCCTAGGTAGGTCCATTGGAAATATAGATAGGCTAGGTCGAAGGAGATTGAACGAAGGTCAATCGTGACACTCTAGATGGCATGGGGAAGTTGATGACCTATAGTCAATACGAACGACCCATAATCGCCCTATGTCTCGCAAGGGAGTGGCAAGACAAGATATGCATCGAATATCAATCGATCAAGCCAACATCATCCTCAATCATCTTCCTAAACATTAAACACAAGACCAAAACCCTAGGATTTCTCTAACCCAAAACCCTAAAATCTACTCTAGCATATTAAAAGCAAAAGCAAGAAGAGAGGAAAGCAATAAATCTATTCTAGAAAGCATTAAAGAAGAGGAAGGCAAGATAACATTAAAGAGAAAGCATTAAAGAATGAAAAGACATGCAAGCATTAAACTCTACACTAGGAAAACAATAAATGAAAGCATAAATGAAAGCATTAAAGATAGAAAAGCATTAAAGGAAGAAAACTTACATAAATAAATGTGCTAGAATGAAGAACAAAACATAAATGAAGAACAAAATTGAAATTAGGGCAAAAACTAAGAGAAGAAAAGCAATAAAGTGATGAACAAGAGTGGGAGGGTTTCTCCCTCTCAAGTCATGGGGGTTTCATACAGAAATGAGCCTTTTTATAGGCTTTACAAAGTGTGCCTAAGAAGCCCTAAAGATCCTACGTGGATTGGGCTTTCGAAGAAAAGAAATCGCCTGTTTTAAACCGCATTCGCCCGAAGCTGGGGTTGGATTCGGTCGAATCCAGGTCCATTCGACCGAATGGAGTGAAAATTCGCCCTTTTCAGAAACTTCAAAAATTGGCTTTGGGGCATTTTTCTTGGCTTCGACCGAATTGAAGGGGGATTCGCCCGAATCTTGTGGATTCGACCGAATGAGGGCAGATTCGGCCAAAACAGTAGCTTTGGAGGTTTTGTTCTTGGGCTCTTGGTCACATTCGACCGAATTGTTGCCAGATTCGACCGAATCTTGGCCTCTTTCTCCTTTGCACTTCCAATCCATCATCGAATGAATTCCAATCTTTGCGATATTTTCGGGGATGACCCGAAACATTTGTAGGAGCCTCGAAACACGTCCCTTTTCTTCGACTTTGAGTCTAAGCCTCGAATTCAACCCGAATCACCTCGAAACGAGCTCCGATCATCGTGATATCTTCGGGGATGGCCCGAAATGCTCGGGAATGCCTCGGAACGCGTGTCTTATCTTTGATTTAAGTGTCGAAGTCTCGTACACAACGAAAACACCTCAAAATCTCCCGAAAACACCTAAAAACACTTAAAAGCACATGGAGACAAGATCGAAGTGAAATCATGCGTAAGATGTGTAAAAACCAATATAAAACGCGAGATATCGACACAAAAATGGGGAGATAAATGTGCTCTAAATCGAGCACATCAGGCGCCTCATTTGAGAAGGGAGATGAAGTTTATTAGGGTTTCTGATTTTTAAGAGAAGTGGGCGCCTCATTTGAAGGGAGATGAAATTTTCGTTTTTTTTTTAAATTAAAAACACACGCCTCATTTGCTGCGGACACAATAGAAAACCGCAGCCATTGAATAAATTTTACTTATTGGCTGCGGACATATAAGAGAACCGCAGCCATTGATCTTTTTTTTAAATTTTATATAATGGCTGCGTATAATATAAAACCGCAGCTAATGTTTAGCAGCCAATAGCTTTTTTTCCACTAGTGCAAGTATTCGCAATCGACTGTTGTGTACATTTTGGAGGTGAGAGGCATACCTAGATATCTGACTGGAAGACTTTCAAAGTGACGTCCAGAGTTTGATTGCTTGGTTCCTGAACTCAAGGTCAACCCTTGCAAGATATATCCCTGATTTAGAGTTGTTTGCGCATAAGCCTGAGCTCGAAGAGAATATATATATCTACCCCCTGCTTTAGGATCATTATAGACTTCATATCACCCTTGCAGAATAACGTTAAGTCATATGCAACGAGTTTCATCTTGTTACATCTCGGGTGGAAGGAGAAGCCCTCAGAATCACCTGCAACTTGTAGCACTCTAGTTAGATACTCCATGCCTATCACGAAGAGGAGGGGGGACATGGGATATCCTTGTCTAACCCCTCGCTTGGCTTTAAACGTTTCCATTGGGCAGCCATTAATCATCAGCGATTATTGCGTGGAGGTTACACAGGACATGACAATCTTAATAAACCAGTTGGGAAAGTTAAGAGTGTCGTATGCTTTGCGTAGGTCCATCTTAAGGAGGCACTACTACATAATTGGTTTTAGGTAACACCCTAAAAGTGTAACCTAAAGTGCTAAAAGCGTTACTATAGACCTAAGGTAACACATTTTTAGGTGCTACATCTGGCGGTGTTACCTAGGCAACTTGGCATACAATATTTTTTCCGTAGTGCTTCACTATATCCGGGCATAACAAGATGTTGTGAAGGATGTTGCGCCCTTCAACGAAAGCCCCTTAGTTAGGACTTATAATCGCGCCAAGTACTAGCTTGAGCCTGCTGTAGATGAGTTTGGATATACATTTAAAAATGACATTACAACAAGATATGGGACGGTAATCACCTAGGCCAGTGGGGCTTTGGATTTCGGGAATCAGAGTGATGGCTGTGACGTTCCAATTCTTTGGGAGGTTCCCCGTTATAAAGAATTTCTGGATAGTTGTTATCACATCTTCCCCTACAATCGGCCATGCTGCCTTGTAAAACCCACTATTGAAGCCATCTATACCTGGTGCTTTGTCCTCAGGTATGCTCCAGATAGCCTTTATAATCTCATCAACTGTGAAGGATAGCGAGAGCATGCTTTGATGTGTCTCCATTAGGTTAGGCCCCTCTTGGATAATATTCATATTGATGCGTCGCCTGTCTTTGGTGTCTCTACACAGCAGGTCCTTGTAATATGCCTGAAAGATCTCTCGAATCCTGTCTTGATCACTGGTTATCACATTGATGGTGTTCGCATTACGTCTGTGCTTGATGGTCTAATGGAAAAAATTTGTGTTTTCATCCCCCATTGTAAGCCATTATTATTATTATTATTATTATTATTATTATTATTATTATTATTATTATTATTATTATTATTATTATTATTATTATTATTATTGTTATTACTATTAATATTAATATTATTATTATTATTATTATTTTTTGAAAAATGAAAATTTCATTAATCAAACGAACTGTACAAACAGTTAGAGCATCCAACCAAACTAATTTGCATCAGCATGGAAGAAGGAGCCCACCTTCGAGGAAGGGTTACTCCTCCACCACTCTTCATGTGCATAAAGAAAGGAAGGAGCTCAATAGATAGAGTTAATACAAATCCAAACAGATCAAAATCATGAAAGACAAAGCCATAGCTCATACAATACAAAGACATCTCATAGACTATGGAGCCATTCCATATCCAATGTAGGCCCCGTCAACTGTAAGACTAGGAGACGCTGTCGAACTTCCTGTTGAACACTCTGTATGGTGTGGGCAACTGTAGGTACTTTATGCATCCAAACAGCATCATTGCGGACCTTCCAAATATGATAAGCAAGAGAGGACAGAGTAGTGATAATGACTTGCTTCCGTAGCTTAGAAACATTCCACCTTCGATACTTCCAAATGTTTCTCATAGGAATCTTCACACCGAGCCATCTCTGAATTAAGAGGAGACAATTAGCACTATAGCCACAATTAAACAGCAAGTGTTCTACTCTTTCAGCAGCGAAAGCACAGATTGGGCAGCGGTCGTCTTGGGTCACCCCTATGCTTAGTAGCCTAGATTTGGTCTTCAACTTATCCCTCATGGCGAGCCATAGAATAAACCGGGCTTTAGGAACCGAGGATCTATGTCATACAATCTTATCCCACCAGACTCTTGGGTGAGGGCCATACATAGCTTTGTAGACCTTACCAATAGAGTATGTGGCTTGGGAGATCCATTGCTGAAGCTCCTCTTTAACTTGACATATTTTCCTCATAGTCCAGCTGGCTGTGGGAGGTGAGTTGTAGACAACCCAGTTGCCACCTTTAGTATAAACCCCATGAACCCATTTCACCCACAAAGACTCCTGCATAATATATATATATATATATATATATATATATATATATATATATATATATATATATATATATATATATATATATATATATATATATATATATATATATATATATATATATATATATATATATATATATATATATATATATATATGCCATGCTAATTTACCAACTGCAGCAGTATTCCAAAGTTCCAAGTTTCGAATACCTAAGCCCCCCTCCTTGGGAGTGCAGATTTTAGACCAGCTCACATTACCAGGCTTCATACTCTCCTTAGTGCCATGCCAAAGGAAGGAGCGACAAACCGAGTTGATCTGTTTGATCACATACTTGGGAAGGATAAAAATCTGACACCAAAAAGAAGAAATACTCATCAAAACTGAGTTAACCAGTTGAAGACGACCAGCATAAGATAAATGTTTTGAATACCATGATCGGATCCTACTAGTCATCTTATCCACCAGTATGTCATAATCTGCACCTGTTATGCGTTTCGGAGAAAGGGGTACACCCAGATATTTGAAAGGCAGAGAGCCTAGAGGAAAGCAGAGAATGTCACAGATCCTCTGTGTGACACTAGGGCAAGTACCAACAACATATCAGCAGATTTACCCGCATTAGCAGTCAAACTAGAAGACGCCGAGAACCTAGTCAAGCATGAAGCAAAAGTCTGCACAGAAGAAACCTCAGCTTAATAAAGTGGGAAGGAAATTCAAGATTTTATAGTAGTAAGGACGGAGTTATTTCTGGGAGATTGGAGATTATATTAGATGATAATGGGAGATTATAGTCGGTTAGTAGTGGGTAGTTATTTTGGGAAGTCATTAGACTAAGGTGGGCGGTTTATCGTTTGCTAAATAAATTACGGGTTTATTATTGACCCCGTAACATTAGCCCCACGCATGAAGAGTGATATAAGAGGGAACTTAATGTAGCGAGGGCATCAGTCTTTATGCGGAAAACAAATATATCTATTATGCGAACCAATAAAATATTTGGAAGAAACCATACAATTGAATCCGAATAAAATAACCTTTGAACTCTTGCCTCGATGAGTCCATGCTTGGTTGAAGCCCCATGAATAATAAATATGTTTAGCCTTTGGGCTACTTTTGATAATTCGGTCGTAGAGCCCGATATGATGATAGGGCCCAACAATCAATCACCTGGGACTTTGATAAGGAACTATACTATGTGAATCCTTCGAAGATGAATATTCTGATCGGACATAGGTCCGCATTGATGAATATTTGGATCGGACATAGGCCCGTATTGCCCAACCGCAGCCGTCAATCACCCGGGACTTAGATAAGGAATCAAACTAGGTGAATCTTTCGAAAACATTGATGAATATTAATCGGACATAGGTCCGCATGATTAATAAGTGATCGAGTTATCAAGCTACATGATACTCGCTATGAATACTTTGACAAATACGCCCAAAATCACTCACTTAGGGGCTTAATAACAGTCTTAGTTATCAAGTTAGGTGACACTCGCAAGGATCCATTTTTCAAACAAGGTGAAAGTTTGATAATGAAGATGAATACTAAGAAAATATCGCCCAAAATCAATCATTTTAGGACTTAAATAATAATATGACTTTCAAACTAAGTGAAAGCTTAGATGATTCCATGCTATGATAAATAAAGCTCACGTTTTGCGACTACAATAATAATGATGACTTTCATACTAGGTAAAAGCTCGGATGACTTCGTAACATGAATAATAATGCCTATGTTTTGGGACTTGAATAATAACATTACTTTCAAACTAGGTGAAAGCTCAAATGACTTTATACATTCGTCGTTGAAAACAACGTATAAGTAAGACCCAATATAATAAGAATAATAATGGTGAAAACATTATCGCAAAGCAAAGAGCAAGCCGGTAGTTGTGATCCCTATAGATCACAAGAGTCGGGTGCAGGCTTGGATAATCAATTAGCATTATTTGATGTTGGGGATCTTGATATGGATACATCAGAAATTGCCTTGTTGAAAATGATCATGCTTGAAGAAAATCCAGACACAATTGTCGTTCCAATAAAGGCACCCTTACTTTATTATCAGAAAGACGAAGATATATGGGTTACATCCAACGACATTTCCGAAATGATGAATGGAGCATGGTTAAATGTGTCAATATTTCATGTCTACATCTTGTAAACATCTAAACTCCATCTCTACGTGAATTACATGCCTTAAAATAATATTTTTCCTTTAGTCTTATAACTCTTTTAATTTATATTTTGAATTGTAGATACCTTATTGAAGATTTACGGGATAAAGGTCAAGGAGAACGCATAACCTTTTTGTGTCCCCAAATAATTTCTGGAGATGAATGCAAGAGAGATTTTTTTGGGGCAATAAGATATTTGAAACATGCTTTCACTTACGAACTACAAAAGAAAGAGTCGTCGCACTGTAAATTTATTTTGGCCCCTTACAAAGAAGAGTATGAATTAATAATGACATTTATAAGTTTTAATTTGTATGTGCATGCTTTGTACTTCATACTTATATTTAATTTATTGTGTTTCATCTAGATGTCATTGGATTCTACTTGTCGTTAATCTACGGGCCGGCGTAGTCTTCGAGTTTGACTCTTTGGCTCAACAATTGACTCGTCCTACATTGTTATTGTGTGAAAATGCTTTAAAATAGTAAGTCCTTGAATATTTTGAAAGAGTTAATCATAATTGAATGTTTTGTCTTGACAAACTTTTGTGGTTTCATTTTAGTGCTTACAAATCCTATAGGGCAAGGCTCAAAGGCCAAAGTAACAACACGACGTTACTTTTTAAGCAAATAAAGGTATATATGGGTTATTCTTGTATTATCTAAGTATTTAAGTTGTATAGCATTTAATTTAGCTCATTTTTCTAATTTTATCAGTGTGCCCAACAACCCGGCGGGAGAGAGTGTGGCTACTACGTCATGAGGTTTATGTATGAGATAGTTAATCAATATAGTCAATGTATGGGTGATTTGGCACAAGTGAGTTTATTTCTCGATTTTTATTATGTTTTCTAGCTATGTTGTTTAATTTGATGATGTTTTGGATGGTTGTTTAGTTAAATAGTTTAGATTAGAAAATAAGTGGTTATGAACACCACTTTCATTGTACTTTGGGAAATTATTTGGTTGGTACGAGAAAGAATGAAGGTGGTTATGAACACCACTTTTATTGTATTGTGTTTATTTGCAGGTACATGAGTTTAAAAATTTTTTGGATTATTCATTTTACAAACGGAACTCTGCCGAAATTTCTGCAGAATTTTTGTATTTGGTGAATTTCGGAATGTGTTTTTTGTTTTGTTATTTGCTTTCATGGTTACAATATAGATATAGGGTGTTATTGTATGATGCGCGCGTGCCGGAAGAATAATGTATTTATTTTAATTTGTTTTGTTTATTATTTGTTTTGAAGGAGTATATTGCAAGATCAAGCGCATATAGCCAAGATGAAATAGATGAAGTCCGTGAGCAATGGGCAAAGTACTTTAGATTGAACTTTTTGTTAAAGTAAATGTAATTTTAATTAACTTGTTAATGTAATATATAGTAGTGTACTTGTGGATCATATTTTCTAATTTTAATTAAGTGTAGTTGTGGATGTTTTGTAATACAATATTTTGTAATTAATGTACATATTATTTAATCGTATATTATATATAAATATATATTATAGCCTTGAATAACTTCTATAGATATATATTATATTTATATTAATAATCCCGTGATGAAATAGATATATAGGGCTATATATGTTTTTTTAATTTAAAAAAAAAGTCATTTGTATCTAAGGTTTAAAAAGGGGGGATACAAATAACTGGGTTATTTGTATCCCCTGTTTTAAACCCTAGATACAAATAAGGGTTATTTGTATCGCCTATTTCAAACAGGGGATACAAATAACCCATTATTTGTATCGCATGTATGTAAAACGCGATACAAATAATAGGTTATTTGTATCCCCTGTTTGAAATAGGGGATACAAATAACCCTTATTTGTATCTTGGGTTTTCAAGAGATACAAATAATATGTTATTTGTAACCCACTTGTTAGTAACCCTCAATATGAGATACAAATGAGCTTAAAAACAAGATACAAATAAGGATTTTTTTACTAGTGATCCCCTTCAGGAAGAAAATGGACCTCGGCATTCGGATAAGAATCCTCCCAAAGAAGATTACCCATAACTCGCTCAATCTTGTTAAGGACCCGTCGATTGGCCGCCTGTTTATTTGTCCATGTAAAGAAGCGACCATTAGATTTCAAGTCATGGACACCATATGTCATCATACAATTATTATTATTATTATTATTATTATTATTATTATTATTATTATTATTATTATTATTATTATTATTATTATTATTGTTATTATTATTATTATTATTATTATTATTATTATTATTATTATTATTATTATTATTATTATTATTATTATTATTATTATTATTATTATTATTATTATTATTATTATTATCATTATTATATAATTGTATTCCATTTCATAAAAAAACACTTTACAAGAAGTTGGTGAGGAGTCGAGCGACAAGCTGAGCACCCACACCTTTTTGAATACAAAAGGCTAGTTTATGGTAAATATAGGCCCTAGACTTGGTGCAACTATAATTGCTTAAAGAAAATGATGTAATCCTTGATAATAGGTCTAAAACGTCTTCGACTAACTCTTCAAAAGTGGAGAAGGCAAAGGGGATAAATTTGAACCCATTCTCCTCACACGTAGCAGATTAGTTCTTTCTCTTACGCTTTGCAGCATACCATTTACCATGGAGCCAGTTGACAAAAGCATATCTGCTGGCCTAAAATCTATCCCCGTCTCTGTAACACTCCGACCCCTCGGACCACCGGTAACTACTCATGGAGACTGTAGACTAGCCCCACAAACCAACACAAGTCTTTCCAGCGCACTTTGGCCTCACTTGTGCGCACCCAGGAAAACTTCCCAGGAGGTCACCCATCCTAAGATTGCTCTCCACCAAGCACGCTTAATTGTGGAGTTATTAGCAAATGGGCTCCCTAGAAAAGCAGATGCACCTTGTTGATATGAGTAGTCTATCAATCTCTTTTCAAGCTAAATCTAGGGTATCACACTCACCCCCACTTAAGAATACAACGTCCTCGTTGGACCGTCACTTTAGGATCTTTTCCCCCACTAGGTGAGCTGAACTCACAATCAGCCACGGTCGCAGGGTTTCTCTGATACCATTTGTAACACCCCGGCCCAACGGACCACCGGTGACTACTCATGGAGACTCTAGACTAGCCCCACAAACCAACACAAGTCTTTCCAGCGCACTTTGGCCTCACTGGTGCGCACCCAGGAACACTTCCCAGGAGGTCACCCATCCTAAGATTGCTCCCCACCAAGCACGCTTAATTGTGGAGTTATTAGCAAATGGGCTCCCTAGAAAAGAAGATGCACCTTGTTGATATGAGTAGTCTATCAATCTCTTTTCAAGCTAAATCTGGGGTATCACACTGAAGAAAACCCCAACGGTGCCTCCTTACGAACCGAAATTCTAGCTTTGTAACATATATCAACGAGTATGTCTCCAACGAAATTGTGTCGAAACTTCAAACCAATCTCATTAGAGTAATGAATAGCATGATCCCCCCAGTCATCCATCCTAGGGTTGTTGCAGCTTGGGCATAGTTTGTCGTCGACGAATAAGGGAATGGTTAGTCGGTAGCATAAAATAGCTCAAACTGACGGTGATTCATTTTCTGTTCCAAACCATCAATGAGGATGGTTAAAGAAAATCCTGGGCATGTGGTTCCCGGGTTGAGCTAAGACTGGCAATATGTTTTGGGAAAAATAGGGTTTTGCCAGCGTCAAAAGTCGACTCGGCTTTGGGGTCACTTCTTTGGCTGTCGATTCAGCGTTTCTCTCTAATGGCTTACGGTTACTAATTTTTGGAACAACTATAAATAGTGGTAGTTATTTTTCATCATTTAGACATTTTTTCTTTAGTTGAATTTTCAGTTATTCTCTGTGTTGTTGTTCTTCCATTAGAGCTCTTTGTTGTTGAACTCCATTGTTACACTTAATTTCTTTGCAATTTATATTTACGTTCGTCCCTATTAGTAAGTTTTCTTTATTTATTACTTTATTATCTATCTTTGTGCATTGAATTTATCCATTATCTTCATGTTTATTATTTCAACTAAGGTTTCGTTTATCATTTATTACACGTTCTTCATCATCATGACTTGTGAGCAATTTTCTTCTCCAGGGTTAGGGTATAATCCCTAATTCGAAGCATCCGATGATATTTTATCGATTGATTGTGCGAAATTTGGGTCTATAATTAAATCTATGATTAATGTATTTCGATTTAAACATCTTTATTAATGTTTTCAATAAAACGAAAGTTTAAGATTAGCATTAATTTAGGATTGAGATATATTTAAGTTAAATTCCTACTAGTTTAGCCAAATAATTGAAAGTTTTAGGATTAAACACATGGTCTCAAATCGATATTGATCAATAGAGCTGAACTTGAGATTAATTAGATCACATTTAATTATGCCAACACTTAATTTCATACAATCATGAGACTGATCGACTCCCATGTTAGAATTAGGTGATGTCCGACACCCAAGAACTTGTCATATCATTATCATCTTCATATTAAACACAATTTTAGCTCTAATTTTATTTGCATCATAGTATTAGTTTCTTGACCAAATTCTTATTGATCCGTGTCTTGTAGTCATAAAGCAAACAAATTGATTAACTCGCCTCCTTGTGTTCGATCCACGACTACACGTCAACCGTGCGCTTGCGGTATTTAAAATTTCCCCTATCAAGGTTTTGGCGCCATTGTCAGGGAAGGGAGATTGAGCACTGTATGGCCATTGAGGATGGCCAAGGAGTACAATGGGTGTTCTATGTATTGCAGGAAACGAATCCTCCTCAGAATGGTCTTGTCATAGTATATGGTGGCGGTGGTTACAACACAATTATCTGGTATCTCTATTGCTAAATACCAGACCAACAAAGTGATCATCCCACCTATAGCAATTTTGCTCTTATTGGACCCCTATATATGTAGACAACGACCCACAAAAAAGTGCCAAAACAAGTGCTCGAAACATATATACATATATACATACACACACGCATATATAATATACATATATATGTGTGTGTGTAGGGGTGTAAATTCGGTTACTCGGTCGGGTTTTGGGTCGGATTTAATCGGGTGCGGATATTCTCGGGTTCGGGTTTTTTCGAGTGCTTTATCGTTTTGGCTCGAGTCGATTCGGTTACAGGTCTAATCGAGTACGGGTCTATATCGGGTTAACACCACACTGGGTCTGTTTCGGTTTCGGTTCAGGTCAAATCGAGTTCGGTTTGTATCGGGTTCTGTTAATACAGTTCAGATTCAGATCGATTATACTGCAGGTCGAATCGTGTTCGGTTAGACTATGGGTCGGGTCATTAATGTCAAGTCGGGTTATATTGGGTTCGAGTTGACTTCGAATCGATTATATCATTTTTGAGTATTCCATTCGGTTATTCTTCAATTTCTTCGTACTCGGGTCGGTTAAAGTCCAATTCAGTTGCGTTTTATGTTGAATGAATTTTATGTTTATTATACAATTTATTCAAGTTGAAATCATTTGTGATTGGAGCATCACGAGTTGTAGTCGGTTAATTAAGTTGTCTGTTACCAGACAAATTTGATTCAACTAAAGATATAGTCAATAAGATTTGATCGCAGGCTCACATTTATTGTAATTCATTATGCTTATTTTCTAAGTCTTTCTGCTAAAAGCTTATAAGACTAGAGACAAAGTCAATAATAATAATAATAATAATAATAATAATAATAATAATAATAATAATAATAATAATAATAATAATAATAATAATAATAATAATAATAATAATAATAATTATAATAGTGATCAATGTTATTATGGCCTGTGTCACCTCCACCCAATATTTGATAGTGATCAATGGCTCTCCCCTAGCTCCGTTCAAGGCCAAGAGGGGCTTGCGTCAAGGAGATCCTATGTCCCCTCTCTTATTTGTTATTGGTATGGAATACCTCTCTAGGATCCTCAAAGCAGCTGGTAATACAGAGGGTTTCTCCTTCCACCCGAGATGTGCGAAAATGAAGCTTAACCACCTAGCATTTGCGGATGATCTTATGTTGTTTTGCAAGGGAGACATGCAATCTATCATGATCCTTCGCCAAGCTCTGGATTCCTTCTCGGTTAGCTCGGGTCTGTTTGCAAATAACTCGAAGTCAGGAATCTTCCTTGCGGGTGTTAGTGATGAGTTCAAGAAGCAAGCATCTACTGTTTTAGACTTCACCTTCGAAAGCCTTCCTGTTAAGTACCTAGGTATGCCGCTTACTTCCAAGAGGTACACAGCGGCGAATTGTGAATACCTGGTGGACAAGATGACTTGCCGCATCCGTTCTTGGTTCGCTAAGCATCTTTCTTACACTGCACGCCTTCAGTTAGTCAGTTCCATCCTCATGAGCATATCTAACTACTGGAGCCAAGTAGTGATTCTCCCCAAAAAGGTGGTGAAGCAGATAAATGCAGTCTGCAGGTCCTTCCTATGGCACGGTATTGCGGATAGTAACTCCCCAGGGAACGTGAATTGGGAAAAGTCTTGTCGTCCGAAAAAAGAAGGTGGCCTGGGTATTCGCAACTTACAAATCTGGAATCAAGCAGCGATCGGCAAAATAGCTTGGCACATTAGCACCATGCAAGACTCCCTATGGGTCAAGTGGGTGCATGGAGTGTATACGAAGGGCAGAAGATGGGACCTCTTCAATGCCCCTCCAACTGCTAGCTGGGTGATCAAGAAGTTGTGTAAAATAAAAGAGACTTTGAAGGATTGGATGTCGACCCCGTCTTATTCCATAGCAACAGTATACAAGGACCTTTTGGGCACCCAACCTAAAGCCCCTTGGGCTAACGCCACGTGGAACCGTGCCTCCATTCCGAAAAGCCGTTTCATTACATGGCTGGCGTGCCAAGACAGACTGAAAACTAAGCAAAAACTCATGACTATGGGGGTGACTGAAGAGGACTTGTGCCCCATCTGCGGAGACAAAACAGAAACGAGGGATCACTTATTCTTCACCTGTGAGTTCAGCAGACAGTGTATTACTGCAATCAAGGACTGGCTTGGGTTTACTTGGAGCATTCAGACCATGCAGGACTTCTATCGGAAACGTCGCATGCCTAGAGCCAAAAGAAAGATTGTTGATGCTGTCATTGTCAACTTAATTTATGCGATTTGGCAAGCAAGAAATGAAGCGGTTTGGCATAAAAAAGTTCCGACTGTGAGAAGGATAGTTGCAACTGTCAAGATGGAATCTAAAGCTAGATTCCACTACATCACTATCAATAGATCAATTTCCACTTGGGTGGCATCCCTGTAGCACCCTGGTTTTTTATTGAGTGTTCCTATGTTCTAGCAGGACAAGCCCTGGTTTTTTCGATGCTGAGATGTAGCTTATTTCTTTTGTTGGCTTTTGCTCTTTTTTGCTGCTGCTATTACTTGCTGTTGTGTAGCTGGATCATGTCTGCTGCCTGCTACAATGATGCCTGTATTTTGCTGAACTGCTTACTGCTGTGTATTCTTGAGATGTGCTGTTTAGGTTGTTGGTTTTGTTGCTGGCCACACACTGTTCATGCACGTGTGTTGGGTCTGCCAGCTTGTAGGCTTGTTTTGTATGCTGAGATGCTGCTGGTCTTGCGCTATTACAAGTTTGATTAAGCTGCTGCTGCTGCACATTGCCCCTAGTGGACCTGCTCAAGTCTGTTCTGTTGTGTGAGCTGCTGTTCCCTCTCTTCAGCAGCTGCTGTTGCTCCTTGGTTTTTTTGGGTTCAGTCCAAGTGGGAGAGCTGCTACTTGGTGGCATACTGTTGCTGCTGCTGTCCTGCTCCTGTTTGCTGATTCGTTGCTGTTGGGTGCCTCTGTCCCATGGTCTGCTGCCAATAGCTACTGACATGTTGCACCCTCCCTGTGATAGGTTCGTTGAGGCTGACTGCACTGCTGGCTGCTACTTCCTTTTTTTTTTTTTTGGTGTTGCTTGGCTCCTGTCTGTGCTTCCCCTCCTGATCAGCAGCTGCTTCCTGCTGCTATTATCGCTGAGACTTCCAAGCTGCTGCTCCCCTGTTTTTTGGCAAGTTGCTGTCTTAGGCTAGTAGAGTTTTCTGTACCTATGTTGTAATGAGATGTTTAGGCCTGTGAGGCCCTTTTGCTGTTTTCATAGGTAGCTCTCTTTGATCGCCGGTTGTGGCTTTTTGAGATATCCCAGAGGCTCCCGTGCACATGAAGAGTGAGGTCGGGAAACCCTTCCTAGAAGGTGTGCTCGATTTTCACACTGATGCAATTGTAGGGATCCCCTCGGATATCTGGGGTTTTCTAACCCAGCCTTTTGTAAATGGTTTTTTTATATATAGAAAATCGTTTGACAAAAAAAAAATAATTATTATAATAATAATAATAGAATGTGGGTGCTCAGCTTGTCCCTCGACTCCGAACCAACTTGTTATAAATTCGTTTCCGTGAAATAGAATGTCGTTTATTATATAAATAATAATAATAGCAGGTGCTCTATTAAGAGACCGTCTTTGGTAAAGACGACTCTTAAAAGTCCAGCTCAAATCCATATTTAGGGTTGTAACAACATATATTAAGAATTAAATTGGGCTTTTAAGAGTCGTCTTTACAAAAGACGATCTCAAGTAAGAATTTGTGTAATAATAATAATAATAATAATAATAATAATAATAATAATAACAATAATAATAATAATAATAATAATAATAATAATAATAATAATAATAATAATAATAATAATAATAAATTCGGAATAGAAACCACCTTCTAAGAATTTGAGTACCATTTACCCCCACAAGGCCACGTCTCCCATTAAACATACCCACTCCTCAAAATTCAGAAAAGAAACCACCTTCTAAAACCTCCTGTACTTGATTGCTCAAAATGGTTTTGCAAGCCATTATGTGTTTTGAGTGAAATTATGGCAAGTACTTATTTGGTTAAAGAGGGTTTGAGTTGTAACAGGTCGGGTGCAAGTTAATTTGGTTAACCACATTATCGGGTTAATATCGAGCGTGGATAATGGGTCGTTTCGGGTGGGATTATGTCGAGTACCTATCGGGTTAAAGGCGGAATCGAGTTGTAACAACTTCGGGGCAATTCGAGTTTGGTTAACCATAATGTCGAGTTAATCTCGAGTGTTGATTATGGGTCCTTTCGGGAGGTATTATGTCGAGTACCTATCGAGTTAAAGACGGGTTCGAGTTTTAACAGGTCGAGCACAAATCGAGTTCGGTTAACCATATTGTCGGGTTAATCTCGGGTATGGGTTATTTTCGGGTCGAGTGTCGGTCGATTATGGGTCTTAAAAAGTTGGATACATGTCGGGTTACGGGTCAACATCAGGTCGAGTTTCGGTCGATTACAGGTCATCGCACCTCGGGTCAACCAACGGGTCGGATACAGGTCGATTTCGGACGGTATTACAGGTCGGGTCTATTTTTTACAGCCCTATGTGTGTGTGTGTGTGTGTGTGTGTGTGTGTGTGTGTGTGTGTGTGTGTGTGTGTGTGTGTGTGTGTGTGTGTGTGTGTGTATATATATATATATATATATATATATATATATATATATATATATATATATATATATATATATATATATATATATATATATATATATATATATATATGCTTATACTTAAAAATTTTGGATGAAGGCAATACTATTCATTACTGTTCAAATCTCAAAAATATAAAAGTTGAATAATAATGAACATTACTTTTCTTGCTCCTCATTTCCCCTTGTTTAACCTTCTCTATTCATCACTTTCTTGCATCTAATTCATGCATTTTTGACTTATGTCTCTCTACAGCCATGAAAGCCAAAACTTCTTCCTATTAAAATCTAATACTTCTCTCTTCCACATTAATTTTCTTATTGTCCATTACAAAATTAATTCTTTTTGGATTTTAAGTCACTATTAAACGCCAAGGTTCATTTAGCTCTTATTAATGGATGAATACAAATAAGTACCAGTCATATCACAAACAAGTGAGGAACTAAAAATGAAATTTAGTCTTTAGTTTGTAATTCAGCTTGCCTCATTAAGTTGGGCGTTGGAAAGACAAAATATCTAGGATTAAAACCTGTCAATACTAATTATGTTGAGAATTAAAATTTGTTTATTCACAAAGGAGCTTTAGAATAATGATCATCTCTTTCATCTTTTGAGTAACACAACTTTTCGATCTTTCTTTCTACATTACATTTTTATTTTTTTACTTAACAACCACTACGTTACCACATTAGCGACATTCTTGGGTGAAATTGCATCCTCGCTTCTTCAAGATCAAAGCATGGATAAAATTGAGATGGTGATAGATGAAGTCAGAGATATACAAAGTTAATGTCGGAGGGAGAGGGAAATGATTATCTAATTGAGAGATAAGTAAGTGTAATTTACCTTTTTTTAGTTATATGAAATTTTCTTTAATATAGAAACAAATAAAAAAAAGATTCAATATTTGTTTGTTGGTTATAGGTAATCCAACACTATTACAGGACAGTTGACCCAATACTTAAGTTTATTTATGGTCAATCGATACTTGGGATTATTGTAGAAAAATCATGAAAATATTTTTTTATTCTTGGTAATTTTTCGTTTGTAATTTGTGGGTTTTTTTTATCTTTGATTTATTTGTGGAATGAGTTTGTCTCTATCTTGACTATTTTGAATTCTTTTCCAGTTGTAATGAGGTTCAATTTGATAATTTAATATATTTTTGAGGTTCAATTTGATGATTTAGGTGTTTCTATTTTTATTTTTGTGATTTTTCATGAATTTCAATTCTGGGTTTTTACATTCTCGGCATTCAAAATTTGGAAATAACGCTAGTGGAAAAATTACATTTGATGCGCAACATCTGCTGCGGTTTTACTAGTACGCAACACATAATGAAAAGAAAAAATAGATCAAAAAAAATAACAAAGGCTGCGGTTTTTGCAATAAACCGCAACAAATAACAAATTAGGTTAAAAAAATGATTATGGGCTGCGGGCTTTCTATAACCGCAACAAATAATAAAAATTAGGTCAAAAAATAGCCAGCTGTACAGCATGAGGCGCGCGCCTGATCTTAACCCTAGGAATTCCGCCTCTTAATAACCCTCACTTCCCTCTCACTTTCTTTTCTTAATTCCGCCTCTTTTCTTCCTCTTAACCCAGAAATCTTCATTTTTAAAATTTTTTTCTATCTTTTTTCTAAAAACCCAAGAAATCTTCTCTTCATTTCAAAAAACCATTTCTATCTCCTTTCTAAAAACCCTTGTTCGAGATGTGAAGATTCACGGATGAAGGTGAAAAAGCTTCTAAAAACCCTTGTTCGAGATGTGAAGATTCAAGGTGAAGGTGAAGAAGCTTCTAGATCTATGTTTGTAGAGACTTTGATCAAGATTTCGTTTTATAGAGTTTTTTATAGAGTTTGTAAAGATTTCGTTTTCGATCTAGATTTATGTTTGTAAATTTATGTAAATAATAATTTTTGCAATTTATGTAAATAATCCACGAAAAAAAATGTTGGGTTCAAAAAATGATGCAAGAATTCCAGAATGTTCTTCTTTTTTTTTTTTTTTTATTGTTCTTCGTTTTTTTTTTGTGTTCTTCGTTTTTTTATGTTCTTTTTTTTTTGATCTTTTTTTTGATGTTCTTTATTTTGATGTTCTTCTTTTTTTTTTTTTTGATGTTCTTCATTTTTTGTAATGGATTATTGTGTTAGATCTTGATTTTGTTAATCTAATTTTGTTGTTTGATGTCTGGATTATTGTGTTAGATCTTTACAAAAATATGAACAGACATAATTTGATTTGCTAAAACTCCAAATACTCCAGATTATTGTGTCCTTTTTCGTTTTTATTTCTTTCGTTTTTCGTTCCTAAGTATAAAACAAAAAAATTAAAAAATACCCCATAAAGGCTGCGGTTGTTTTATGTCCGCAGCAAATGTTTTTTTTTTTATTTTGAAAAATGAATATAGGCTGCGGTTTTTAGGACCGCAGCCAATAAAATTTCTCATTTGCTGAACTCCAAGGGCTGCGAGTCAAAACTGCACAGCCTATTATGGCATAAAAACCGCAGCAATTGGCGATTTTTCCACTAGTGTAAGTGATGTAATGAGATAAAACTTCTTCCGATTAAACTTACAAAATTCTCTAATTCTTAAATGAGACAGTCTCACGGTGAAATTATCTCTATTAAGCTGGCCCAATTTATTTTCTGTCTTAAAATGATCACTTATAACGTCAAAGTGAGCACTGATAATTTTAATATAATTACTTTTTATAGTCTTAGAATTATTACGTATAACCTTAAACGATTACTTTTGATCGTAAAGTAATCAATTGAAGCAATGGGCTATTATATGAATCTGTCTCATGTTACCTCTGTGTTAGTGCACTTTATCTTTGGTACCCCTGTATTTTCTTTGATTCCAATGGTACCCCAACATATCTTGTGAATTACAAACGTGACCCTTTTTAAGTTTTTATCGTTAAGTTGTCGTTAAATCTTGAATTTGACCTAATTATGGTTAGTTTCTTCTTCTTCCCTTTTCCCTTTCCTCTTTATGGCTGCTTCTTCAAGAATCTCTAAAAGCTCGGCTTTCATAAGAAGAGCAAATCCATTGAAGGTTAAGTTCTTTAAATTTGCTAGGTTTTCCACTAGGGTTTTAAAAAATTCCAGGTTGGATTTTACCAGAAATCTTATTAGAGCTCAAATCTAAAGACTCTAAATTGCTAAGCATCACTAGTGGAAAAAACATCATTTGCTGCGGTTTTTAAGCCTATATAAGCTACGGTTTAGGACCCAAGCACTTATAGGAGCAGCTGATAGCATTAAACAAAAACTGCGGTCTAAAAACGCAGCAAAAAATATCATTATTTGCTGCGGTTCACCCTAAAAACCGCAGCAAATACCATGTTTTAGGGAGTAAATGAGGCGCATTATTTGCTGCGGTTCTCCCTAAAAACCGCAGCAAATAAGAGGCTAAAATTTTTTTTTTTTTGGCATTTCGTTTTCATCAGATTATCAGTATTACATTAGATTATCAAACAAAACTCAAATCAAACAAAACTCAGTGAATATCAAACAAAAACCAAAATAATTCCATTAGATTGTCGGTATTACATTTTCATTGTTACATTAAATCAAAAATCGAACAAAAATAAAAATCGAACAAAAATAAAATTCGAACAAAAATTAAAATCGAACAAAAATAAAAATGCTTAACAAAAATCAAAAATTGAAAAACAAAAATCAAACAAAAATCGAAAAACAACAAAAATAAATACATGAAATCAAACAAAAATCGAAAAAAATGCTATATGAACATCTTCAATCAAATCTTGAACATCTTCAATCTTGAACATCTTCAAACAAAACTCAATGAACATCTTCAATCGAAATTTTTTTTGAGAATGAATATTTCAAAAATGCATGAATATTTCAGAAATTAAAAGGAATTGAAGAAATTTTTTTATAGATTTGTTGTAGAAGGAAGAAGGAATTGTAGAAGGAAGAAGGAATTGAAGAAGGAAGAAGGAATTGAAGAGGCGCCGGTTTTGTGAGAATGGAAGTTAGGGTTTTGTGAGAATGGAAGCTAAGAATGAAGAGGAAGGGTGTAATAGCCGCCGGTTTTCTCAGATGAAGATGAAGATGATAGTAGGAGAAGGTTAAGACTAAATCTGATAGATGAAGATGATGGGGTTTCTCAGATGAAGACTAAATCTGATAGATGAAGAAGATGATGGAAATATGAGGGAGATAGGAAAACGGCGCGGGTCTTATAAGGTGAAGACTTATTAAGATAGGGTTTCTAAGGGAGATTTATAAGGGTTCCTTAATGGGCCTATTTGCTGCGGGTCTTATATAAACCGCAGCACTTAATTAAAATTTGTGGGCTTATTTGCTGCGGGTCTTATATAAACCGCAGCATTTGATAATTTTTTACATTATTTGCTGCAGTCCTAGCCCAAAACCGCAGCCTTTAATAATTTTTTTTTTTGCGTAATTTTTTTTAGCCCATATTAGCTGCGTTTATCTAAAACCGCAGCAAATGAGTCGCAGCAAATATGTTTTTTTCCACTAGTGCATAGAGAAAGAGACAGGCAAAATCTTGGGAATCACACCTTGTAATTTGTTACTACCCAAGTAAAGATACTGCATATTTGAAGAAGGCAGTGCAGGAAATTCACCATTGAATTCATTATCAGATGCATTCAAGAAGTTCAAGCTTTTACACCCAACAAGTGCATTTTCTTCTATCTTTCCAACAAATCTATTAGAAGATATGTCAAGATACTTAAAATTTGGACAATTTTCCCCAAAATTAGGCATGACAATTGAGATACTATTGGAAGAAAGATCCAAAAACTCCAAATTTGAACACCCATCAAGAAAAGCTTCCTTGCAACTTATTACCCTTTAAAACTAAGCGGGTTAGCTTTTCACAACCTTGAGAAAACACCCATGGAAGAACTTGTTGCCTAGATAAATGATTTATAGAAACATTCAATGTTTTGAGAGAAAGCCCAAAATGAGCATCTTTCAAATCCTTGGAAGAATCCAATAAATTGAAGAAAATATTCAGGCTTGATAATTAAGAATAAGAAGAAAACTTTTATAAATCAAGAAAAGATCCAAAAAATTTAATTTTGAGATGGGTCAATTTCTGAAAGTAAAGAAGAACAAAGAGAGAAAGGTTTAAGAGAACCAGAAATATTTAAAGAATTCATGGAATGAGAACAGGCAGAGGAAAGGGAAAAGGGAAGAAGAAGAAGAAGAAGAAGAAGAAGAAGAAGAAGAAGAAGAAGAAACTAACCATGGTTAGGTCAAATTCAAAATTTTACGGCAACTTAACAAAAAAAACTTAAAAAGCGTCACGTTTGTAATTAACAAAATAACGACAACTTAAAAAGTTTCACCAAAGATAAAGTGCAATAACATAGAGGTATCATTGATAATTATCCTAATATTAATAATAATAATAATAATAATAATAATAATAATAATAATAATAATAATAACATACGTATATATTTTATTTTTTATTTTAGTTTTATGTGTTTTTATTTATTTATTTATTGTTATTTTAATTAAAATAAAACCTATAATCTAAATTATAAACTCTTAATTATTATTAATTAATATTAAAATACTAATAATAAATCAATTCAAAAAAATACTAACAATAAACTAATTAATAATATTAAAATATTAATAAAAAATAATAATATTTGAATGTAAAAACAAGGTAAGGATATCATCATCATTATCATCATACCCAGTGTTCCCGCCCATAGATAAATCTATGGTCAGGGTCCGGGGAAGGAAGGTCGACGGCGTCTCATACCCATAAGGAGAGGGCGGTCACAAGAGTCCTTAAGCTCAAGAGGAGTGTTCAAGGATAGGACCTGCAAATATCCGAAAACCTGCATCTTACACCCACGTAGCCAAGCATAGGGATAATTTAACTGCAAGCAAACAGAGTGACTATCACACAGGTAACTAAGAAACGATACAGGTAAAAGAGGCAGTAAAGAGCGAAGACGAAAAACAAAGAGCAGTAACAAACAAGACTAGTAATCTAGCACGTGAATTAGGCGCCGCCATTTGGCTCTATCCCTGGTCAGGTCCTTAGAGAGGTGTAGTTCGAGCAGGTCACTGTGAATTTGCTCCTCCCACGTCCTCCTAGGTCTACCCCGGCTTCTCTTGCCCTCCATTATGATGCGTTCGTCCCTTCTCACTGGGGCGTCATGGGTGCTTCTCTGCACATGCCCAAACCATCTGAGCCTGTTCTCCCGCATATTGGCAGAGAGAGGTGCAACCCCTAACTTCTCCCTAAACTCTTGATTTCTAAATCTGTCCATCCTTGTCTTACCACACTTCCATCTCAACATGCGCATCTCTGTTACATCCTTCCTTTGCTCGAAAGCCTTCTTTACAGGCCAACATTCTGTCCCGTACAACAAAGTCGGCCTAATTGCAACGCGGTAGAATTTACCCTTTAGTCTACTAGGGAATCTTTTATCACAAAGCACCCCAGTCGTTGCCCTCCACTTGAGCCATCCTGTCTGTATACGGTTAGTAATGTCACCCTCAATCTCCCCATTGTCCTAAATGACTGAACCCAGATACTTGAACTTGGACGTGCATGCAACAACTTCTCCCCTGATGGACACCTCTGACGCAAAAAAAGGTAAGGATATGGCGACAAAAATTAAATCTGACGCGAAAAATGGTTACAGAATTTGCATTTGGCTACGCGACATATTGCTACGAGTCCATTCCATAGCCATCCCGTCGCCATATTGGAGATGGCTACGGAATAGACCCGTAACTATCTGGTGTATTTTTTGTAGTGTATAACTATATTGTACCCGTGCGATGCACGGTTTTATCAAATTTTCTGACCTATTAGTGTATTATATTTATATTTCGTTTCATTCTGAACAGTTGTATACACTACGTACATTATATCATATTTTGCATTGTGCGCAATAATTATATTTATACTTTTATTATTTTTTTATTTTTAATAAAAGATCAAATGGTTCGTACTCGGAGTACAATAAGAAATTATAAGTTTCTTTAATAGAAAATAACTTATTAATTTTTGCTAACAAAAAATAACTAAATTGTAGTAGTATTAAATATTATTACTATTAATAACACACTTTAAAACCAAATATAAATACATAGAAGTATGTAAAATTATTTTATTAGTTTAAACGACAACGATAATTTTTTCCCACAAAAATATATAAAGATAGTGACAACCAAAATCACATTAGAATTAATCATTGCATTAAGGAGCCAAGAGTATAAATAACAAAAACAAATCCTAATAAGAGTATGTTACGTTCTAACTAACTCAAAATATCCAATACATTAAATAATATTCATTTAACAAATAAAATTGAAACCATTTTATAAATAATTAAAATAAATGAAATAATATAATACTCCCTCCAATTCATCATAATTGTCCACTTTACTTTTTGGTTACTATTCACTAATCACTCTTAATTTGTATTTTGCTCTTAATCTATAAGGTAAAATATAGTCATGTGGGATCTTATTTTGTTCGTCTCAATGCAAAGATTATTAATATCAAATTTTTATAATTTTTAATTATACACAATTAAAGATATTAAAGGTTAAAATGTTGTCTCTGCATGTGTGAAAAAGGTAAAGTGGACAAATAAGATGAATTGGAGGGAGCATATAGTTTACTAATACATATGATTTGACCCAAAAAATAAAAAAAAAAAAATAATAAAAAAATAACATACTCAAAATAATAAAATATAAAGTCAAAAATCATAATAACAAAGACATCATCGTTTAATTTAGGAGGAAAATTTTTTAATGAAAAAGCGACACGTAAACAAAACTAAAACGTGATGATGTAAGCTTGTTTTGTTTTAGTAATAGTTATAGAATAGATGAAGGTTCGAATGTCAATTATTATAACCCATATTTTGTTTCGCTCATGCATTTGAGCCTTGAGCCCTTGAGGTCCTTTTATTTAGAACAAGAATTTTTGGGAGACTTTGCGGCTATAAAATACATATACATATATTGGATAATAAACTCGCATAAAAATTAGACATCTATTTCTTTGATGTTCAAATTAATACCATGAACATACTTGGGGAGGGGAATGGAAGGGTTGTTTCCTGGGTTATTCATAGATCTAATTTTTTTCAACTTTTTATAATATTTTTGTTATTTTATTTTAATTTATTTTATTTATAACTTTAATTATAATTACCGTTAACTTTACCTATATGATCAATCAATAGGTGAGATTACGGTAGGTAAACCGCAAAAAAGTTAAATTATTCAAATAAATACATTATGAGAGAAAATGTCACATTTACTTTTTGACAATATTCACTTATTACTAGAGGTGTTCATTCGGGTGAACAGATCGGTTTCGGACGGGTGTCATTCGGTTCGGTTGTATTTCAGATCGGTTATGTTTCGGCTGTTTGTAATGACGGGTCACACTCGGGTCGGGTCGGTTAGTCACGGTTCGGTTAAAGATCAGTTATTCGAACTATCGGGTTAGCACCGGTTCTGTGCCGGTTGAAGTTCGGGTCGAGTGTTAATCGATGTCGGGTTGTCATCGGTTAATAATTGGTTCGGTTTTGTCGGGTATAGATCGGGTTCGGTTTTTTACAAAACAGAATTCGACTACGTATTACTAATTACTATCGATCAAAAACAAAATAGTTAAAATTCAAATCAATTTGTGATCATTATTAGTTTATTACTTTGTTACTTTTACATGTTTAACCGAAAATTAAAAATATAAAGTTCTATAAATTTTCCTCTAGTACGATTAAAAGTAGTTTAATAAACATTGACCATTGATTATTAGCTCTAAATATATGAAATCATGTATTTATTAGATTAACTAATAAAATGATTGAATATAAGTATATCATACTTCTATTTTAAAAATTGGTTCAGATTTAAAGCAATTCGATCTAAAATTCGTTCGGGTTAAGTCGGTTTTAGCCGGATCAAGTTCGGTTTCGAGCATGATTCGAGTCGGATATGACTCGGGTCAGTCATTTTAGGTTCGGGTAATCTCGGTTAACGATTATGTGTCGGTTACCAAACTCGGTTACAGTTCGGGTTCAGCTTTCCCATTTTCGGTTGTCAACCGGTTCGGGTACAACATCGGTTCGGGTATTGTCGGTTTGATAATCATGAAAACGGAAGATATTTTCGGGTCGATTTACTTTCGGTTTCGGTTCGGGTTGTCGGGTCGGGTTACTTTTGAACAGCTCTACTTATTACGTTTAATTTGTATTTAATTCTTAATCTATAAATTAAAACATAGTCAGGTAACATTTGGTTTGATTTATTTCAATACAAAGATTATTAATATCCGATTTTTATAATATTTCGTTATGTATGACGTAACTAGAGGTATTAAGCATTAAATAAGTGCAATAAATAGTATAAATAGTATGAAAAACTGTTTGGTACGAGGGAATGAGAATTGTGAGACTAATATGTGAGACTTGAGATGAGACTTGGGATGAGATTTTAAGAAAAAATGTCTTATATCTTTGTTTGGTAAAATTTTAGAATAGAAAGGGATTTGATTATAAATAGTTATAAAATTACCAATTTGCCTTTATTATATTTTGTCTTTTCTATTTCATTAATGGCAAAATAGTCATTTTCAATCAAATTCAAGTCTCAACAAAAATGTCCTTATACCCCTAGAACATTAAAGAGTGGGACTTGATGAGTTGAGACTTGAAAGTCTCATGCCCATTCCCCATAAACAAACATGATAATTTGTCAAATTCAAGTCTCAACCCCCAAGTCTCAAGCCTATTACCTCTTGCCAAACACCAATATTTCAGTAATAGCAAATTCAAAGGTATATACTCTTTATAAAGAAACAGAAAAGAAAACCATTCCGCAAATCAATGAAACTTCAAATTTAAAAGTAGATAAAACCTACTCATATAAAAGAAAATTAAGGGCAAAATCTGAAATCTGCAACATATTTTGTCTTTTAATGGAAAGATTTGACATACTCTTAACATTGAAATTGAAACAGAAAGAAAAATCAACATTTAAAAAACATCTACACAAATTATCAACCAAGAGGTTTTCCTCAATTCTAGGTTAGCGTTAGAAATCACAGGAATTAAATTGGCAGAAACGAATGATAAATTGCTCATATGTAGTGAATCTTCAAAGAAGTTTGAGGAAGACGATACTGAGTAGAGAAATTGTGAAGATAATGAGCAGCATAAACTCAATCAGACCACAGAGCTTCATATACTTCCTCTTGAAGCGCTCTTGAACAAGTTCCAACTTCAAATCATCAATTGATTGATTCATTAATTCCTTCTCCTAAATTGACCATTTCGATTTGATTCACAGACTAATTAAGGGAGATAAAGGAGAGGAAAACAAGTAGTAGAAGAAGAAGAATGACGAAACCTGTTGATGACGGCGATTTTCGAATGACAAAAGCAGCAAAGAAGCTTTAGCAGAACGAATGGCGTGGTGAGATTTCAAATAGTTCGTCACTTCTTCCTTCTCCATTACTTCGCCTTCCCTCCTCTCTCTCTCTCTCTCCTTGTCCCAGTTTCACTGTTTTTGAACTTCACAAAATGAACTTCACAAGAGAGCGGTGAGCTACGGAAGAGCTGGTAGTCCCTTGTTGATGCGCTTAGGAAAAGTAGTGCAGCAAAAATAGTCCTGAATAATACTCCCTCCGGTCCAGTTTACTTGTCCCATTTCCTTTTTTGGCAATTCCTCTTTACTTGTCCCATTTCCTTTTATGGATATCCTTATTTACCTAAATACCCCCACTTTTTCAATTCCCAATACCCAACTATCACCTTTATAATTAATTTAATCAATTAAAATACCCAACTACCACCTTTTTACATATACCCCACCACTATCTTAATCTCCGTGCCCAGTCAAATGGGACATCTAAACTGGACCGGAGGGAGTATCACATCTTGCTTTTTTATTTGAATAATTTTATCCATTGTCCATTTAATCTAAATAACTTATATCATTGATATTTTATAAATAATCAAATTTTTGTATTTTTATTATCTTTTAACAGGCTAATATATATAACAAAATCTCAGGAAAGACCGTCTATTACATATACCATCAAAATGGTCCAGCACATTTCCCATCCCATTAACTGATTTTTTAAATTTTAAAAAAATAAACAAAAAAAAAAAAAAAACTGATTCCCATGTTTTGAATTTGTCCTTTCAACTTTTCTTTTACTCATCATTACTCTTTCAATTTTCAGAAAATTCTTCTTGCTCCTCATGCCATTTTCGCCCTCTTCACGCCATCTTTATCTTCTTCTTCAATTTTCAGAGACAACTCCTTGAATCTTCATCTTCGTCACCCATATTTTCAGAGAAACATCATTTTCACTACAAGATCATCAACTCTAGGTATGTTTTCAATTTTGTTTACTCGTTTACAAATCACCTTTTTTTGTCTCATTTTTAATTTTTATTTGTTTTTGTGATGTGGGTGAAAATGATTTTTTTTGTTTTGTTCATTTAATTTTCATAGAAATGGTTTTTTATTGTGATTTTCCTTATAATTTGAAGCCAGTGCCGTTTCTGAGGGTAGTTTTGAGGTGCAATCGTCTAGGGCCCAACTCATGTAGGGGCCCAAATTGAGTTAATTCTTATACTAAATTAGTATTTGAATAAGTAGCATCTATCATGAATTGAACTCGTAGCATTAGAATTCTTAGTTAAGCGCATGACTAATGGCCCTTTTTTTATTTTTCGCCTAGGGCCCAAAACTTGTTAGGAACAGCACTGTTTGAAGTTTTAAGATCTACATTTTTTAGGTATTATTTTCTCTGGATATTGAATATGGGTGAAAATGGTTTTTTTTTTTTTTTTGTTTTGTTCATTTGATTTTCATAGAAATGGTTTTTTCTTTTTGATTTTCGTTATAAGTTGAAGCTTTAAGATCTACATTTTTTAGGTATTATTTTCTTTGAATTTGAGACTCAATTTGTACCATTTTTTGTTTCGTTTTCAATTTGTATCATTTTTTGTCTTTAATTTCGACAGGGACTTTGAAGATCTACAACTAAGACCGTCAAAGCATATGGCGCAAAAGCCAGCTTGATGGCAAGTTGCTTCCAAGAGACCAACAAACTAAGTCCCAAAGAGAAAAGCAAAGTGATTGAACATTGAAGATTAAAAAAATTATATTAAATTTGGGGATTTGTTGTGGGGATAATTTTTTCTCTGGATATTGTTTTGTTGTGGGGATTTGTTTAAAACGTCTGAAGTAGTATACTCTAACAGATTTGGTATCTTAATCATTCAGAAATGGTATCATAATCATTCAAATTTGGAATTATAGTCATTTTGATTTAGTATTATACTAATCACAGTTATTAGACTATTTACATTAATCACATTATAGTTCCAAATATAGTACATTATAGTTTCAAATATAGTACAATATAGTTCCAAATATATAACATATTATAGTTCCAAAATTAATATATTATAGTTTAAAATTCAATAGATTATAGTTCCAAACTTCCAAATATAGTACATTAAAGTTCCAAATGTAGTACAATATAATCATTAGGTATAACAGATTATATTTTCAAACTCAATATACTTCCTCCGTATTTAATTATTTGCAACTTTGGGGTCCTTCACGGACTCATAGACAAAACTTTTAGTAGTGTATTAAAATAGATTAATGAAGTTAATGGGGTGAGATTATAGTATTATAATATTAAAAAGTAAGAGAAAGTATTAAAAAGTATGAGAGAGAGTATTAAAAAGTAAGAGAGAGTATAAAAAAGTAAGAGAGATATAATAAAAAAGTAATAAAAAACTTTCTATAAATGGAAAAAAAAAGAAAGTTGCAAATAATAGAATACGCCATTTTTGGTAAAAGTTGCAAATAACCAAATACGGAGGAAGTATTATAATTTCAAATATAGTACAATATAGTTCCAAATATAATACATTATATTTCCAAATTCAATAGATTATAGTTCCAAATACAGTACATCATAGTTCCAAATATAATACATTATATTTTTAAATATATCAGATTATAGTTTCAAATTGAATATATTATAGTTTCAAATATAATACAATATGGTTCCAAATATAATACATTATATTCAGTGTCGTTCCTGAGAGTTATAGGGCCCTAGGCGAATTATTAAGCAGGGGCCCTACATTAACTAAAATCTAAAATGAGATTCTCATTTATCTATATCATAAAAGATAGAAATCATAGATACATCCCTTATAAGAAAGAATCTTGTTTAATTTATATAATATAATATTATTTTTGTTTTTAAAACATAAACATTTAATTATATTTAATAATTTTAAATACATTTATTCTTTATTGGAATATTAATGTCATTATATTATTTAAAACATTAATTTTTTTTTAATTTCTAAATTAGATTCTCTTGTAAATTTAAAATTATTAATAATAAAGAGAATTTATTTTTAATTTTTTATTTACAGCCCTTATATATATCATTACTCTAAAAAATTACTTTTTCGTTTCTATTGAGGGAATAAATTGTAATAAATAAATTAAATACAACAAAATCGAGATCATCAAAAGTGAATTCAATGGGAAAAACATTAAATATTTATAGTGTACAATTACAGGTGTAACTTTCCATTATGACACCAACAAAAATGTAATTGTTATGATTTATTGACTACATTATTATGATTTATTTGTTTAATAAAATTTGTTTCAATTAATTATTGACTACATTATTATGATTTATTAACTTAATAAAATTTAGTCACTAATAATCACAAAATAAAAGTTGATAATTGAGACAAATTAAATAAAATTTCAATTGAATATTTTTTGATTACAGATAAAATAAAAATAATTAAAAATTCAAATAATTGATTAACAGTGATGCTATTTTATGATAAATTCTTTACTAAGACCGTCTTAATGTGAGAGTGAGACGACTTAATATGAGTTGGCCTAATATTTTATTTTTAAAATGGGGTTGGCCCAATATTTAGTTTTTTAAAAAAAGCTTAACTTTTTAATTTTTTTTCAATTAAAATGATTATCACATTAAATGTACCATAGAAAATATGCAAGAAATACTAGTCACTTGAAAAAACATACTACAAATTATCTCAAAAAAAAAAAATACAAATTCTAGACTAGTCACATCACTACTAGTACCTATAACCTACTCCAACTTTTGTCAGTTTATACTCTTGTATTTATGTGTAAATTTAAAAGTTTTATAAGGGCATATTTGTCAATATAATACAAATTAAAATTCTTAAAAAAGAAATTATACTACTTTCTTCAACCTCCATTACCATCTCCGTCCTTAACTCCTTATTGAAAATGGCTTCTTGAAGATGGCTTTTTCATATTCACGGAAAAAATGGGCCCCTTTATAACGAGGGCCCTGGGCGGCGGCACCACTCGCCTACCCCCAGGGCCGGGCCTGATTATATTTTCAAATTCAATAGATTGTAATACCAAATATAATACATTATAGTTCCAAATATAAAACACTATACTTTCAAATATAACTGTCGGTCATATAGATCTTCATCTTCATCTCCAACCGCCATTGATGAAGCTTGTACATTATAGGAAAAAAAAATTAATACAACTGTTTTAATCCTCATCTCCAATACCCATTATAGCAAAAAAAAATTAATTGAATAAGCTTCATCTTCAACCGCCATTGATGAAGCTTGTTCAATTACGAAAAAACAAAATTAAAACATGTATCAACTACAAAGTACCTTGTGTGATTTCATTGTCATCGTCTTTGAGAGAATATGTACCGTCGAATTCAGTAATTAGTTCCACCATTGTTGACTTATTTCTCAAAAAAGAAAAAAATAGCAATGTAACTTCAAAAGAGAGAAGAAGAGGAGCAGTAATTCACAGCCATGATTGTATTATGGAAGCTCTCTGATCTTTCATAAAGAAGATCAGTTAATTCAAAAGAGTAACCTTCCATATTCTAAGAGTACTAGCAGTTTTCCACGTACAGCATTTACTCCACTTTTATTTATTTTTTTTTTTTTCGTTTTTTACACTTTCTAAAAAATAGAAAACTGAATTGTGTGGGTTGGGCTTTATGGATCCCGTCTATAACATAGACCGTCTCTCAGGAGACTTCCTGAATATATATACCTACCATCGAAAAAGGAGTAAGGGATGACCAATGAAGAAACATACGAAGAAAGAGGTAAAATGATTTATAGGTAGCTACAATAGTCTATTAAAATGTGTCAAGAGGTGCTATCAGCCAAAAAAACATAAATATTTAGACTATTTAAAAATAATCAATAGGAAAAATTATTTTTAGTAATGGATAATAGGTGGGATTATTTATAGACAATTTTACTTTTATTTTCATTACTTTTCATGTGTCAAACAAGAAATATATACAAGACCCACAATTCAACCCTTGCCAAAAAACTTGTCATTTGCCAAGCAACTTCAAAAGTGTGATTTAATGAGTTTCCATAATCGTGAAACAGTAGGACTATGAATTTGTTTTGCGTTGTCTCCTACTTATTGTAGATTAACTATGTTTAATTTAATGCCCAATGATAAAGTAACTCATATTACAACAATGTTACATGCTTGCAAATTAGAGTGTCGATAAGGGCAATTATTTGCACTTATTCTCATTACTTATGTTATTTTATGATGATGGTTGTTAGTTATTTTGTATTTTTTAGAAGATTTAAACAACTTAATTTGGTTATTTTTGCTAATTTAGAGAGATTTTAAACATTTTTATCATAATTTTTACGATTCTAATAACTATAGAGTTTATTAGGATGAACTGGTAAACTAAACTTTTTAGTATTGGTAAACTAAAAGTTATCCTTACAATTGGTGTACCCTTCTCATAAAGTAGTTCAATTACAATTGATATTTTTGTCAAATTTTCCTCGTTTTTATTGTGAATAATTTTTTTAATAAAGTAGATAAATATGTGAACTGGTTAAAGTCGTTCTAAATATTTCTCCCATGCAATCCTAACTTTTTTTCTAAATTCCCCTGAGGCCCTGACCCATTTAATTAAATGATATTTTTAAACATATTTAAAGGAAAACACTAACTTTTTAATTCTTTGTTGCCAATTTGTATCCATACTATTGTATCATAATTGATTCTATGTATCACATGTTATATGATGTATATACCCATTATTTTGTCGAACTAATTTTTATTTTTGAAGTTTCCAAATCAAATTCAGATAAATTTGATTAAATTACTTTCCTCTATAAAATACTATTTTAGAAAATAAATTTTAGGAGGTTTAGAAAATGTATTGTTTTATTTTCTAATTCTGCTTAAACCTACTATTCTTTTGGTTTAAAATAAGCTTTGAAGACTCTAAACTAAAATTAATATAGTTTAGTGACATAAACACCATTTTGGGAAATATTTTTAACTGAACACCATAGTAGGAATTTTTTTTCTTTTTCAACTCCATTTAGGATGAAATTGACATGAATCCACTTTTCATCATAACTTTGGATTAATATATCATACTAGTATAGAAACCCGTGCAAGCACGAAGCTTTTTAGTATAAACTAGTTTAGAAACCCATGCAATGCATGGAGTATTAAATATTTAGATATTAAGTATAAATTTAACATTATCAATTTTAAATTATTGTTATTAAGTATTTTTTTAATTAATATACGATATTCAATATATTATAATATATTGATTCTATTTTTGAAGTTATTATTTTCAATCAATAAAGAATTGGCTGTAAAGTGTAAGAAAGGTATTGTTTAAACACGAATTCTTGTGAGAGACGGTCTTTTTGAGAGATTATCTCTAATTGGGTTGGGTTATTAGTGAAAATGTTGAGTAAATGTAGGCAATAAGCTTTAATGGATTGGGCCTGAGAGACGTCTCTCAAAAAGACGGTCTCTCAGAGACGATCTCTCAGGAGACTGATCGTTATTTAAATGCTGACTTGTTATTTTTAAATTGAATCTATATAGTTAGCCTTCTATAAGCATTTGACATTTGGCATATCTCTTGAGGAGATGACATGTGAATTTTCACAGTTTTTTTAATAAGATTTATGATTATGATTATGATTGATTACAAATATTTATATTTATATTTAGTTTAATTAATTTAATTTCCTTAAATAAGATTAATTGTGAGATTGACATGTGTAATTTTACATCATCTTTATTAAATTGTATGATTACAAATATTTATATTTATATTTAGTTTAATTAATTTAATTTCCTTAAATAAGATTACTTGTGAGATTGACATGTGTAATTTTACATCATCTTTATTAAATTGTATGATTAATATAATAAATATATTGTTATATTAATGACCAAATTACATATTATCGTTGTCTCATTTGAATATTATTTCTGTGCAAATTAAGTTATTATTATAATTAAAAACAAAAAAACAAAAAAAAGTTATTATTATAATTGTATTATTTTAATCACATAACAGAAATTAGATGTGAATAATTATGCAAATCATACATATATAATTTATGTAAATACTATAAGAAAACAAATGTAGATAATATATATATAAAATAACTCAACATATAAAATAACTCAAAATATAATGTTAAATTAACAATTAGAGGTTTTGAATACCTCTTTGTATACAACATTATCAGTCCTAGAACTTATTTCATCATTTTTATCAGATATTATAATTTTCAGACCTTTTCTGCTAGTCACTCTAGAAATTGCGACATATAATTGTCCATGGCTAAAGACGGGCTTAGGTAGAAACAAACCAACGTGTGATAATGATTGTCCTTGGCTCTTATTAATCGTCATGGCAAAACACAAAGAAACAGGAAACTGCCTTCTTTGGAGAGCAACTGGGATTTTAGAGCTATCAGAAGGTGTGAGTGTAATCCTTGGAATGAAAACCTTATCACCAATGTCAGATCCGGATATAACAGTAGCTTTTATAACTCGGTCGCCTAAATGATCAACTAATAAGCGTGTACCATAGCATAAGCCAGATGAATGATTCATGTTTCTTAGCATCATTATTGGAGCACCAACTTTTAACAATAACTTATGGTTAGGAACTCCAGATGCACGTATTGAGTTGAGAAACTCAATTGAAAATGCATCGTTGTTGCTACCATAGTTACTGTCAGATTTTGAAATTGAATCTGAACTCAAGTACAACCTCTCTTCTCCTGGAAAAATTGATAATACATGTTCGTTGACTTTATCAATAATTTCATTTGTTGGTGCTAGTATTGCCCTATCATAAAAGTATGAACTGTCAATTGAGCCCTCACGAATTCCAGGATAAGTTGAATCGACAATTGCATCCATTGGATCAGATACATCCTTTATCAATAGATCTTCAGGTATATCGATAGTAGCCTCTCCATCGTTAGGTCCTCCAAGCTTTCCATCCCCAACTTTGAGAATCCATTCTGCAAAATCTCGTAGCTCATCAACATTGGCCAATCCTGGTCGCAATCTCATGTTCTTTGTAAGACGTAATACCTTACAGTCATTCCAAACCTTTGAAAAGTTAAGTGCTGCGAAGACAATATCTTGTCTTGTACCCTTTGGGATAACCGGCAAAACTTGCCTAAAATCACCACTAAACACAATAACCTTACCTCCAAAGCTTAACTCGGAGGGCTTACCATTGGGACAACGAATGACATCACGCAAACTCCTATCTAAGGCTTCAAAACAATGCTTGTGAGTCATTGGAGCTTCATCCCAAATTATAAGCTTGGTTCTTTTAAGTAGGCCTGCCAACTGACTGTTAGGTTCTATGCCTCTACACATTGTATCTTCAGTTACGGTAAGAGGTATTCCAAATCTTGAATGTGCAGTCCTCCCCCTTGGTAATAACAAAGATGCTATACCACTTGATGCGACAGGATGAACAATTTCACCTTTTGATCTTAAACATGCACATAATATCCTCCACAAAAATGTCTTTCCAGTTCCACCCTGTCCATACAGAAAAAATACACCTCCTTTACCGTTTTCAATGGCTCTGGTAATTTCATCATATATCAAGGTCTGCTCTTCAGTCATCATTGGAAGTAACTCAAGCAATTCAGCTTTCAAGGAATCCTTGTCATAATTAAGTTCCTCTAAGATTAGCTTATTCTGACCATCGTTGATGAAAATATCACCTGGACACATCTCAGGACATATATTCATCAAAGAGCTTCCATTCTTTTTGAGAATATCTTCAATATCACTTAAGGCATAACACTTCAATTGATCATCCGTGAGGTTCAAATCTGTCATATAAGTGTATAAATTTTATTTATTATAACCAATACAATTTTACATTTTAAATAGTTAATATTGATAAAAAGACGGTGAATATATATTACCTGGCATTTGTAATAGACTTCTCTGTTTATTTAACACATCTTCAGAAAATAACTTCCATGTGTTATCCCACACATATTCTGGCCTTGATACACTACCGGACATCAACAACATTGCAAATAAGTTCCTCAAATAGATTGTCGATTCCCAAAAACTTGCTTCGGTGATTCCATCAATATAATCCTTATCATCATCAAGCAGGCCCATGGAATAGCAAGCATACTTAAATGTAGGATGAATAACTCCATCAACAGTTCTGATATCTTCATATGATGTCGGGCCCCTGACAAATTTAAGAAGTGTTCTCAGATAATAACATTCGCCACAACCAGGTGCAACATGATACAATCTTCCTATAGAGAATCCTCTTTTACGCGGAGTCTATACTTTTTCTTTTCTCTGCCATACGTAACTTCCTGGGAATTCACTATATAGAAGATTTTGAGCATCATCATATCGTTTGTTACACTCCATCCAAGCCATGAATATTGATCTCTCATTCAATGGCCTTGACATTACATCATCGATTGTGTCATCATCATTGAACACAACAGTATGTTCACCCGGCAAGTGAAAACTAAGCCTCTCCACTGATGGAGTTCGATGATGAATCTCAAATCCTAAGATGCGCCAAGAATCTTCACTTGCGGACACATATCTATAATTATAGTATTCATGAATTTCATCAACGCCTTCCTCGTCTTCATTTTCTCTCCTTGCTCTAGATAAACCTGCTGTAATTCTGTCTTGTCCCTTGTTGATGTACTTGAAGGGATATTTAATTGCTCGAGATTGGTTACACCATTCGACATTTATATGTGCATTGTATTTCAAAAGTAAAGATGGATTGTACGGGACAACATATCTGTTGTCCACTTCACTATTACTCTTGATTACAGTTATACCATTATCCAACCTCTTGTAACAGGGATATCCATCTCCATCGACAAATGTTTCTTCATTAAACCTTTTAGGAAAGTGTTTTGAACACATTCCATCGCGCATGCAAGGTGATCATGGGTTTGACGATCCACACGAGCCATGAATCATTAAATCTGTCACCAAGGCATACAATGAACGGTTCTCCTCCTTATCAGGGATCTCGGCGGAGATAAACTTGTCAATATCAACTGGATTAGAAATCTTATCATCGCGGTGCAGGAACAATACTATATGTGCATGTGGAAGTCCTCTTTTTTGGAATTCAATACTATATACCACTGCAAGAAAATCAAATATAAATTAAAATACATTAAAAATAAATATGAGCACTTAAAAAGGATTAATTTGGATTATAACTTACATGCAATTACTCTTCCAAACCAATTTTCTTTCTTCAGATCCTTAATCATATTGTCCAACTTCATTTTAAAAACTCAAGACAGTATATCTGGCCGATCTTCTGGACGCAAACCTCTGGAGTTGACAAAACGGGTAATCTCAGGCCACTTTGAGTTACACGTAAATGTAATAAATACGTCTGGATACCCATATGTCTTGCATATACCCATAGCATCGTGATATATTTCAGTCATAAATCGCGGACTCCCGGGATATGTAGATGGTAAGATTATGCGTCTACCAGTTATGTTAAAAGGGCCATCGGAAATTGATACAGCACCTTGAAGATTCATATATGTGTCAGCCCGAAGAACATTTTGATTCCTTCTTATGAATAAAAGTCTTTCAGACTCTATCATTGTCCATCCATCGCATGGTTGTTAGAATCGCGATTCTAATCTACGATTGTACGATTTTACGATCCAAAAACAAGCGAGCGATTTGAATCGCATTTAGAATCTTAAAGTTGTAGAATCTTACGATTCTAGTTGGAATAAAATATTTAGAGGTAGAATCATAACACGATTCTACGATTCTACGATTTAACGATCCGATTCTACTAGACCTGGGAAAACGGTCGGTCGGACGGGTTACGGGTCGGGTCACTTTCGATCGGGTCATTTTCGGGTCGGGTCATTCTGGGATCGGGTCATTTTTGGATCGGGTCACTCTCGGTTCCGGGTCGGTCGGTTTGACCCAATGGGTTATGACTTATGAAATAGTAAAAATGATTTTCTCATATTTTATTATTTATGAAACTTTTTTAATAAAAAAACTATTTCTCATCCCTATGACATTAATCCACATATCAATTAACACGGTGTTAAAGCCTTATATGTGATTGAATTTAAGTTATAAGAAATCAGTAATAACGACGCTCGCTGTCTAAACTTTAAATCTCTATGTATAGTTGGAGTTGTAAGATGCGTGTCACATTAGAGAAACCAGATGTGCGATTTTCTAAAACTAGTTGGTATATCAGGTTCATTTAAGTGTAAAGAAAATAAGGAAATTAATATTTATTTTTAAAGACTTGTAATATACGTGCTTTGTAAAAGTTATTGCGTTTATTAAAGTTGTAACGTTAGATAAAAATGACGTTAAATATCTTCTCATTTTCTCATAAAAAATATTTTCTTATAAATTATATCGATTTACTTACTGAAATGTAGAAGAACAAAAAACTCATTCGACTGATTGAAGAAGATATATGTATTCAATTAAGATGATTATAACGTCCTTTTTTTAAAGAAAAATAATTACGATGGATAAAAAGATGTAAATTGCGTATTTTTTAAGATCTATTAATAAGTTTTAAGGTTCAAATGATATAGTCAATATGTTTAAATAAGTTGTAAACAAAAATTTTATTTGAAATGAATTATAACATTGAGATTACTCTAAAAATTGACATTAGACCTGTCAAACGGGTCGGTCGGGTCGGTTGCCGGTCGGGTCACTTTCGGTCGGGTAATTATCGGGTTGGTCATATTTCGGGTTAAGCCTCTTTCGGCTTGGTCGGGTTCGGGTTTTAACGGGTCGGGTCCCGGGTCCATTTTCGGGTCGAATCAAATTTTCCCAGGTCTAGATTCTACTAATGTAGTATGAATTATTTTATAATTTTTCTTATGTACCATATTTTACTAAGCTCTTTCACATGTACATATAAATTTCAAATTTTCCATCATGAATTCTTTTTAAAAACAAATTTCTTGATCGGTATGTAGATTTAAACAAATTATTGAAAAGTTTTCGTTATATTCTTAAAAATAAAGTCAAAGAAACTTTAATTCATAAATTGAAATACTTTTGAATGGATAATAATGATAAGAAACTAGATATTTTATTACTTTTAAGTTTATTTGTAGAATCGTACGATTCTACAATTCGATTCTACCGATTCGATTCTACCTCTCCAAACGATTCTAAGTAGAATCACGATTTTGACAACTTTGATCCATCGACCAAAAACTGATGGAACAATTTACCAGAATGTAAAATAGTATCAGCTTCGTCCTTTCTATCCATTATTCGATACGAAAACCACTCCCTCATAGTTAACGTTACTCGCTTCTTTACAATTGTCGGAATAAGTTCGGCAGTCAGACCACTTGCGTCCAATTCAACCCCCTTATGAGATATATCCAATCTGTAACCATCCTCACCTCGGGGAAACAATAAGGGATATTGAAGCGCAAGATAACATGGATGAAGCTCACTAATGCGTTGCAATCTACCATCACGACCCTCAACAATTATATCACGCTCTTCAGCAACATTTCCTACGGCATTCAGAAAGTGTTGAAATTCAGTTGAGGCTTATTAATAAGAGAACACTTGATGGGAGAACTCATAATCTTCCTTCCGCATCTGAAGTTGCCGCATTGATTGTTGGAGACATTATGTTGTCACGTGCCATTCTCCATGTTTGCACATAGGGGTTCGTAGAATCAAATAGATTCTTCAAATCTTCAACAATCGAATCATCAAAGTCATCTTGATTGCCAAAGCTGAAAAATAGTAAAGAAAACTTATAACTAAAATTTAACATTTTAAACTCTCTTCAAAATTAAATGTATTGATTGCAATGATAAAGTATTATAGTGATATTGTACGTACCTAACAGCATTTTTTCTATTTGATATCTCATTTTCAGTGTCAACGATGTATAATTGTTGAAATTTCGCCGAAGTTGATCCGTCGGGAAGTAAGCTACCAATTCTATGACATGTTTGCCCTCGAACTCGAAATACATATGGCCCACGACCCATATTCAAGGTTTTATCAATGCGTTCCATAAAGTGCTTACTTCGCAAGTCATTACCATGCATAAGAGATGAGAGTAATTGTGGAGGTTCTTGTAGCTTGGGAAGTGCAAATTTTCCTTTTCTGCAACACAATTGGAAAGTGGGTGCATTGTTTTTAAGCCTCTTATCCTTTCTTTCAAGGTTCCACATAGTTGCACCGCACTTTTCACACAAAAATGATTGATCCCCAATATCCATGTACCCTGTCACAAATGATTATTAATTATTAATATATGTTTATTTAGAATAAAGTTATCTTAACTTACAATTAACCTTCAAGATGATTAAGATGGTCAACATCTATAAAAAAGGATGAATCTGGTACATCTTTATATAACTAATTTCCACAAAAGTATAATAGCATATATAATAAAACTATTTTATACATGTTATACCTTCTCCTAAGATACGGTCATTTGGAAACTCTTCATTCATATCAAGATCGCGCATTACAATAAATGTAATATTTAATGTATTAGTCACACATATAATATTAATTTTTTAATTAATAAATTGTTTAGTAAATTGAACATTCTTGAATGGAATACAAACCATTTGTAAGGTCTCTAAAAGGCGTTCGTGGTGTAGAACTTGTACTCGGTTCATTTTGTAATGATGTCTCACCTGTAACATCAAAAATTTCGAAATAAATGATAAATAAATCACATTATTTATTACATAATTAGTGATTTAGGATGTTGTTTAAATATACAAAAAAAAAAAAAATAACTCACCAATGTTTGTAGACCCAATAGATTTTCTTAACCGTTTGTTTTTAATTATTTCCATTCTATTAGACCTCGCAGTCTTTGAGTTTTCTCGAAAATTCTCATCATTTATAACTGAAGGCTCCGCTATTGATTGAAATTAAAAATAGTTATAATCTTATAACTAACTTCAACTTTAAAAATAATCAATTAAAAAGTTATGAAGCAATAAATAATATTCAATAAGAAACAAACAAAAGGTTACCTATATATGGGCTTAACTCAGGTAAGATCTTATTTTTGAAAGGTCTTCCTCGACGACGTTAGGAGGATTATTATCTTCCATACTAAATTCAACATTGATATTAGTTTGGTATAGAATATAAAATTTAAGACAAATTAAAAAACTATATATATATATATATATATATATATATATATATATATATATATATATATATATATATATATATATATATATATATATATATATATATATATATATATATATACATATATATATATATATATATATATACATAACGACTTTTGTTCGAGCTTATTTTATATTACATAACGACTAATGTGTAAGAAGAAGTATAGTCTAGTGGATCTTGTTTGAATCGTCTAATTGCATACTTTCATAATATTTAATTTTTATAACTTTTAGTTAAGTGTACTTTAAGATATTAATGATCGAAATTGTGCATTCGGTTGCGTAAAAAAGTGAAATGTAGCAAGTATTATGGAACGGATGAAGTATAATGGTTCACCATTTAGTTTTAATGTCATCGATATATTTTTAATTCTATTTTAATTTCTTCCATACAATTCTTTTAGTATTACTTTCTTAAAATAACTCAATTTCTCTTTGATACAAATCAAAAAAGATAGAGTATTATATAATAAGGTGGAAAAAACAACAATAATCACATAATTTTACATTTATTTAATCATAAAACGACAGATCACAGTAAAGACAATACTCTCCTATTCTTCCTCTTCAACTTTTTTTTCTTTTAATATTTGATTGTCTATTTTATTTTGCAAATAAATCGATTATTTTTAAAAATTTCATTGTGACGTATATTTTAAATTTTTTAATAGCATCTAAATAATATAATTTCTTTTGTATTTTACTACCAAATATATACTTTCTTTTTTATAAAAATAAGAGAATATAGATGTAGTTTTGGAAATGCTTCATATGTAAACAGGTTTTTTAAAATAACTCAATTTCTCTTTGATACAAATCAAAAAGATATAGAGTATTATATATTTTGCTCTACCTTTTCTTTAATGACACTATTTACAATTCAAATTCGTCTTAATTTATAAGTCAAAATATAGTTAAGTGAGATCTTGTTTGATTCGTCTCAACACATAGATTATTGATATTAACTTTTTTATTATTTTTAGTGATGCACCGTTAGAGATATTAAGACTACCATACATATCTTCACAAACGTATCAAAATAAAATGAGACAAAGTCATTGAAATGGAAGGGTGTAATAAAATGATGTCTTGGTTGGTGATGTATTTTTACAAATACAATTCAACTAATATGAGTAGTCTAATCAATCTTTATAAAAAGCAATTCAACAATAGTATTGAGTAGTCTAATCAACTATTTTTTTTTTATTTTTTTTCATCATTACCCCACTAAGGGAATGGGCAAATGGGTTCGACCAATGTCACATGATTCGTGATTCGGTTTGATTCGTGGTACAGATTCAGATTCGTGATTCGCTAGTTCACATATATGTTGTTCGTTCGCTTAGATTGTTTGATTCGATTTTTAGGTGCATGATTCGTGCATTTTATTTGTTAAGAGTTTATCATATTATTTTAATTAAAATATCAAACATTTTATTACAATCAACATTTTATAATTTTTAATTAAATAAAATTCAAATTTTTTACAATTGAATATGTATAATAATAATAATGGGACAATAATAAGTAATGGGAGGGAAAAAGTACTTTCACTTTTTTTAACTCTAACTTGAGAATTGTGTATGTAAGTTATGCACGGTATACTAAGAGTTTTACAATTTTTTTCACCTTTTTTTCATCTCTTTCTAGAAAGTACATTTATTCTTTTTTTGTCTTTTACTCCTCTTCTATTAAATCACTCCAACTACTACGTTCTATTTCCCTTTTACTTATAAATCTCTCTTTCATTTCCAACCCTATCACTCATTTTCCTAGTTGGAGTAAATCATCATTTTCATAAATCATCTCTTTCATGCTAACTTCACAACAATGGCTTTCATCCATCGAATAAATCATCTCTTTCATGCTAGTTGAAGCTTAAAAAAAAGGTCTTCAATGGTGAAGTTTTAATCTTAAAATCCTAATCTTCTATTTTTACATATTTTGAATGAGGCATGAAGGAAGAAGAGTGGAGTTCCCATGGAACTTTATACCTCTCTTATTTTGTCTTTGCCCATGATTTCTTTGTACTATTTGAAAAAATTTTGTCCTCTTTATTTCTTTATATTTTTTCTTACAATGTCTGGTTTATTTTTCATTTTATTTGTTTTGATCTATTATCAGTTTTTGTTTTTAAAGATGATGTACTATTTGAAAAAATTGGCTTTTTACATGCATCAATTGAAGAACACGATTAAAGTAGATTACTTGTTTTTTTAAAAAAAAATTTCATATTTGATTTTTTAATGTGAACTAAAAGATAAGAAAAAGTATCATTTCATATCTTATTGATCTTCATTTTAGTATAAATCATCTGTTTAAAAAATTGGCTTTGTACATGCATCAATGTAAGAACATGATTAAAGTATATTACTTGTTTTTTTAAAATTTTTCAAATGAGATTTAATGTCAAATGAAAGATAAGAAAAAGTATCATTTTATATCTTCAATCTAATTTGAGTATAAATCATCTTTTGTTAAATAAATTTTTTTATGTGTAGGATATATTATTATTGTTTTTATTATTTTCTTCATTTAAAAAGTAAAGGGTGAGGAACTTGTGTTAGACATTTCCAGCAATGGCTATGGTACGATTGACCTCGCACTGTTGTACGGACTTATTTGAAGTTTTTCAGGTTTTTTCTTACTTTTTCTTTTGATTTTGTTTTCTAAGTTTAGCTAGCTATCAACGAAATGTCTTTTTTAATTGTTATTAATTTTTTTTCACTTTTTGATTTTTTTTCTTATTTTTTTTAAAATTATCCATTAAGTAATTTTTAATTATTATTATTTACTTTTTTCGTTTCTTAATCTAGTATATAATGAGAAATGCACATAGGCGGACCCAGGATTCAAAAGTATGGGTAGCACCATTCGTGATTCACCGACGTGTTGAAATAAATTACGGTCGACACTTTTGTTTATAAAATGAGCATTCCAAAAAACTATCTATTGGGAACTAAATGATGCAACACAAATTACAATCGGGAATTTGTATGAACCACTTTGTGTGATGGCAAAATAAAAAGCACAAGATGATTACAATGTAAATAAACTAGAGAAGATTATTGTGTAACGACAACCGTTACCCGGAAACTTGATACGAGTTGAAGGCGTGTGCTCACTATCCTTTTGTGATATTTCTCCTACAAAGGTACTTGGGTTTGGTGTTTGGAAATTCACAACGAGATACAATCAACAACAATATACCTCTAGTACTCAAGGTATATAACTTAATAGCAATGTGTTTAGGAATTATAAGCTAAGGAATGCACTAACAAAAGTTAATTACTCTTTTGTATGCACAAGACAAATGAGAGGAAGCTTAAGAAATCAGGAAAAAGGTGCAAGAAACACATGAGCCAAGCACCTCTATTTATACACAAGAGGAGCCTTGGACATTTATCACCATTCATGATCACATTGATGAGAAAATCATCAATTGTCATTAACTTGGGCATTCATGAGTATAATTGGTCATAATCCCCACAATAATCTCAGAAATAATGAGATTAAAGAGGGTATCTTAAGCATTAATCTCAAGAAAAACGGGAAGAAAAGCAACGGTAAAGTCCAGCCCCAGATCGCCGAGTCGGCGGTCGGTCCTCCCCAAGGATCGTCGACTCGGCGATTGCCTTCTGACCAAATTCGAGTTTTTCCAGTGAGCAAAAGCCGACTCGGCTTTAGCTCAATCTTAGGGACAGCCGAGTCGGCGATTGCCTTCTGACCAAGTTGACTTGGTTTGTCCCTTTTCCTCATTTTGTCATTACTATAAATGCCTTACGGACTTAGTATATGAATACGTATTTGTCCCACTACTTTTAGTAGCTTTAGATATATACTACGGACTTATAAAGTGTTCCACTACCTTAGTAGTACTTGGTGATTATAATTAGGATTGTTAGACACTAAATGTTCAACAATCCTCCCCCATTTTGGGTATAATATAAGCCTCTCATTTACCAAAACTCATAATACATTTCATGCATCAACGCTAATATTCCTGCGGATTGAATTAACGCCTAGTACAACACACTTAACAAGTGATCAAGCTAGAACTGATTTCCATAAGGAATTGAATCAAATGACCCTTTCAACCACTTGAAGATGTAGTACACACAAAACAAATAACACAAAGTTATTAACTTGACACATTATAAGGCCGTGTCCGTATCTTATTCATAAGTTTATCATAGTCATTATGCCAATCTTGACTACTTGAAGCGGCCACACTTCAAACTTATATAGGTAGGTTCTCAGTACGTATAAAACATATCCCCGTGACGTGGATATAACACCAAGAGCTCTTCAACCCTTGATCTTGAGAACTTTCAAGACGACTACCTTATTCCATCACGGTACAAAGCAACGATGGGTCATATAACGAGTTGCTTTAACAAAAACCAAGAGGACTTTACCACATTGAATTCAGACACGATGTTACTCATGTGTGAATTGGGCTTTCCCAAATGATTTTACTGACATAAACCGATCTCAACTGAGGCTTTCTCAATTGAGTCTTTATTCATGGCTTTCGTAAACGAATCCGCCACATTGAACTTAGTGTTCACATAGTCAAAAGTTATGACTCCGTTAATGATAAGTCCTTGCACTAGGCTATGCCTTAGAGCAATATGACGAGACTTACCATTATAGACTTGACTATAAGCTCTACCTAAAGCCGTCATGCAATCCGCATGGATTGCCACCAGTGAAATTGGCTTAGGTAACAAAGGTATCTCAAACATGAGATTCCTCAACCACTCTGCTTCACTCGCCGCTGAAGCTAGAGCAATAAACTCCGCGGACATCGTAGAGTCGGCTATACATGTTTGTTTCTTAAAGGACCAAGAAATGGCACCTCCCCCATAAACAAACACCCATCCACTAGTGGAAGAGTTATCCTCTTCATTAGTGATCCAGCTAGCGTCGGAATAACCTTCTAGAATAGGAGGTTCTCCGCTATATGCAATACCATAATCCTTGGTACGCAACAAGTATCTTAATACTCTTCTTATCGCCATCCAATGATGGGGACCCGGGTTACTAGTAAATCTACTAAGTTTACCCACCGCAAATGCTATGTCAGGCCTTGTACTAGTCATAGCATACATCAAAGATCCTATGACCTTTGAATATTCCAATTGTGAAATTGGTTGACCGGTATGTTTTGCAAATTTCATACCCGGTTCCATGGGAGTAGAGACCGGCGCTTTATCAAGCATATTAAACCTTTTAAGTATCTTCTCAACATAGTGAGCCTGACTTAACTTAATACGGTTCCCTTGCCTTATGATCTTAATGCCTAAGATCACATCAGCCTCCCCCATATCCTTCATCTGAAAGGATCTAGACAAAAAATCTTTTGTCTCTTGGACTTGTGCTTTACAAGTACCAAAGATAAGCATGTCATCAACATATAAGCAAATGATAACGCCATTACCATGGCTATCAAACTTGCTATATATACACTTATCGGCCTGATTCAACTTGAATCCAAAGGACAAAATGGTTTCATCAAATTTTTGATGCCATTGCTTAGGTGCTTGTTTAAGTCCATATAAGGACTTCACAAGTTTACACACCTTTTTCTCTTGTCCTTTCAAAACATACCCTTTGGGTTGTTTCATAAAAACCTCCTCATCTAATTCCCCATATAGAAAAGGCGGTTTTAACATCCATTTGATGGATTTCAAGATGATAGACCGTAGCTAACGCTACCAATAACCGAATAGTGGTTATTCTTGCAACCGGTGCATATGTATCGAAATGATCGATACCGTGCTTTTGTCTAAAGCCTTGAGCCACTAAGCGGGCTTTGAACTTATCAATAGTACCATCGATTTTCATTTTCTTTCTGAAAATCCACTTGCAACCGATTGGTTTACAAGTCGGAGGAAGATCCACTAACACCCAAGTGTTATTTCCCATGATGGATTGCATCTCATCATCGATAGCCTCCTTCCAAAAGGCGCTATCATGTGATGCCATAGCATCGCTATAAGTCAATGAGTCACCTTCTGCATTATATAAATATGGAACACCAGAAGATACTTCACTTCTATCACCTTCAACCAAGTATACTTGGAAATCCGGTCCAAAGCTTTTCGCTTTCCGTTGTCTCTTACTCCGTTTAGGAATAGGATCAACCAAATCTTGTTCATCTATTTGTTGACTTTCATCAACATATAGAAATGAACTTTGTTGACTATCATCAACACTTTCAATGGTACAACTTTGTAGATTTCTTTGTCTACTCAATGATGAAAATCTATTTTCATCGAAAATCGCATCTCTTGACTCTATAATCGAATGAATCGATATATAGTCATTTTGTTCTATAACATAGAACCTATAGGTTTTGCTATGAATAGCATAGCCTATAAAGATGCACTCAAGACCTCGTTCACCGAGCTTCTTTTTCTTGTTGCCGGGCACTCTTACAATGGCCCTACAACCCCAAACCTAAAGATAGCTTAAGTTTGGTTTCTTTTTGTACCAAAGTTCATAAGGAGTTTCCTTATTCGTTCTCATTGGAACTCGGTTAAGAATGTGACAAGCCGTCAACATTGCTTCACCCAAAATCCATCACTCAAACCCGAGTAGGATAACATGGAATTAACCATCTCTTGTAGAGTACGATTTTTCCTCTCCGCCACACCATTTGATTGTGGTGCATAACCGGCGATTGTTTCATGTATTATACCCATTGAACAAAAATAGTTAGGATCATAATATTCACCTCCATTATCGGTTCTTAACCTTTTAAGTTTACTACCAATTTGTAATTCAACTTCTTGTTTGTAAATCTTAAAATGGTCAAGAGCTTTATCTTTTGTATGTAAGAGATATACATAACAAAACTTTGAGAAATCATCAATAAAAGTTATAACATACTTTTTATTTCCCAAAGACGATTGTAACACCCCGATATTTTCCCGATATATTTAATTATTTACTAGTAATATTATTTTATATAAAAAATATTTTAATTTATTTTAGTTTGGGCTTGATCATGGTATTTTTCAGTCCTTTTTATTTGGGCCCAAAACTTTTAACCCATTTTCTTCTTTCAAAAATTAAATTAAAAAAATAAATAAAATGAGAAAGAAAAGTGGAGTGTTGACCGGTCTTTAGATGGTCTCTTGGAATGGGTGTAACTCCCATTTGAGAATTTGAAAGATCACATAGTTATTCTTGCATAACTTCCTTCATTACTTCCTAAACATTTCTCTTTATTCTATACTTTCTTTGCTAAAAACTCAAGAGAAAACCATAGCATATACCACCCTTTCCACACACCACTTCTTCCATTTTTACTCATCATTTTGGTGTTCTTTCATTGAAATTGTAAGTATAATTCTTTAATTATTTTTATTATTAAGTTTTAATTTCAAATATGTGATGTGTTGCATTTGTGAATTTTGGATCCATGGTTATTTTCTTTTAATGATTTAAAATGATAGTATGAATTTTTTTATATATGTCTTTATCAATTTTAGTGTTGGATGTTTTTAGGGATTTATTTTATATTAGTATGTTAAGTTAGGATTTGTTGTTATGATGGGTGAATTCAAAGGATGTATAAATATAAATTGTGATTGTTCATGGAAAATTGGGTTGTAGTGTAATAAATTATTTTTAGTGTAGTATGTGAAATTTTAAAGTATTAGTGAATGAATTTTGAAGAAAAAAATGGTATTGTAAGAAATGAAGTATTTGGAATCATGAAAATTATTTTTAATATGTGGGCATGAGTTTATGATTTGGATGGTATGGATTTAATAAGTAATATGAACATTGGAATTTGTATGTATTTTTAATAAAAATATGATAAATCCCGTAGGTTTTGAAAATGGTGAAAAAAGGGTGTTTTTGGAGCATTTTTGGCTTTGAAATTAGGTTAAAAATACTTATACTATGTTATAAATCATGAAAATTGGTACCCGGGGGTTTTGATTAGGGGTGTTCATTACCGGGTACCCGGCTAAACGGGTACCCGGAAAGCCGGGTACCCGGTTAGCCGGGTACCTTTTTTTGCGGCCCGTGTCCCGGCCCATTTATTGCGGGTACCCGGTTAGCGGGTACCCGGATAAAGCGGGTCGGGACACCGGGTACCCGGTTATTATTATTATTTATTTTTAGATTTAATTATAATTTAGAATAAGAAAAATAAAAAACAAAAACATAAACAAAAATTAAACTAATCTAAACTAAGAAAAACATAAAACAAATCTAAAACAAAAATTAAACAAAAACATAAACTAAAATAAGAAAATAAACAAAAATTGGGGAACCCTATGAGTGAGAGTGACGGCTACTGCTTGGTAAATGGTAAGTGCTTGCAATGCTGGGTAATGATACCCATCTTCTTCTAATCCACAAAGAATAAAAGTGGGTAAGTGCTTGCAATGCTGGGTAAAAAAAGTTGGAAATTAGAATGGAGTAGCAAATGTGTCAAATGAGCAGAACCCTAAAAAAAAACTTATATATTAAATTCTTACCGGGTCATTAGCGGGTACCCGGGTCAAAAAATTTCGGCCCATGACCCGACCCGTTTAAAGCGGGTCGGGTACCCGACCCGTGAATTTGAATTTTTTTTATATTTTGACCCGCTGTTAATGAGCCGGGTCGACGGGTCGGCGGGTCGGGTCAGTCGGGTCGGGTAGTTTTGAACACCCCTAGTTTTGATGCCTTCCGGACGCAACGATGAAGTCGGATTTCCAGTTTGACAGTGTTATGACAAGTTTCTGGACAGATTCATATGCTGTATTTTTTTTAAGTGCTTGATGTGTCTTAGGATTGTGGTGTTTGACTTATGAGATGTGTATGTGTTCTATGTGTGATGGTAGTCGTGTGTATGTGTTATGGTTTGCTTTGAGGAGGATGTGAATGTGTTCTTATTACCGAATACGGTTAAACCTTGTAGGAAGCCGATTTATGACCGGAAATTGATTAGGACCTTGTGCTTTGTTTGCTTGATCAAGGTACGTACACGCAGCATAGATTCATTGTATATGTTATGTACCATATGATAATGGTAACAAAGGTAAAGTATGGACGTGTAGTATGAATAACGATACGCTTCCCGAATAAGTTATTTTATTATAATATTTTGATAAGCAGAGGTAGTATGACCTCACTAACTTGAAAGGGGACGTAGTATGACGTCAATTGGTGGAAAGAAATACTCGCGGCATATGGAGCCCTATGGGCCACCGCGGGGGTATGCATACTTAACCATAGGCACCGAAGTAGGACGTGTGTCTATGGTAGGGACTTGCTTAGGGGTTAGCTCCCCTAACGTATTGTCTCACCTATGGAGTTTGAAGTGGTACCGGCAGTATGGCTGGAAAAGATACAGCAGTATGGCTGAAAAAGATACATCAGTATGGCTGACTAACTGAAATAAGAAATTATTAAAGTTATTATCTTTAAATTTATTGTACCCGAATTAAATGAATTACGACTTCTTGCTGACGTGTACTTTTGGTCTTAACGATCCTGCGATGATGTCGTTTCCTTCTTGGACAATGACTAGCAGTAAGTTAATTGCAGGTATGGGGAGTGAGGATTACCCTGGGAGAAATAAATTGCTAGATTCAAGAGTTTGTTATGAACATAAGATTTCGTATTTTTGAATGTTTGGTTTATGAGGCGTGAACGCTCTCAAGTTGTAAGAAGTAGACCTACCTTTACAAACTTACCCGCTGCTAAGTTTTTCTTTATGTTTGGTAGTTCGTAATAACTCTAATAGAACTCGATCCGCAAGTTTTGTTTCGTTACGAAATCCGTTTTAAACTATCCGTTTAACGCCCTGGTTTGACTCGAACTGTATTTGGTTCTTCAAAAAGTCGTTTTCTCTCTTAAACGATTCGAGTTAAACTACGGGATGTTACAATTGGTATCAGAGCGAGAGTTCTATTTAGTGTTATTTATCTAAACAGAAAGACTAACAAGGAATAAATGATGATGAGAGTAATGGGTAGACATTAAAGGGATATTATGTCTTTTGTTTAGTGTCTTTAAGTATGTTATCATACATAAGTTTTAATGTGTGTATGGTAGAAGTTATGTTTATACATTTGTAGTATTCTGTTTATATTTATCTTTGTCTTATCTTAGAAATGGATTGTCTCATTTGCTTTCTTTGTGAGTCAGAAAGTTTCATCATTGTTTTTCTGTCATTGATAAAGGATAGAGACCTGCTGAAGAGGGAATTGGTACCCTAGAAGAACCCTGGAGAGCTTTAGTTAATGCAACAGCTTGGGTAGAGATTGAGGCTTTAACAATTTGGGATAGAAAAGAGGATGAAAGTGACCTGGAGTATACACGCATGATGGAAATGATTTACAAGAAATCTATACAAGTATATGAGAGTATAATAGATGAGGAGTTGGCCGAATTGAATGAGAGAATGTAACAGTTTGATCGAGATATCGGCAGAAGGGTTAGAGTTGTAGAGACTATGGGTTGGGATGGAATTGACATTCCGAAGTCTAGTGGGGCAATGGCTGACGTTATTGAGGAGGTTGTTCCCGTAGTTGACCTAAACTCAGTGTTACTGATAAACTTTAATGAGTTTAATTTCGAAGAGGACCTGGATGAGGATTTCGATGAGGATCCAGAAGAGGAACAAAAGATGATAGGGAGAAAGATTCCTTAGGAGAGGTCGTAGAACCCTATGAGGATAATGTGGGAGACGGTTATGATGCTGATATGGAGAAGGAAATAGTTGATAGAAATGATACTATGAGCGATAGTGATAGTGACATTGTCATTTTAGGGGGTTGGCCGGTGAGGCGAGAAGATCCTATGAGTGAGGAAGAAAGTGAAATCACTATGTGGGAGGAAAGGCTACCCGAACCAGTAATTGTGGAGCTTTCAAATTCCGTTGAACGACTTTCTATGAGTGATTTCTTATCGGTAGGAACACCTTCTAACTCTGATAGCACGTCTAGTGATGACTCTAGAGATGCTGATTTTGACCCTGATCGATATGTGGAAGATCAGGACCATTTGGATGCATCGCCTTTATTTACATGATTGTTTTTATATTATTTTAGTATGCATGTGTACGAGTTCGTATGTCTAGCTTCACAGTAATAATAAATTGTGAACAATTTTTTTTGGTTGAACAATTAACGTTTGTTTTATTTTCGAACTTTTGTAGTAGCCAAATAGTGGTTATGTGGGATTTTATACCCAAGTAGTTTTGGATTGGAATAATATGGCATTACTGATTTGAATTTGAATGTCGTTCAGCGTTGTGATATTTTTTTTTTATTTTGTGTTATTTCTCGTATTTTTCGTCCTCGTGAGATGGAAAGTGAAATTTGCATAATGTGATTATAAAAGTTTGAACATTAGTAGGTAGAATCGGTTAAGTATTGTATTTTGGAAAAGTGTGAGGATTCGATTATTAAACTCTAGCATATACCTACCAACATGCCACCTTTCTTGAAAAGGCCCTAGCTGGCGCAAGGAATCTCAGACAGAAAACCTTGGAGGAAAGGGCTTCATCAATTAGTAAGAGAATAGCCCAGAGTAAACCCTCGACTTATAGTGGGAAAGATGAACCCTCTATGTTGGAACTGGCTGAGAGAATTTGATAACTTTTAGTGTGGTGAGATGTCCTGTTGAGTTCATGGTCGACCAGGCTGCACTTTTTCTGGTTGAAGACGTTGGCTATGGGTGGACACCTAGTAAGACGAGGTTGCTCGCGGAAAACGAGGGTAATTTAAGCTGGGAAGGTTTTAAGGGAGCGTTAAGGGATCAATTCTACCTGCCTCACGTGAGGAAAGACAAGTCAAATGAGTTTGCTAGGTTCGAAATGGGAAGTTTAATTGTGGACGAGTATTACCAGAAAATTATGGAGTACTTGAAGTTTTGCTCTGAGGATGTTCCTACTAAGGCAAAGAAAATGCATCATTTTGAATTGGCTTTATCGTATGAGATTCAAAAGCACATTGAGACCGATAGGTACGATACCCTAGATAAACTATACAAGAGAGCTGCTCAAATTGGAAATATTATTAGGAAAGAACAGGAAAAGATGCGTTGCAGTGGGGAAAAGAGGAAGGAGCCCAAGCTTCAGAATGTAATGAGTGTGAGTAATCATGTTCAAAATCAATTTAAGAAGCACAAACCGTTTGGAGTCTCCTAGGAAAAAGGGCTTTCAAACTGGTCAGAACAGCAAGAGTGGGGGAATTCGACACTAGAGGCTGGGTTGCAGAAGACTTTGTATGACCGCAAAAGAAAGGAAATAATTAATTACTGCAGGAAATACCAAAAAAAAAAAAAAATCGCCCATAAAGGGTTTATTGGGGATCGTTTGTGGACTGTTCGCACTGTGGCAAACCGGCTCATAGATAGTATGAGTGTTATTCTCGCTTGGGACAACAAGAGTTTCAAGGGGGAAATCATAGGGGCTTTTAACAACAACGTTTTGGTAACGGACGAAGTAACAATGAAGCTGGAAGGGGAAACCACAAAGACGTTCAGACGAAACTTGGGGAGTGCCTCAAACCCTTTCAAAGAAATTACTTTAGTATCCAACAATCTCATCGAAATGCTAGAAACGAGAAATTTTCAGGCTAGCGTGGTAATCAAGGAGGTGCTGCTATTATTACTCAAAATAATGGCAGACTTTCACAGTTAACTCAAGAGAAGCAGCGCAGGCGTCGGATGTGGTCACATGTACGTTCTGCATCAATACGAAGTCTGTTATAGGTAATTTTGTTTCTAGTGCATCGTACTCATTCGTTTTGAAGTCTGGAACTAAAAGAATTAGGATTGGAAAAAACCCCGAGAAAACATCTTTTTCAGTCGCTATTCCTTTTGGAGAGACTTTTCATTGTAGTAGGTTGTTTCGTGAAGTGTCAGTCAAGATAAGAAAAGTAAAATTTCCGAGTGATTGTTTTCTTTGGAAATGGATGATCTGGATGTAATCCTTGGGATGGATTGGTTGGGTAGATATAAGGCGATGATAGATGGTGAAGAACAATCCGTGACTCAAAGTGGACCTAGGGAAAAGAAGGTTAAATATAGGAGCCTTCCTAAGGGACCGAGGGTACAAAAAAATCGTGTCGTCATAGGAAGTTAAGAAACTAATCATGCAAGGGCAACCGTGGTTTCTGTGTAGTATAAGAAGAAAGGAGCGGGAGGTGCGTCTTGAGGACATTCCGGTGGTCAGTGACTTTAAGGATGTTTTTCGGAAGAACTTCCTAGTATGCCACAAAGAAGGGACGTGGACTTTTCGATTGAATTAATACCTGGGACAGGGCCAATGTCAAAAGATCCTTACCAAATGGCCCCAAAGGAGATGGAGGAATTGAAGGTTCAATTAAAGGAGTTGTCAGAAAAAAGTTATATACGACCTAGTGTTTCTCCCTGAGGAGGCCGGTGTTGTTTGTGAGGAAAAAGGACGGAACTATGCGTCTTTGTATTGATTACAGAGAACTGAATAAGGTCACCGTTAAGAATAAGTACCCGTTACCACGGATCGATGATCTTTTTTATCAGCTTCAAGGAGCTGGAGTCTTTTCCAAGATTGATCTGCGGTCAGGGTATCATCAGTTACGTATTAAGGAGGAGGATATTAGTAAATCAACTTTCAGAATTAGGTATGGACACTTAGAGTTCATCGTAATGCCTTTTGGATTGACCAATGCACCGATAGCGTTCATGTGGTTGATGAATCAAGTTTCAATGTGTATCTCGATACGTGTGTGGTGGTGTTCATTGATGATGTCTTGGTATACTCTGGGAGCCTAGAAGAACATCGAGAACATTTAAGGATAGTCTTGCAGATTCTGCGACAGAATCGGTTGTATGCTAAGTTTTCGAAGTGTGAGTTTTTGTTAGAATAAGTGGCTTTCCTAGGTCGTCTTTTTTCTAAAGATGGAATTTCCGTCGATCAGACGAAAGTAGAGGCCGTCCGGGACTGGTCTACACCTCAAAATGTTACGGAAATTTGGAGTTTCTTGGGTTAGCAGGGTATTATCGTCGTTTTGTGAAGGACTTCTCCCTTATTGCTCGTCCGCTTACATCATTGATAAAGAAGGATAAGAAGTTTGAGTGGACCAAAGACTGCGAGAGAGCCTTTCAATTGTTGCAGGAAAAGATAACTACTGCTCGGGTATTGGTTCTACCTGATCCTACTATGGAGTACTCTATTTATAGTGGTGCTTCCAAACATGGTTTGGGTTGTGTCTTGATGCAAGACAGTAAGGTAGTAACTTATACTTCGCGGCAATTGAAGACTCACGAAGTCAATTATCTAACGCATGACTTAGAGCTAGCAGCTATGGCTTTTGCCTCAAAGATCTGGCGTCATTATCTGTACGGTGTGAAATTTAAGATCCTTACAGATCACCAAAGCTTACAATTTCTGTTTTCTCAACTCGAATTGAATCTGCGTCAACAACGTTGTTTGGAATTCATTAGTGATTACAATTTCGAGATTTCTTATGACGAGGGTCGCACAAATGTAATCGATGATGCCTTGAGTAGGAAATCAAAACATTCAATTGCAACATTGATAACTTCGAAAGAGTTGAGTAAGGAGTTTGAGAGAATGAATTTGGAGATAATCAAAGAACGGGAGTTGGAGGCTAAGTTGGGAGCTCTGTCCATTTGACCTACGTTCTTCGAGGAAATTATGGCTAGGCAAATGGACGACCCTAAGCTCGTTAAACTTCGTGAGCAGGCCAGTGAAAGTAAAGCCGAAGGTTTTACAATTCATGAGGATAATAGCCTTTGTTTTAAAGGACGATGGTGTGTACTGGGTTGGTGCAACTCTTTAAAGGAAAATCTGTTGAACGAGGCACACAACTCTAGATACTATGTTCACCTTGGAGGGGACAAAATAAACCAAGATCTAAAAGGTATGTTTTGGTGGTCGGGTATGAGAAAGAACGTTGCCGAATTTGTTTCTACGTGTTTAACGTGCCAAAAGGTTAAGAACGAACACCGAAGGCCAGCTAGATTGCTACAACCCTTGGAAGTTCCGGTGTGTAAGTAGGATGAAGTTTCAATGGACTTTGTCTTAGGTCTGCCAAGGTCTAGGGTTGGTAATGATACTCTTTGGGTTATTATGGATAGGCTTACTAAGTCTGCAAGGTTTATTCCGATGAACTGTAAGTGGATATGGAATAACTTGCTCGCGCTTACATTAAATACGTGATGCGCTATCACGGGATACCTTGTACTGTAGTTTCTGATCGGGACACTCGATACTTGTCACATTTTTGGAAATCGTTACAGCAAGCTTTAGGAACCACTCTTCTCTATAGTACATCTTTCCACCCTATGACGGATGGTCAAACTGAACGTGTTAATCAGGTATTGAAGGACATGTTATGAGCGACGCCATGGAATGGCAGGGTTCATGGGATGAACATTTGGATCTGGTGGAGTTCTCTTATAATAACAGTTATCAGGCCACAACTCAGATGGCTCCGTTTGAGGCACTATATGGTCACAACTGCCGTAGCCCGGTGTCTTGGGATGATTTCACTGCGTCTATCACCTTAGGATCAGATATGTTTATTCAAATGACTGAACAAGTGAAGTTAATTCGCAAGAAAATGAAGGCAGCCCAAGATAGACAGAAATCATACTTTAATCTTCGTCGTCGGCCTGATGAGTACGCAATAGGCGACAAAGTTCTCCTCCGTGTGTCTTCAGTTACAGGCATGGTTCGTTTTGGTGCTCGTGGGAAGTTAAGACCACGTTTCATTGGTCCTTATGATATTGTGGAAAAGATAGAGGAGTTAGCTTACCGGTTAGCGTTGCCTAATGCGCTGGGTAAGGTACATGACGTTTTTCATATCTCCTAATTAAAACGTTATGTTGCGGCTTTTTCGTATGTCTTACACCCAGAGCCGTTAGAGTTTGATGAGAGTCTAACCTATGAGGAGCAACCTGTTCAGATTTTAGATAGAAAGGTTCGTAGTACTCCGCGACAGAATGTTGAATTGGTTAAGGTTCTATGGTCAAATCATCGGTCACAAGAGGCAACTTGGGAAACATAAGCTTCCATGCGAGAACAGGATCCGCACCTTTGCTCTCGGGTTAGTAAGTTACGGGGACGTAACTTTTTATGGGGGGTAGAAGGTAGGATTTCCGCGCTTTGAGTTGTTTTGACCTAGTTTCTTTTGTTATGTGCTTGTTTTGTTTTGTTTTGTTTTTTTTTTTTTGTTTTTTTTTTTTTTGTGTGTGTGTTTGTGGTTGTTTTTGTGTTTTGTGTTAGTAAGTTGTGGTTTTGGGGTCAAAACCTTTTTAAGGGGGGTAGTCTGTAACACCCCGATATATTTAATTATTTACTAGTAATATTATTTTATATAAATAATATTTTTATTTATTTTAGTTTGGGCTTGATCATGGTATTTTTCAGTCCTTTTTATTTGGGCCCAAAACTTTTAAACCATTTTCTTCTTTCAAAAATTAAATTAAAAAAATAAATAAAATGAGAAAGAAAAGTGGAGTGTTGACCGGTCTTTAGATGGTCTCTTGGAATGGGTGTAACTCCCATTTGAGAATTTGAAAGATCACATAGTTATTCTTGCATAACTTCCTTCATTACTTCCTAAACATTTCTCTTTATTCTATACTTTCTTTGCTAAAAACTCAAGAGAAAACCATAGCATATACCACCCTTTCCACACACCACTTCTTCCATTTTTACTCATCATTTTGGTGTTCTTTCATTGAAATTGTAAGTATAATTCTTTAATTATTTTTATTATTAAGTTTTAATTTCAAATATGTGATGTGTTACATTTGTGAATTTTGGATCCATGGTTATTTTCTTTTAATGATTTAAAATGATAGTATGAATTTTTTTATATATGTCTTTATCAATTTTAGTGTTGGATGTTTTTAGGGATTTATTTTATATTAGTATGTTAAGTTAGGATTTGTTGTTATGATGGGTGAATTTAAAGGATGTATAAATATAAATTGTGATTGTTCATGGAAAATTGTGTTGTAGTGTAATAAATTATTTTTAGTGTAGTATGTGAAATTTTAAAGTATTAGTGAATGAATTTTGAAGAAAAAAATGGTATTGTAAGAAATGAAGTATTTGGAATCATGAAAATTATTTTTAATATGTGGGCATGAGTTTATGATTTGGATGGTATGGATTTAATAAGTAATATGAACATTGGAATTTGTATGTATTTTTAATAAAAATATGATAAATCCCGTAGGTTTTGAAAATGGTGAAAAAAGGGTGTTTTTGGAGCATTTTGGCTTTGAAATTTGGTTAAAAATACTTATACTATGTTATAAATCATGAAAATTGGTACCCGGGGGTTTTGATGCCTTCCGGACGCAACGATGAAGTCGGATTTCCAGTTTGACAGTGTTATGACAAGTTTCTGGACAGATTCATATGCTGTATTTTTTTTAAGTGCTTGATGTGTCTTAGGATTGTGGTGTTTGACTTATGAGATGTGTATGTGTTCTATGTGTGATGGTAGTCGTGTGTATGTGTTATGGTTTGCTTTGAGGAGGATGTGAATGTGTTCTTATTACCGAATACGGTTAAACCTTGTAGGAAGCCGATTTGTGACCGGAAATTGATTAGGACCTTGTGCTTTGTTTGCTTGATCAAGGTACGTACACGCAACATAGATTCATTGTATATGTTATGTACCATATGATAATGGTAACAAAGGTAAAGTATGGACGTGTAGTATGAATAACGATACGCTTCCCGAATAAGTTATTTTATTATAATATTTTGATAAGTAGAGGTAGTATGACCTCACTAACTTGAAAGTGGACGTAGTATGACGTCAATTGGTGGAAAGAATTACTCGCGGCATATGGAGCCCTATGGGCCACCGCGGGGGTATGCATACTTCACCATAGGCACCGAAGTAGGACGTGTGTCTATGGTAGGGACTTGCTTAGGGGTTAGCTCCCCCTAACATATTGTCTCACCTATGGAGTTTGAAGTGGTACCGGAAGTATGGCTGGAAAAGATACAGCAGTATGGCTGAAAAAGATACAGTAGTATGGCTGACTAACTGAAACAAGAAATTATTAAAGTTATTATCTTTAAATTTATTGTACCCGAATTAAATGAATTACGACTTCTTGCTGACGTGTACTTTTGGTCTTAACGATCCTACGATGATGTCGTTTCCTTCTTGGACAATGACTAGCAGTAAGTTAATTGCAGGTATGGGGAGTGAGGATTACCCTGGGAGAAATAAATTGCTAGATTCAAGAGTTTGTTATGAACATAAGATTTCGTATTTTTGAATGTTTGGTTTATGAGGCGTGAACGCTCTCAAGTTGTAAGAAGTAGACCTACCTTTACAAACTTATCCGCTGCTAAGTTTTTCTTTATGTTTGGTAGATCGTAATAACTCTAATAGAACTCGATCCGCAAGTTTTGTTTCGTTACGAAATCCGTTTTAAACTATCCGTTTAACGCCCTGGTTTGACTCGAACTGTATTTGGTTCTTCAAAAAGTTGTTTTCTCTCTTAAACGATTCGAGTTAAACTACGGGATGTTACAACGATGTACTATGAAAATCACAAAGATCACTATGGATTAACTCCAAAATTTCGGTTTTTCTTTCAACACTTTTAAAAGGTGTTCTAGTGATCTTATTTAGCATGCACGTTTTGCAATTCTCAGACATTTTAACACACATAGGAATTAAATCATGCTTAGACATAAAAGAAATTTTATCAAAGTTAACATGTCCTAGTCTAACATGCACAAATAATGTAAATCATCATTTTCATTCATGGTTGAAACATTACAAATAGCATTTTTATTTAAATCTAAAGACAACTTAAATAAACTATTACATAAATAAGCACACCCAATAAACAAATTATTTTTCGAGATAATACACCTATCGGCTTCAAACACTAGTTTGTAGCCCAACCGATTCAAAATAGGACCCGAGACTAAATTTCTACCTATTTCGGGTGTAAAATACACTTCCCTTAAAACTAAGAGATTCCCCGAAGTAAACAACAATTCAACTTGTCCTTTTCCTTGGACCTTGATAGGTGCATTGTTTCCCATGTAGAGATGCTCCCCATCAACAACCTTGTTAAAGGTTTTGAACCATTGTGTAGAATTACATACATGTCTAGAAGCCCCCGAATCGATCCACCAAGACAAAGAATCATCCTGCAAAGCACTAATATTAGTATTCATAGATGAAAAACTCATATTAGAATTTTCATTAAAAATTGCAAGATTACTTTGAGTGGATGGTCCTTTGCTTGTAGAAGCTTGACCACTCCCCTTGGCCTTGTTTTGCTTGTTCTTTAGAACAAAGCAATTCTTCCTTCGGTGCCCGGGTTTACCACACTCCCAACATACCTTCTCGGTATTGGGAATAGTAGCCTTGCCCTTATAAGAGTCATTTCTCTTCCTCTTAGATCTCCGGGACGGGATTGTGGTTTCCCTTCCCCAACCATATTGAATGTAGCAACATTAGGATTATCATCCTTCTGGTTCTCATGAACCCGAATGCTAGACTCGACAATTATGTGTTGTCCAAGATCGGAAAGTGTAATCTCCTCTCTTTTATGCTTAAGAGCATGTCTAACGTCCCTCCAAGAGGGAGGCAATTTTTCTATTATACTTGAAACAAGGAACACTTCATCAATTTCAATTTTATGTAATTTAAGGTTAACATGCATCCTTTGCAATTTATGAAATTGATCAATAATAGGGCGATCTTCAACCATTTTGTATGAATTGAAATTACTTACTAGGAATTTCTTGGAGCTAGCATCCTCCGCCATGTATTTGTTTTCCAAGGCATCCCACAACTCTTTAGCGGAGTCATGGTATTGATAGATATCGAACAAGGCATCTTGCATGCCATTGAGGATGTGACCCCGGCAAATGAAATCATCGTTGTCCCATTTGGACCTTTTTCGGTTTTGTTCAAGGACCTCCGTTTCCGGATCATCCTCCTTAGGAGCATCCGGCTTAGGTGAACTAATCACATAAGCCACGTTCAAGATAGTGAGCATGAACATCATCTTCTTTTGCCAACGTCTAAAATCGACGCCGATAAATTTCTCTAACTTGGCAAAGTTAGAGGTGAAATCCTTCATAGTTGCCATCGATGAAGAGATAGATATCACAAAAGATTATTGGGAACTAAATAATGCAATACAAATTACAATCGGGAATTTGTATAAACCCCTTTGTGTGATGGCAAAATAAAAAGTACAAGATGATTACAATGTAAATAAACTAGAGAAGATTATTGTGTAACGACAACCGTTACCCGGAAACTTGATACGAGTTGAAGGCGTGTGCTCATTGTCCTTTTGTAATATTTCCCCCACAAAGGTACTTGGGTTTGGTGTTTGGAAATTCACAACGAGATACAATCAACAACAATATACCTCTAGTTTTCAAGGTATATAACTTAATAGCAATGTGTTTAGGAATTATAAGTTAAGGAATGCACTAACAAAAGTTAATTACTCTTTTGTATGCACAAGACAAATGAGAGGAAGCTTAAGAAATCCGGAAAAAGGTGCAAAAAACACATGAGCCAAGCACCTCTATTTATACACAAGAGGAGCCTTAACATTCATCACCATTCATGTTCACATTGATGAGAAAATCATCAATTGTCATTAACTTGGGCATTCATGAGTATAATTGGTCATAATCCCCACAATAATCTCAGAAATAATGAGATTAAAGAGGGTATCTTAAGCATTAATCTCAAGAAAAACGGGAAGAAAAGCAACGGTAAAGTCCAGCCCCAGACCGCCGAGTCGGCGGTCGGTCCTCCCCAAGGATCGCACTAAGCAAAGGAAAAACTTATCTTATGCAGGTTGCCTTCAGCTTATCAACTAAATTCTGATGGGTATCTCAACATATTGGTGCCAAATGTTTATCTTACCGCGAAAGGTTATCAATTTAGTCAATTCTATATGTAGTTCCTTTTGTGGTTTGGTGTGCAGGCATCCCATAAATCAGGTAATGTGAATTGGGAGGAGGTGTGTAGACTTAAGAAGCATGGTGTTTTAGGCATTTGGAATCTCTAATTGTGGAATATTGCTGTTGTTGGCAAAATTGCTTGGTATTTGGCCAAACTGAGCGAGTCACTTTGGGTGAGGTGTATGCATGGTGTTTATACTAAAGGAGGTCGGTGGGAGATCTTCAATGTGTCTACCACATCTAGTTGGACTTTTAAGAAGATTTGTGCTGTGAAGGATGTTCTTACGCTGCAGATTATGGAAAATTCTTATTCTATTAAAGACACTTATCTAGGCTTGATTAATTATGATTTGCGAGCTAGAAGGAAACATCTTGTTTGGAATAGACTTTCTCTTCCTAAACATCGCTTCGTGTCTTGGTTAGCAGCTAAACTAAAGCTACGTACGAAGGACAAGCTCTTGAGCATAGGCGTGGTGAGGGATGATTTGTGCCCCTTATGTGGTTTGTATTCTGAATCTTCTAAAAATTTATTCTTTGAATGTCCTTTTAGTATATGATGTATCTCAAATGCCCGGAGTTGGTTAGAGATTACGTTTCATGCTATTGATAAAATGGACTTTCGGAAAACAAAGAAAAATCGAATGCAAAGGAATGTCTTATGTGCTATATATACTGGTTTGATTTATCAAATCTTGTCGAATTGTAATTTAGTTGTTTGGAATGGGTTGGTGAGATTGCCGCAACAGATCATTTGTGATGTCCGCGCACTTGTTCGAGATTGATTTGAGGTGCCAAATCCTGAGTCCACTGATAGTCTAATAATTAGTTGGTTGCAGAATTGATAGATGTGTATTAGTTTATGTTATTATGCTAGTATAGTTTGTTTGTTTATTGTATGTTGGTGCTTGTTTTGCTGGAATTCTGTGTTTCTAATTGTATGTTCGGAGTTGTTGTGGTTGTATGATGCATCAGTGATGCTATTACTTCTTGCTGATGGTCTAGAAGGTGTTGTTATGTTATACTGAGCTGGTTGATGAGACTGCATACTGCTATACTTTCTATTCAGTTGTTTTGTGGGCTTGTGCACTCTTGTCAGCTGCTTTTGTTGGAAGCTAATGCTGCTGGTGAAGCTGTACATCATATGGTCTGTTGCTATCTTGTTGTGTTGGAGAGTGCAGCACTGTGAGCTGCTGTCTTCTCGTTGATAGCTGCTGGTCTTATTGAGCTCATTAGTGGCTGGGCTGGTCTTGATCATTTTGTTAGAGTTTTTTGCTGTTAGACGCGAACGGTATGGTTCATCAGTGTGCTGCCTCCCCTGCTGTTGATTCAACATCTGATCTGCTGGTTCAGTGAGAGTTATAAGGTCATTGCTTGCTGTTGTTTGTGTTCTGCCTCTGGAGTGACTATGCTATGATGCTGCTTTCTTTCGCAGCTGCACCTAGGTTGTTGCTGCTTATTTGTGGTTCTTCTGTTGTCCTGATGCTTCTCTGGTTATTTAGCAGTTGTTTTGTTTTTGGCTCTTTTGTAGCTTAGTTTTGTCAACCTGTATAGCTTTCATTTCCTTTGTGGCTAACGCCCTGTGGTTGGCTTTTTTTTATAGCCTGCCTTCTCGTATGCACATAAAGAGTGGGTCGAGGAAACCCTTCGTAAAAGGTGGGCCTCGATTCCACATTGATGCAAATAAGATTGGCTGAGTTTTCATTGCCATGATGTATTTGATGTTTTATTGGTGAATGAAAAATCTTTTTATTTGCCAAACAAGTCGTCACCCCCTCATTTTCAAAGAGATAAACCATTTGTTTCCCTCTCCTCTCACTCCCCTCCCTTACGGAACAAGGAATCGGCAGGCAGTAGCTGCCGCCCACGAGCCCACCAGCAACCAGTCTCTTCCTTCCATGCACATCCTCAAGTAGCAGCATAGTGAGTTGCGGTTCCTTCCCCACCAACAGCAGTCGGTTGCCCCTGTGTGCCGCCAGCAGGACAGCAGCCACGTGGTGGTCTCCACCATCCAACAAGGCCTGCATCACCTCCACCCTTCCGCTACTTGTTTTTCTTTTCATCTATCTTGTAGCTTCACATTGGTGAGCCATTTCCTTGTTTCCAATTGAAATTCATAAAGTTTATGAGTGTGATGTTGATTTTGTTCTTTTTTTTTTTCTTTAAATCTTTTTGTGGGTAAGAGTTGATTAATGAATGGAACATGCTTATGACTAAGGGTTTGAAGTGTGATTTAAAATTATGGGTTGAATGTTGATTTTGTATTAGTTTCTTTGAATCTTAGTATGGGTAATACTTAAAGATGTCATGTTTAGACATGAAATGATTAGGGTTTGATTTTAATGAGGAGATTGTTAATGACTTAATGGTGTGTGTGCCTTTTTCATATATTTTTGTGGATGGATGATTGTTTGATAATCTTCCAAGTTGTTTTAAGGCCTACTTGATTGATTATTTGTTGTGGTATAATGGTGGAAATGGTTAGTTGACAATTGGGAGTAATAGCTGTTAAGTGTTGTGGTTTGACAGTTTCAATTACAAGTAGGAGTGTTCACCGGTCCAAACCCGAACCGGACCGGACCGGAACCGGTTGGACCGGAATCCCAAAAAATCTAAGACCGGAGACCGGACCGGTTCCATCCGGTCCGGTCCCGGTCTAACCCGGAATTCTCCCGGTCCGGTCCGGATTTAGACCGGTTAGACCGGAATTTTTTTGAGACAAAAAATAAATTGAAAAATAAAATATTTTAAAATAATTTAGCAAATTAATTATTATAAAATTAACATATTTAAATTAAAAATTATTTTGTGTTGAAAAAAAATATTTTAAGTCCTTTAAAATAAATATATACATAATAATTTTAAGGTGGAATCGATCCGTAGATATACTTCTTGATTAGTTTATCTAATTAAGACTTGTATATGTTTTTGTGGGAGTATCTGTGGATGCTTCATTTACTTGGTATAAATTCTCTTCGCCTTTATTAACAAGACTCTCGAATCTCTAATTTAATCAGTGCATGGCTTTAATCCAGTTTACATTTAGATATCCTATTGAAAATTTTTCTTTATCAAGGTAGCTTACTGCTCATTGGTGGTGTTTTGTCTAGTTTCAACAAATAACATCACATTGTATACTTGTAACATCCTTAGCATAGAAACATGTTTTCAGAAACTTGTCCTCCTCTGCAATGGGATAAAACTGTATTAGATCTTTGATTTTTGCTGTTACTGATTCTCATTTTTCATTTCATTGACTTTTAATTTTCTCTCTAGAATCCATCTTAAACTGTATTAGATCTTTCTTTTAAGTTTACTTCTTCAATTTAACATCCAGATTTACTTTAATTTCAATCAAATTATAGAGTTTGATTTTTGGGATAAAACTGATTATTGCTCAACTTTGACTCTACATAATAATTGTAAATATATATACATAAAAATATCACTTTTATGGCATCCGGTCTCATCCGGTCCAACCCGGATTTTTCCCGGTTTAGACCGGACCGGACCGGAAACCCGGAATTGGAAAAAAGTAAGACCCGGAGACCGGACCGGATGCACCCGGTCCGGTCCGGTTCCGGTCCGGTCTTATTTTGCACACCCCTAATTACAAGTACTCTTGTTAGGTTGTTATTGAAGTTGTAAATGCCTAATTTTAATAGGGCAATGAGTATAGTGTCAACTTAATGTTGAGGGTTGCTAAGGTTACTTGTCATGTTGTTTGATTATAATTCTTTCTAGCTTTGGAGAATGTAACAAATGGTATCGCGAACCGATATACTCAAAATTACTTGATGTAAAGGAACAATTCACATTTACTTTTACCCTTAAATTGATGAAAAGACTTATGTTGTGTTGAGTTAATGATTTTGATTTGTACTGAATGAGTTATGTGTGTGCTAGAGTAATTGAAACTTCATATTGAATGGGTGATAGTGATTACTTTGATATTCAGTTGGTATAACCAATGGCGGACGTAGGGTGGGGCACACGCCCCTAGGCGTTTTTTTAAAAAAAATTAAGTAGACATTTGTATTGGTAAGAGCAAAAGTGTAAAATTAATACTAAAGTCTTTTAAAGAAAAATACTCTTTGTAATTTTGGCTTATTTATTTACTTATGTCCTACTTTTTTATTTGGTTAATTGATTTATTTTGTTTCATTTCCTTTTGTGATATATGATATATAAAATTTTAACAAGTCTTGTATGAGACTGTCTCACCATGAAACAGGCACACACAAGCAGTCTATTAGTAAAAAAACATAAAAAAAATGAAAACTAAATTCACACTTGTACAAGAAACTGTTTTCTTAATAGTTTAGGCTGACCTAATTAATTAAGGCATTCTTACGGTGAGATGACATCAATAAAGATAGTGCACTATAGTAGATCGATCCACTATTTATTTATGACATACACGTTATTGTTAGAGTATATTTAACTTTTTCTCTAGTTACATTATTTTGAATAAGGAGGAATGAATTTAATAAATAAGTTCAAATCGTTATTAATTCGAGCACTACATATGACTAAGATAGATTTTGATTACTAGCATTTTTTATTCGAAAACAATAATTAATTATGAGAAAATCTTTCATGAGTTAGATCATTGTGCTTCCACTTGTCATTTTGCACAAATAAAAAATTAGTTGTTAACTTTACAAATGAAACGTTGCCGAAATTTTGTTCATTAGTTGGTGCCCCCTGAGACTCGTAACTCGATCCGCCACTCGGTATAAACAAAGTAGTTAAGGAGACTTAGAAGGTGTTCTCTTCAACTTATTTTTTTGACTTATTACTTATTCTTATTGGAATCAGATCAGATCAGACCAGATCAGACCAGATCAGATCAGATCAGAACTAGTCAGATCAGATCAGAAAGTTTCAGATCAGATCAGACCAGACCAGACCAGATCAGATCAGATCAGACCAGATCAGATCAGATCAGATCAGATAAGATCAGACCAGATCAGATCAGACCATACCATTATTAATATTAATATTAATATATATTATTATTATTATTATTATTATGAGTATTATTATTATTATTATTATTATTGTTAATATTTGTTATATTAATATTGTTAGTATAATATATTATTATTATTATTATATTATTATTATTTAAATTTATTATATTATTACTTATTACTAATTATTATTAATTAATTAATTACTTCATAATAATTAATAATATAAATATATAAATAATATTTTAATAATATAAATAATAATAATATTATATGTTAATTTATTTATTAATTAACAATATTTTTATTAATTTAATTAGATAATAATAATATAAATGACTATTTAATAATTATAATAATGTTAATGACATTATTATTAATTTATTTTTAATTATTTAATTAATAATATTAGTATTATTAATTAAATTCTGAATTAGATACTAATAGTAATAATAATAATAATAATTATAACAATAATAAAAAATATAATAATAATATATAATAATATAAATAATAATATAAATAATAATAACAATAATAATAATAATAATAATAATAATAATATAAATAATATATAAATAATATAACAATAATAATAAAAATAATAATAATAATAATAATATATAAAACATAATAATAATAATAATAATAATATAATAATAATAATAATAATAATAATAATAATAATAATAATAATAATAATAATAATAATAATAATAATATATAAAAAATAATAAAAAATAATGATAATAATATAAAAATAAAAATAATGAAAAATAATAATATAATAATAATAATAATAATAATAATAATAATAATAATAATAATAATATAATAATTATTATTATTATTATTATTATTATTATTCTTATTATTATTATTATTATATTATTATTCTTAGATAATCATAATAATAATAATAATAATATAATAATAATAATACTAATAATAATAATAATAATAATAATACTTTATGAATCAATCAGATCAGATCAGACCAGATCAGACAGACCAGACCAGATCAGATCAGATTAGATCAGATCAGACCAGATCAGACCAGATCAGACCAGATCAGAAAGATTCAGATCAGATCAGACTGAATCAGACCAGATCAGACCAGATCAGATCAGATCAGATCAGACCTTAGTAAATTCAGACCTTATCCAATCTGTAGAAACGTATAGAGACAATGAAGTGTAACAAGAGGGGGGGTGAATTGTTACTCGTTCTCTTTAGAGTATTTTCGCCCTTTTCTTGCGGAATTTTAATAGAGAAAATACTCAAAACAAAATAAAAGAAAACTTTAAAGAAACACAAAGAATTTAACGTGGGAACAAGAACCACGACCCTCTAGGGATTTCGATTCTCTATTATTTTATGTAATTTAATTCTCTATTACATAAAAAATATATTTCTCCTTCTCCTTCTCTTCTTCTTTCTCGATTTCTTTCTTGTTCCTTCTCTCGATTCTCCTTCTCTTTCTCTCTTCTCTTTCTCTCTTCTCTTTCTCACTTCTCCCTTAGACTTACCCAAGTCTAATTACAAAATTCTCTCAAAAACCCATACAAGATAAATTCTCTAAATTGGATGAACAAACAAAGATAGCACAAGGAAAAATTTAGGAATTAATTTTCGGTTTAGAACACTCAAAAATTTCCTTTTCTTGATTCTTGAATCTCACGAAATTGGGCACAAAATTTTTCGGAAATTTTTCTCTTAATGTTGATCACCAAATGTTTGTGCCGGTTAGAAAAATGCTTTTATAATCATTTTTGAACAAGTTATGCCATAAACCCATTATCTAAAGACAAGGGATTAGTGGGCATTGACCGTGAGAATGTGAATAACTACCTTGGTGGTTATTCAAAGTCAATCTTTGACTCTAGCTAAAAATAGCCATTTTCAAGAGACTTTTTATGAGTTAGTTATTTTAATTCTTAGATTAATTCCTTGTGCTTTCTTGTTTATTAACCGTACAACAAAACTAAAATATAGAAAAATTAACTTAAGACTTTTTCTAAATAATTTTGTTGACTTCTTCTCTGACCGGATTCTGGAGGAACAACGTACTGTCTTTATCTGCAACGTTCATCAGATTATCAATATCAGGAACAGTAGTCTTGGATTCTACTTTTGACTTCCTCATTGACCTTCTCTACTGACTTTGACTTTGTTGACTTTGACTTTGACTTGTATGATTCCCATTGACTAATCCTTAGGTACCATCGACGATTACAATAATCGGATATTTGACCTACAAAACAATCTCTACAAATATTTTGTTTGTTTATAATTTGTTAAGTCATCATCAAAACTCAAATGGGCCAACAAATTCCCCCTTTTTGATGATGACAAACTTATAAACAAACTTTGTTAAGAGAAAGAGTAAAACTAATGACTTTGAACATGTTAGAGATTAAACACAAGTTCAAACATATTTAGTAAATTAAATCGTTACAAATAATTTACCAAATTCTAAAGCAAGCATATTACTCTAAAATATTTTTGGCGAAAATCATGTGATTAAGCATGTCTTCAAATTTTTAATTTTAAAACAAAACAAAACATAAACATAAATACCAAAAAACATATAAATCAAAAACATAATAATTAAAAAGCTTAAAGACATAAAATTAAAAATTAAGAGACACAACAAATCAAGTAATTCTAATTAAGTAATTCAAGACAATTAAGTAAGTCAAGAAAATTATGAGTTGTATGAATCAAAGATAAACAGAGTGATATTCAATAAATCATGAATCATGTCAAACAACAATTAACCAATTTAACCAATTAGTGTCATGAAGTAAACCAAGAATAGAGAATCAATTATCCAAAGAAGAAGCAAAAACGTAAGCATTCACAAGCATTCACAAAAGTTTGTTTGCTACTCTTCCCCCTTTTGGCATCAATCAAAAAGTAGGGATATGAATCAAAGCACAGCTCTAAGGCAAGCGTTAGACAAATTAAGATAGTAAGCAGCAAACTAAGAAAATAAATGCCCAAACATAAATCAAGAAAGCATGCAAGTAAACAGATTAGACCATGGGATAATAAAATAAGGATGAAATAAAGGATTAGAAATAGTGGGCTAGTAGCATAAGCATAGAAATTAAATTGTTTCGTACCCCAGCTGGTACTTTGAACAAAAACAACAAAAGAAAATATTGTTTAGAAATACAGACGGTGTGGCCAACAAATCATCAAATTTTTAAATGAAAACAGAAGCAGGAAGGATCAGGCAGCAGTCTCTTCATCAACAAATTCAGTTTGAACCTCCACTGTGTCGAGCTTTGCACCAAGACGTGTTTCCATGTCGGTGAGTTGCTCAGCAATGGTGGATAGGGAGACACGAACTTCACTTTGGAAAGCACAAAGTTGAGACTACAGGACATCAAATTTACCAAGTATAAGATCAATAGGAGTTGGAGGAAAAGGTGAGTCATCCCTAGCAAAACCAGTAGGTGAAGTGGGAATGGGTGATGGTGGTGATGATGGAATGTCAACTGGTATGGGTGAAGCTGGTTTTGGTGAAGGTGGGGCATCATCAGTTTGTTTGGTAGGATGACTGGACGTGGCTTCATCCTTACCAACCTTAGCTTTTGAAGCAAGCCTCCTACTCTTCCTTGGAGCGATTGTAGAATCCTCCTTAATGGGCTTAGAGACCTCCTCATCACTTGAACTTGAGTCATCCTCCTCAAGTTCCTCCTGTGAAGCTTCCCCCTCAGAAGGAGCTTCCTCCTTATCCTTATTCACCTCTGCCTCTTTAGCACTGGCAGAGGGAACAACACCTTGATCCTCCTTTTTCTTTTCTTTCTTTTCTTCTTCCTCAACCTCCTCTTCAACTTCCTCTTCATCAGACACGACCTCCTCTACATCTATGAGGTCCTCTAAAATTCCTTTTTCATTAACAGTTAAATGCAAATTTTTAAGGCACTTAGCGCCTATTTGATTGTTTGCGGACATCGGGAAATGAAGACCCTCAAGCGGTACACCAAACTTCTTAAAAATACATGTTAACAACCCTCCATAACCAATCATAAGACCCTTCTCGACACACTCAGATAAGTGAGACACCATCAAGGACGGAAAATTTATTTTAATGTGGTTAGCCATGCAGTAGATCAACGTAGCATCGCGTAAATTTACTTCACTCCGCTTAGAGTTGCGGGGTAAAATAAATCTACGAGCGATGTTGTACAGCAATTTGTGTAATGGGGACAACGACATGTGACTAAATCTTCTCTTTTCCTCCTGACCAAGGAATTTTAAGACTGTTTTCTCAGTAATACCCGAAAAGACAATTTTTGACCCTACAAAATAAGTGTCAAAACCAACTGTGGGAACCTCAAACCACTCGCCAATCATCAAACTACTAAACTCAATTTTAATTTCTTTAACAACACTGGAGCAAACACCATTTTCTATAGAAAAGTTTTTAATAAACTCACGCATCAAATTGGGGTATATGTGATTGCATGAGTAATCGTACATAAGCTTTTCCCAACCCTGATTTTCTAAAATGGCATGAAATTGGGGGAAGAAGGTAGAATCATACCAATATTTGTCAAGTCCAAAGCCAACTGACATCTCCTTTGCTACCTCTTCCGCACTATCAGGATCTATGCGCTTGCTCCGTTTAGGTGGTTTGGATGAAGAAGCACTTTTAGGGGTTCCACGGGTTCGTTTTTCACCGGCATGCATGGATTGTTTTGGTGTATTGGTCTTGGATGGTTCTTGTGAGGATGAAGGTGGAATGTCAGGATATATCACTTGTAACGGCTTGGGTTGTGTTGATTTCGGCATTTTTTGCTTGAGGATGAGGATTTTGGAGTTTTCATGATGAAGGTGAGAGAAATTAGGGATTTGAGAAGGAGGAGTGTGTTTAATGGTTGACGGTTTGGCAAGAGTAGTACAAGTAAGGTAGATGTGAGTGATGGATGGGACAAATGAGTGTAAGGGTTATAAAGGTGTGAAGTGACGGTTATGGAAAGAAGGTACTACTTCTTGAAACGGTTTTAGTGTATGAACCGTGTGAGGTAACGAAAAGTTTACGTGAAAGTTCGTTGAATATGTCGATTTAGATAACTACTTTCCGAAACACCTCGATGATCCGTCTTCCATTTTATAAAATGATGTTGGTTCACCGAAATAAAATAAAATAAAGAAAATGCTGGAATTTGTGGAAAATAAAATATTTTTGTATTTTTCGAAAATAATTTATAATATGTGGGTAATAAAAAATATAATATAAAATAAGTTATGCTACTTGGTCTAATTAGTTCAAACATGCAAGCAATCAAGATAAAGTTTAAGACATAAATTTAAATAGAAGCATACCCAAATCTCGCAATGATTGAGTGATCAATCTTGGTTGTTGTGGTTGATTGAACCCTTCCGATTTTTCATGATGTTTTGAGGAGGAATACTAGCAATTAAACATTAGTGAAGCTTGATCATACCTAGCTCCAACCTCATCTTTTCAAATTGTTCTCTTGGAAGCGGTTTGGTCATAATATCTGCAACTTGTTCACTAGTATTGACATGTTTAACAATAATATTTTTAAGCTCTACGTTATCCTTAAGGAAATGATGTCTAATATGAATATGTTTAACTCTAGAATGATGCACCGGATCTTTGGAAATACAAATAGCACTAGTATTATCACAATAAATAGGAACACATTCAAATTTAATACCAAAATCTCTTAGCTGTTGTTTAATCCAGAGCATTTGGGAACAGCAGGCTGCTGCTGCTACATATTCAGCTTCTGCTGTGGATAAGGCTACTGTGTTCTGTTTCTTGGAACTCCATGATACTAAACAAGATCCAAGAAACTGTACCATTCCTGAAGTGCTTTTTCTATTTACAAGATCACCTGCGTAATCTGCATCACTCTACCCTTTCAAGTCATAGACATCACTTTTAGGATAAAATAAGGATAAGTCATCTGTTCCCTTTAGATATCTAAGAATTCTTTTAACTGCCGTATAATGTGATTCTTTAGGATTTGATTGAAATCTAGCACACAAGCCAACACTAAAGGATATATCGGGTCTACTAGCTGTTAGATATAGTACTGATCCTATCATGCCTCTATACATCGTTTGGTCAACATTAATTCCGTTAGAGTCTTCATCTAACCTAATGTTAGTGGCCATGGGTGTATGGTTTGTCTTAGCACTATCTAGTCCATATTTCTTTAGAAGTTCTTTTATATATTTTTGTTGATGAATAAATATACCGTTAGCAGTTTGTTTAATTTGCAAACCAAGGAAGAAATTTAATTCTCCCATCATACTCATTTCAAACTCATTACTCATTAGCTCAGCAAATTCCTTACATAACGATTCATTTGTAGCACCAAAAATAATATCATCAACATATATTTGAACTAGTATATTCGAACCTTTATTCTTAAAGAATAAGGTTTTATCAATTTTACCACGTATGAACTTATTTTCAATCAAAAACTTAGATAATCTCTCGTACCATTGTCTAGGTGCCTGTTTTAGCCCATAAAGAGCTTTGTCAAGCTTGTAGACGTGGTCCGGAGAAATTGGGTTTTCAAAGCCAGGTGGTTGTTCCACATACACATCTTCTTCTAGAAAACCATTTAAGAATGCACATTTTACGTCCATTTGATATAATTTAAAATTCATGAAAGCAGCAAATGAAATAAGAATTCTAATAGCTTCTAATCTAGCTACGGGAGCAAAAGTTTCAGTATAGTCAATACCTTCTTGTTGATTATAACCTTTTACCACCAACCTTGCTTTGTTTCTAACGATTATGCCGTGTTCATCTAGCTTGTTCCTGAATACCCATTTAAGTCCAATAATCTTCTTGTTCGCTTTGCTTCTAAGTGCCACACTTTGTTTCTTTCAAACTCGTTTAATTCATCTTGCATAGCTACCACCCAATCCGAATCTTGCAAAGCTTCTACATGATTCTTGGGTTCCATAGTTGATAGAAAAGCAAAGTGTGCACAGAAGTTTCTCATTTGTCCCCTTGTTTGTGTGCCTTTGTTCATGTCACTTATAATCAATTCTAGTGGATGTGACTTATGTTGTTTCCACGGTCTTGGAACAAAGTCTCTTGTGGGGACAGATGTGGAAGCTGGTTCACTGACTTGGTTCTGATTTGGTTCATCTTCAATTCTTTCTTCTTGTGCTTCTGTTTGAATTTCTGGATTGGGAACTGCAGGCTGTTCCTGATCTGCCTGTTGTTCCTGTTCTTGATTTTGTTCAACATTCTGACCTTGTTGTTGTTCTACTGGATCTTGCTCTTTGTATATGTTTTCATCATCTTCCAGATCCGCAAGACCTATCTTAAAATCACTTGTTTCTTGTTCACTTGTCATAAAGTTAGTCTCATCAAATATAATGTGAACAGATTCTTCAACACACATTGTTTTCTTATTGTAAACTCTATATGCTTTACTATGAGATGAATAGCCAAGAAATACTGCTTCATCACTTCTTTCATCAAATTTACCTAAATTTCGTTTTCCATTTACATGCACAAAACATCGACATCCAAAGACTCGAAAATATGAAATATTAGGTTTGATTCCTTTAAATAATTCGTAGGGGGTCTTAGAAGTGATTGGTCTTATTAAAACTCGGTTTAATATATAACAAGCAGTATTGACGGCTTCGGCCCAAAAATTTCTAGGTAAACCACTAGCAATTAACATAGTTCTAGTCATTTCTTCTAAGGTTCTATTTTTACGTTCAACAACACCATTTTGTTGTGGTGTTCTAGGCGCGGAGAAATTATGACTTAAACCATGTTCATTACAATAATCCATAAACTTTGAATTTTCAAATTTTTTACCATGATCCGATCTTATGTGGACTAGTTGATTGTTACTAGATTTCTGAATTTTAGTAGCGAATGCAACAAATTCATCAAAAGCCTCATCTTTGCTAGATAAGAATAAAGTCCATGTAAATCTACTGTAATCATCAACTATAACAAAAACATATCGCTTACCGCTGCTACTTTGGATTCTCATAGGTCCACAAAGATCCATATGAATTAATTCAAGTGGTTTTGATGTGGTCACGACATTTTTAGTTTTAAAAGATGACCTTGCATGTTTTCCTTTGGCACAAGGATCACATACTTCATTCTTTTGAAATTTTAGGGATGGTAATCCTCTTACTAGGTCTTTAGTACGTAAAGTATTAAGCAATGAAAAACTAGCATGACCTAATCTTTTATGCCAAAGTAGAGGGTCATCTTCTATAACACTCAGACATGTTAAACTGGTTTTAGGAACAGTGTGCAGGTCCACCACGTAGGTGTTCCCTTTTCTAATTCCTTCCAGAATGATGTCCCCTGTGTCGTTCCTAGAAATCATGCACTTTTCAGAAGTAAAGTTTACAGAGTTACCTTTATCACAAAATTGAGAAATACTTAAAAGGTTGTGTTTCAAATTCTCGACCAAAAATACGTTATCTATTGCGTGGGAACTTGACCTTCATACCTTGCCTTTTGCAATGATTTCACCTTTCATATTATCGCCAAAGGTCACAGTTCCTCCATTATAGGCTTCTAGTGAGAGAAATTTTGATCTATCGCCTGTCATGTGCTTGGAACAGCCACTGTCGAGATACCATGAGCTGTTCCCCCTCACTAGAACCTGCAAAACGAACTTAGTTGTTAGAGGGTGGAACCCAGCCATCCTTGGGTTCCGTGTCGATTAAACAAGAATTAAATTTCTTAATCCAAACTCTATCGACGTATATTTGGTTCGTTTTGTTGTGCTGTTCCCTTTTTAAACATTTATGTTTCAGGTGCCCGGTTTTGCCACAAAAGGAACAGACTTTGTTACTTGGGAGATCAACATAGACCTTTTTCTTTTTGTCATTTTTATCATATCCTAGACCTTCGGTTCTTTTAGTTCTAGCATCAAGAATCCATTTGGGAACTTCTCTAGTTTTCCTTTTATCTCTTGAATTTAATTCAAGCTTAAGACGATCGTTTTCTTTTAAGGCGGATTCTAGATCGGATTTCATTTGGAAGAGTACCCATTGAATTTCTTTCTTAGTCTCATAATCAACTTTCATGTCAAATTGCTCTAATTGATTCAATTCAATATTTAACATGATGTTTTTTTCTTTAACTTTTTCTAAGGCTTCTTTTAACATCACATTATTATCAAGCAATTCAAAGTATCGACTTTGCACATCGGATCTAAATGAGTTAAGGTAGGATATTTGGTCTTTACATGCTTTAAGGTCTTTTTCAGTTTTGAGAGTGATGGCGGTTTGTTTTTCTAATTTTTCGTGAGATTCTAAAATCATTTTAACTAATCTATGTTTATCCAATTTAAACAAATAATCAGAAAATGGATCAGGAGACAGTACCTCTTTTCCTTTAGATGTATCGTCATGAGTAGCCATGAGACAGAGGTTAGCTACCTCTTCTTCTTCTACGGGGGCTTCGGTTTCGGTTTCACTTTCGGACTCTCCCCATGCAGCTATCATGGCTTTGCGGAAATCGGTTTTGTTGAAATTTCCCTTTGTTGGTTGTCTTCCTGTTTCTCTTGCTTTCCCTTTAGCTTTCTCGTCCTTCCATAGTGGGCATTCCTTTATGAAGTGCTCGGTACTTCCACATTTGTGGCATTCATATGTTTTGGATTTGGAAGTTCCTTTTTCTTTGTAGTTTCTTTGATTTTTGTATCTGTTGTTCCTGAAGAACTTCTTGAATCTACGTACCAGCATTGCTGCCTCTTCCTCATCAGTTTCTGAATTTTCTTGATCGTCTGCTGTCAGAGCCAAACCTTTGTTCCTGGAACTGTCAGCTGTTCCCAGATGTAATTCATGAGTCATCAGAGAACCAGCCAACTCTTCCAGATTAGTTACCTCAAAATCTCCAACTTCGATGACTCTCCAAACTTGATAGTTTTCGGCTTTGATGAAGATCTCCATCCTGTTTTTCCAATAGGTATAGAATTTGCCATCGAACATTGGTGGTCTCTGAGTAGAGTACCCTTCTTCCATACGCTCGTTCATTTTCATCATCTCTAAAGCACCAAGATACGGCTCTCAGGGTTTCCTGATTTAATGAGGAACAGGGCTCTGATACCAATTGTAGAAACGTATAGAGACAATGAAGTGTAACAAGAGGGGGGGTGAATTGTTACTCGTTCTCTTTAGAGTATTTTCGCCCTTTTCTTGCGGAATTTTAATAGAGAAAATACTCAAAACAAAATAAAAGAAAACTTTAAAGAAACACAAAGAATTTAACGTGGGAACAAAAACCACGACCCTCTAGGGATTTCGATTCTCTATTATTTTATGTAATTTAATTCTCTATTACATAAAAAATATATTTCTCCTTCTCCTTCTCTTCTTCTTTCTCGATTTCTTTCTTGTTCCTTCTCTCGATTCTCCTTCTCTTTCTCTCTTCTCTTTCTCTCTTCTCTTTCTCACTTCTCCCTTAGACTTACCCAAGTCTAATTACAAAATTCTCTCAAAAACCCATACAAGATAAATTCTCTAAATTGGATGAACAAACAAAGATAGCATAAGGAAAAATTTAGGAATTAATTTTCGGTTTAGAACACTCAAAAATTTCCTTTTCTTGATTCTTGAATCTCACGAAATTGGGCACAAAATTTTTCGGAAATTTTTCTCTTAATGTTGATCACCAAATGTTTGTGCCGGTTAGAAAAATGCTTTTATAATCATTTTTGAAGAAGTTATGCCATAAACCCATTATCTAAAGACAAGGGATTAGTGGGCATTGACCGTGAGAATGTGAATAACTACCTTGGTGGTTATTCAAAGTCAATCTTTGACTCTAGCTAAAAATAGCCATTTTCAAGAGACTTTTTATGAGTTAGTTATTTTAATTCTTAGATTAATTCCTTGTGCTTTCTTGTTTATTAACCGTACAACAAAACTAAAATATAGAAAAATTAACTTAAGACTTTTTCTAAATAATTTTGTTGACTTCTTCTCTGACCGGATTCTGGAGGAACAACGTACTGTCTCTATCTGCAACGTTCATCAGATTATCAATATCAGGAACAGTAGTCTTGGATTCTACTTTTGACTTCCTCATTGACCTTCTCTACTGACTTTGACTTTGTTGACTTTGACTTTGACTTGTACGATTCCCATTGACTAATCCTTAGGTACCATCGACGATTACAATAATCGGATATTTGACCTACAAAACAATCTCTACAAATATTTTGTTTGTTTATAATTTGTTAAGTCATCATCAAAACTCAAATGGGCCAACACAATCAGATCAGACGAAGAGAACAGGTATTAGTTATATTCCTAACTCTATAGGTGCCCATTTCATAAGAGGAAAGTAGAACTTTAATTGGGTGATTTTTGTGACTTTTAGTCGTGTAGTGAGGCTTACAGGTATGTACACGGAATAATTAACCCTTACATGCATCTTGCATTATATATTTATCGATATTGAATTATTGTCGAATGAAATATCGAAGTTATTGATTATATGATTTTCAAGTTTACCAACAGAGAATGATTCAAGTATACTAAATGCTGATGATGATTTAGAATGAGAACAATTCCCATAGTAATGAGATTGGTTATTAATTGTTAATGAGATTCCCTTAGTAACGATTCCCCTATTAATTGAGATTTGATTATTGTTAGTTGAAATAGTAAATGAGTTCCTTATTCATAAGATTGGTTATTGCTATCTTAAATAGGAATGATTCAATTTCCATGTTATTGAATTGGTTATTTTTTGTTTGAAAGGGGAGCGAGTCCCTTATTAATGATATTGTTTATTGTTAGCTTGAATATTGAATATCTTCCTTATTGATGAGATTGATTATTGCTAGTTTGAATGGGAATGATTCTCTTATTGATGAGTTTAACTTACGTTAGTTTGAATGGGAATGACTCCCTTGTTATTAAGATTGATTTATGTTAGTTGAATAGGGAATGATCCTCTTATTAGTGTAGTTGATTTATGTTTTATGAATGGAAAGGAGTCTCTTAGTGAGGGAGTAAGAAAGTTGTTAGTTGTAATGGGAATGAGTCACTTATTCATGAGATAGCAGATTTGTTCGATTATTGTGACTTTCCTGATTAGGTGTACCCTAGTGGGTAGGGCTGCACACGGTCCGGTCCGGTCTGGTTTGACAGAAAAATCAGACCAAACCAGAAATTCCGGTCTGAAATTTTTTCAGACCAGTCAAGACACCAGACCGGACCGGACCAGACCGTTTTACAACGGTTTGGTCCGGTCTGGTCTACGGTTTTTCCTTTTTAATGCAAATATGAACCTACTAAACTCAAACCTCATGACAAAAAATCACAAGCTCACAAACAAAATTGAACAAGTGTAAATTCTACAATTACAAAATAATGATATCAAACAGTAATAAAATGTTTGCAACTCTGGGTTTTTTCTTTCACATCAAATAGTAGGTTTTGACAAACAGTAATAATACTAACAAATCAACCATACAAATCAACAAAAAGATCCTAAAAGATAAAAAAAAACAACAAAAATTCGAAATACACAAAAAAATAAAAAAAATATCATAAAAAACCAACAATACTTTGAAATACACAAACAAATCAACAAAAACCTGAACCAAACACAAAAAAATGAACCAATGTATTTTCAAAGTATACAAACAATTAAAATACAATCATAAAAAAACCAACAATTATTCGAAAAACTACAAGCATACATACATTATAAGATTCTACCGCCGTGAAAATTAGCAGGTGGAATTGGCAACTTGGTGTGGATGAACGAATGAAAATAAGAATTAGAAAGACAAGAAATAGGTTTTTCTAGAAAAAAATGAATGAATGAAACTAAGTAGTTGGCTTGAATCTTGATACTTGAGTTGAGAATAAGATTTAGGGCAGCCGTTTGGAAAGTGAAAGAAACAAAGACAAGATTAGGTTTTTCATTTTCTAAACCTAATTTAGATAGAGTTGGGCCAACAGAAATGAGATTTAGAGTTGGGCCTTGGCCCCTAACTTATTTTCTTTACTCATATATTGCGGTTTCCGGTCTACGGTCTACGGTTTTCACCAGACCGAAATATATTACGGTTTTCCGGTCCGGTCTGGTCTGAAAATTTTAAAACCTAGACCAGACCGGAAACCGTAATTTTAAAAAAATAAAAACCGGACCAGACCATTTAGACCGTAGACCAGACCAAATACTTAAATTACGGTTTGGTTTACGGTTTAGACCAAACTTTGTTCAGCCCTACTAGTGGGTTTAGTTCCCGTAGGTAGGACCATTTATATAGTAATTGACCCCAATATGGTGGCCTCACATACGTTTAGGTATGTTGGCTCCATTAGTTTGGTACCCCAACGACTTTAGTTCCCGAAGGTAGGATCATTTGTATATGGTCGCTGTACGGGGTATGATCATATTTTACCATTAGGCGCCGGTATGGCCCGTCACCGCCCTTTGGTTGAGCTGTTGTCATGTGGGTCTTGCAAACCCCAATATGGTGGTCACTAGTCACATATATAGATATTTGAAAGTGGTTAAGCTCTTGGTTCAAGTGATATCGAGAAGTTATGAAGTCAAAAAGAAGTTAAAAAGATAGAAATGATTGTGAGAAGTAGGTTGTGATGTTTAGTGGTTATGATTGGCACTTGGAGTGTTGTGAAATCACCATCAGGCCCGGCCTTGGGGGTAGGCGAGGAGTGTCGCCGCCTAGGGCCCAACATATAAAGGGGCCTCATTTTGGAGACCGGCGAGACTGCAGTAATGGAGTTGGCAACTAGTTTTGAAAACGATGAAGGGAAGATGTAGAGCTTGAAGAAAGCAACTTTCTTTATAAAATTTAACATTGAAAAGTCTAAATTACCCTTAAAAACTCATAAAACTCACACTTGGTTAAAATACAAAAAAGTTAAAGAAAGAAGTGACTGATGAGTGATGGGCCCCATTTTTATATGCGCTACATTTCATTTTTCTATATTTGCACTTCAATAAATAAATAGTTGAATAAACCCATATAAAATAATGTTACTGATTAATCAAATAAATTGAATATTAATTTATATTTTATTCTTTTTTTAAGGTAATTTATATTTTATTCTTAATTTGTAAGTGAAAATATATTTAAGTAGAATTTATTTAATTTGTCTTAGTATAAATAATTAATATCAATTTTATGTTATGACGGTGCATAACTACAAATAGTATGATTTAGTGTATTAAATATTATGAAAAATTGAGAAAAATATATATTTTTAAATACGTATAATAAAAAATATATATTATGATTTAATATGAATAATTAATATCAAATTTTCCTAATTAAAATGCATGGTAGAATAACTTACTACTCCCCCCGTTTATAAATATTCTTCCTATTTACTTTTTGCACAGTTTTCAAAGTAATTTTGAGCCTTAATATTTCTAAATACCTATAAAAAATTACAAAAAATATATAATAAGAACGTGTACATTAAGACGAATCTAACGAGATCTCATATGAATATATATTTTATCATCAGCATGTCTTAAAAATCTTAATCAAATTTCTCTCTCCGGAATAGAATATTCTTAACGGGAAAAAACATTAAGAAATGGAGGGAGTAATTGAGAATATAAACAACCATGAATGGCATCCAATTAAGTATGAAGTAGCAATAGAGAAAAATAAAAATGAGTTTTTATGGCCAACGGTTCCTTAGTCTAAAAGAGAAAGTATGAAAATTAAAGATTAAAAACTGAACGAAATTAATGAAAACTTACAACTTTTAGAGGAAACTAACTCCACTGCAGATTAGAAAGAAAATAAATCGTTTTTTATTACAAAAAAAGTCATTGCAATATGTGATATCATGCTAAAATTTTTGTTAAATAAATGAATTAAATTATTATAAATTTCAAAAAAATTATATTACCCCTATAATAAGATCCAAGTACAGCAATCATCCCATATTAGCAATGAAGAAAAATATAATACTTGCAGCTTAATTAATTAATAGTCTTAAAAAGTACACTTATTGTTGGGGAAACTTCTTGCAAGCATCTTTGTTTATACTGTATAATAATAATTAAGAGCTTATTAAACTTTAAATCCCACTTGGCAACCATAAATTGCAAGTACATACTATTTTCATGAATACCCATTTTGCAATTAAGACATGCAAATGAGTTTCTATGATGTAAGCTTTATAGAGACAACATATAACTAAAAAACAATCATACGATCACAAATATCAACTATAGTTCAAACTGTTTTGGTTTTTTCAATTGATGCTATAGTTGAAAGTACATATCGAAATTTACTGCAAACAAGGAGGATGATGGTTTTTTCCAAGATAAGGCTGTGTTTTGGCTTCAACAAATGAGATTATAACTCAATTGAACGAATATGTCCTGAAAATAACTAAAAAACAATCATATGGTTTTTTCCAAAATACATATCGCATTCGCATCCCACGACGGTTGAAAGGATTTATGTTAGTTCAGACTTATAAGCAAATCAGATGGATATTATAACAATAACAAAAATGCATTTTCCATCGAGTTCCTTAATACTTCAAGTGTTCCAAATTATGAAATTCGTTTGATAAAGATAGCTCTTGTAATGTTGTTTAGGAACATCGATCCTTTCCGTTGGTTTGTTCAACGGTACAAGATTGGTCATCCATCATTTGGGCATCACATCATAGAGGCTAAAATTCTTACCGGATGTAACAAAGGTAGCTTATTCTTAGGATTACTCTCACACCGACTGATTCTTCACATTTGCCTATAAATTTGCAACGCAGACAATTCCCAATCTCTTTATGCTTTGCTATGACAATAAATAAGAGTTCGAGTCAGTATTTTGGGACATGTTGGTATGCCTAAACCTCACTACCAAACTTACTGACTAAAAATTTCCAACTAATCGTAATGGTCGGAAATTTCCGACTGATTTTCCGACTAACAAGCGTTAGTCGGAAATTCCGACTAAATTGCTACTAGATTTTTTTTAACGCAATTTTTTTAAAAATAAATAAATAAATCATTTTCCGACTAACTTCTGACTGAATTTTAGTCGGAAAAATTACCTATCATTTTTCGACTGAAATTCAGTCGGAATTTTAGTCTGGTAAGCTCAAATCCGGATTTAGGTGTATATTACTAAGTTAGTGGGTTTTGCTTGTTAGTGGGTTTTCATATGCTAACTAATTAATTAAGTTAGTGGATTTTGCTTCTTTTATTTTTCATATCCTAATTAATAATAATAATAATAATAATAATAATAATAATAATAATAATAATAATAATAATAGAGCGGCTCTCTCTCCTCTTTCCCTCTCTAGACCTTCTTCTCTGCTGAGCAACCCGCTGCTCCGCCATGGCAAGCAGGAGGCGAGGTCGTCCCCTGCGAAGGGAGGAGAGTAGCTTGCTAGCCACCTGATTCCCTTGAACAACCTCCGTTTTAGAGCAATTTTTGGGTCTTTCAAACCCATTTTTTGAATTACCCAAAATCAAAAGTTTTTTTTCTTTGGTTTTTTTGCCTAATTAATGGTGCATTCCGGTCAGGATCTAGTGGGATCTTTATGGATTTCTACTATGTTCGTGTTTCTGAGGGAATTCGAGGTCCTTTCTCGTTTTTCTCAGTGTGTTTGACCAAAATTTGGGTGGCCCTGCTGCAAGTTTCAGATCTGAGAGTGGGGGCGCAAGGTATATTTGTCTATCTTTGTTTGAATCCTGGTTTGTCCTGTGGATGTAATTAGGTCTTGTGGGTGTTGATGAAGTCGAAACTATGTTTGGTCCCAAGTCTAGATTGACCTAGGGTTTTGGAAATTGTTTGGTTTCGTGAGGTTGAAGATGAAGTCGAGTCTTAGTTCGATTTTGGTCCTTCGAAGTCTGGGTAAACCCTAACCCCCAAATCGATTAAGAGATATAGTCCTTGACTTGTCCTGCTCGAGATATGGTCTGCGAACCCTATTTCGAAGGGTCTCCAAAAGACCTAGGTATTTTAGCTGTGTGAAATGGTTGTTCATACAAAAACATTTGACATGCTCAATTTTAAAATTCCATGAGTTGCTTAAGCAACTGAGTATTGGAGTATAGTCGATGGCTATTCCTAACATGGTTCTTCCATATTGTAGCATTTAGTGTTTGTGGTTGAATTCTACGTGTGATGATGAAGCTTTGCCCGCTCCTCTTTGAACTGAGGGGTTCCCTGATCATGGAAGCAACTGCATCTCTTTGGGTCGTTGTACTACTATGAGCTGCTGGTTTGCTTGATGAGGGATCCTCATAGTGGCATTAGGTTGCTGAAGATCAGAATTCATCTACCCCCTGGTTTTTAAGGTTGGAAGCACGTTGGGTTTTTGCCTTGGGTTTAGCTTCTGTTTTGCTACTACTGCTGGTATGCTATGGGTATGGTCTTTTGAGTTCCTCATGAGCAGCAGGCTGGTAAATTGACTTTAGCTTCTGTTTTGCTATTCGCTAAGGTCCACAGCTGTGCACAATACAAGCATAAGTTATTAGGGGACTTGTAAAACTCTTGGTTCAATGGCCTTGAGTGCACTTTCAGGGCAAGGAGGGATGAAGAGCATCTATTGAAGCCATATCGGTTCTCGCGGATCAATTGGTTCGATGGTACTCGAAGTGTGAAGATTGTAGGCTAACTTCAAAATTTCTGGCTGGAGATGGTCCAAACTATGAGCCACAGGCTTTTTTGTTTTTTTTTTTTGCGTAGAATGGACGGGCCATGATGCCATTTTGTATATGACCTTGTATGGTGTTGCTCCAATAAATAGCCTAGGTTATATGGTTTTTGGGGATGTCGCTCTCTGACTAGCGGATGACAAGAGGCTTGTCTCTTGGAGCTTTGGCGGGGTGCGACATCTTAGTCTTTTGATCCGGTGATGTAAGCTTCGGCTATTTTTTCCTAGCATTTATTAAACTTACTTTGCCAATATAATAATATAATAATATAATAATCATAATAATAAAATAATAATAATAATAATATATAATAATAATAATAATAATAATAATAATAATAAGAATAAGTTATACGAGTAAGATATACAAATTAACAACGAATCATACTAATATAGATCATTAATACGACAAATTACTTCCTCCAGATTTTATTAGTTGCTACAGTTCCTGTAGCAACTACTGTTCACAAATTGATCTTATTTGATATAAATTTCTCTTTGTATAATGTAAACATAGTCAAGTGGAATATTGTTTGATTTGGCTTACTATGTATTTTCTTCATATTAACTTTTTTAGAATTATTTATCATATGAAATTAGAGATATTAAAGTATTAAAAATCGTGCATTGCATAGCATGAAAAACATAAATGTAGCAACTATTAAAGACCAGCGAAGTATATACTAGCTAGTACAACTAATATTATACTAATAATACACTAAAAAGACTAATGTGTAATAACTATATTGGATACGTCTAGTTAATTTATAACAGTTCAGTTTAAGTACTCAAGGTAT
>JAAKBH010000128.1:0-310651 GCA_019776075.1 Amaranthus palmeri
TCCATGTCTAACACATATAAGTTACTAGGAAAAACAACTTTCCCTATCTTCAAGGGCACAATCTAATATACAGTCTATCGCAAGTATATAATCTCCCAGAAGGGACTGTGTACGGTATAAGATACATTTTCAAAAAACTCCTAGATTCAGTTCGTCTATCTTACTTCTCGCCAGGAAAGAACAAGTTGCACCCGAATCAAACAATACATTAACAGCTACAGAATGGACGGTGAACGTACTGTGTCACATCTGTTGTCTGGTCAGCCTCCCTGGAACTGACCGCAGATACCCGTTCCACTAGCTGACAGAGCGTTCATCCCTCCCCCCTTGATTTTCCCAGACGTGGGGTTCCTGAACCCTCAGCCCGATTGCCATCCGAACGAACTTGTCCCCCATTAAAACTGTCGTTGAAACCTCTGACCATTTATGACCCTGATTTTCTCCCCCAGTTGATCGATTTCCTTGCCTCCCAAAACCCATCTGGTGTTGAGGTCGGTGTTGTTTCCCCTAGCAGACGACTTTCACTTTCCCTTCTTTATGTAGCACTCGTACTCCCTATGTCCTTTCTTGTGACAGAAATTGCATTCGACTAAATTTCCTTCACAATCCTTTCCGGGGTGGTTTTTCTTACACCTCCTCCAGAAATACTTCCTTTCCTTCCCATCCCGATCCAGTAAGGGTTTCATTGGTTCTAGCTTCTCCCCTGAATCCGGGATTTACACCAGAATTGTTCCCTTGAAAGTTACCAAAAGTTTTTGGTTTCTTCGAGTGGAAATTTACAGGTGCCCCAGAAGCCTGTCCTAACAATTCTTTCCTCTTCTCTGTAAAACTACCTTTCTCCTTTTCTTTCTCCTTCCTTAAAATGTTCCCTACCTGAGCTGCACGCTTGTACATCTGCTCTAACGTGCTGTAACGATCACTTTCAATATGTTTTTGAATATCGAACGATAACCCCAGCTCAAAGCGTTGCATTTTCTTTTCTTCAGTGGGTACATCATCAGGACAATATTTGATGTACTCCATGAACTATGGTAGTATTCATCAACAGTTAAACTACCCATTTCAAATCGGGCAAACTCATTCGACTTATCCTTCCTCACATGTAAAGGATAAAATTTCTCCCGCATAGCTTTCTTAAACATATCCCAATCAAAGAATCCCTCAGCTTGTTCTATTAAGCCCGCCTTACTATTCGCCCACCAATAGTCAGCTTCCCCAGTCAAATAAAAAGCTGCCTGATTAACTTTCAGTTCTTCCGGGCACTCTACGACATCAAAAAGTTTGTCAAACTCTCTTAACCAATGTTCAAGTTCTGATGGTTCTCCCTTACCATCAAAAGGAGATGGTTTATTCTGGCTAATCCTCTTGCTCATCTCAGAAGCCTGTTCAGACAGAGACCTCTCTTGTGGAGCACTAACCCCGGTTAACGCCTTAACTAAGCTCCTTAAGGCTCGGCTAGTTCCATTCTTAGCTAGTCTTTTTCGGGAGAGAGGAGGCATCTTCTGCAACCAAAAGAAAGGTACTAATTACCAACGCGTTCTAAGGTCCTAAAGTTTTCAAGGAAAAGGTGTTTGGGATAGATTAACATCATAAGTAAATAATTACACATACACACATTCCATTGTCTACAAGTATATCATAATTCGTTGTGGCTAAAAGAACACTCAAATTTACCATGCATAACTTAACAAACAGAGGAAGAACAAAAAGAGAGCACTTAAATTAACTCAAAATAAAACTTTATTGATACTGTTTATTATGACAACTTACGCAAAGCGTTTTACATTATTCAAAAAAAAGATAACAACTACAAAGATAACAAAACAAAAAGTGAAATAAGAAATCAGTACAAAGCATCCATAAAATCAGCAGACTCATTATAATTAGATATGTCGAAATCTTCATCATCCCCGTCGTCTCCGGAATCAGAACTAGAGCTCGAGTATCCTCCTTCGGATTCCCAGTCGCTATCCGTGGGGCTGCTTACTAGCATCTCTTCCTCTTCCTCAGGATCTTCCTCACTTTGAAAACTCCCTTTCAGATTCAATCCTAAAGCCATACAAATCATAATGGGATCCCCAATCCTCCCTCTCATCTTCACTAGGATTCCCTATAGGACTTAATGGTTCCTGTTTAGGGTTTTGCATCTCATAAACACTCCCAAGTTGTGACCTGAGGTCTATCACTGGAGGATCGGATAGGTACCCATCTTCTACATGCTCCATAATAGTATCAGATTCCTCCTTAACATGAAGTTCTCCCTCTTCCATAGGTTCAGCCTCATCCTTACATTCTTCCTCTTCTTCTTCCTCCTCTTCCTCGGGGTCTTCCTCTTCTTCCTCGGGGTCTTCCTCTTCAACACCCTCATGCCCTTCTCCTCCTATGAGTCTAATTTGGGAGTTAATTCCATTGGACTCCCTCGGGTTTACTCCTTCCACCCTCCTTGATTCAGATAGTTGGGTTATCCTATCTAGATCCATTTGTAGGTCGAAACATATCCTATTAACCTTTGTTCTAACCATAATCATCCTTTCCCTATAATCTCTTATGCTCTCTCCATCCCTAATTTTCCATATATCGTTGTTCGAAACTTCCCTCCATGCAGTTTCAGGGTCAAACCTCGGTGCATTGCTAGCTTGGTTAGGGGTATGTGGGTCCATCGGGGCTTTTCCCTTGTCCATAATCCTGAACATATGCATAAACGGATAGTAATTAAAAGATTGACAACCGAAGTCGCCTAAACTATTGTAACATTTTAATGGTTCCCACACAAGCATACCCATAACACATCACAAGACAGTCAATTTTAAAACGATGGTCCCACCCCGTCTCTCTCTACTAAGGTCAAAATATTCCTTTATCTATAAGGGAACGTTGGCTCTGATACCAATTGTAACGGTCCGGTTCGCGTGAGCCGGATAATCATATGAAAATATGAATCCGGTTCACCACTGGACACTTAGAGGGATAATTCCCATCCAAGATCGTTAACGTTCCAACGATAAGGGTATATAACTACGCATAAAATAAAACATATAGTAGCGACAGGTTTAACATTCACGATACAACTTGAGAACCCAACGGCCTCTACTAACGTAACGTTAAAACGAACTAATCTTAAATCCATTACACAAAAGTAAATTATTTCTACTATGATTATTATTACATAGAACGCGGTCTTGGGTGACGTGATCCTAACTTCAACCTCACTCCAATTCCCACCTGCAATTAACCTGCTAGTCGTCGATTGACAACGGAAGCAAGTTCAAAGAAAAACAATCCAATACACGTCAGAGACATCATACAAAAATATCAACAAGTGGAAAGCAAACAATGTGTTCATCCTAACATGCAAAGGCTCTAAAATATATTTATTCCAAATCCCATCTTGAAACGTTGCCCGTCCTTTTCGGGTCGTCCAAGTAATAATCCAATTTATTTGGAGGAATACACTTGGGAGAGCTAATCCCAAGGCAACCACCGACCTATGACGTTGCCCGTCCTGTTCGGGTCGTCAAAGGTTAAAGTATGCATACCCCCATGGTGACCGTAATGATCCAAAACTGCCATGGGAACAAAATTTATATAATCCATTCCAAAATATTAACCCATTGGGATAACCCAAAACATCCATCCTCAATTTCCAAGTTAAACTTCTTTCAAATTATTTGAGGTGTCTATCCTTATGTGAGTCACAATGCATTATTCAAGAATGAAACAACACTACTTGCACAACCACATATAATGTATGGTCTAAGCGTGTACCTTTAAGCAACAGCAAAAACGACAATTCAAACGCAACAGGAATTTCACCCTCTTATGAATCGAGGTCCTATCAACAAACACACAAAACGAACACGTATTAGAACGTGTTTACACTTCTAACTCATTCCATACTACTATTATATTAATTAAGACTTAGTAACTTTAATTGATTTCATTAAATTTCAAACAAATCAAAAGTCCGCTTTAAACCAGAAACTTAAATGGCTTTTTCGGACAGTTTAGAAAATTCAAATGAAAAATCCGACTTCGCCATTGCGTCCGGAACGCATCAATTACCTTGGACACCAATTTTCAGAATTTCTAAAATTTGTTTACTATTTTTAATTATTTTAGGCGTTTAAACAACTTTTTAATATTCCGATTTATCAAAGTAACACAAAAGACATATCCTATTTATGGGGATGTGAGGCGTCACTTTCCGGGACAGCTATGGCTGTCCGGAAATTCGTGCCATGTAACATCATCGAATTTCGATTAATAATTTCATAACTAAGACAATACCGAAAACCAAATCGTAAAACAACATAAATTCAATTTCTTAATACACAATCTCTTAACAATTTCAACCATCCAAAAATAAAACTATTTCTTACGTAAACTCTTATATCATCAAACATGAACCATTCAAACACAAATAATAACTTTAATTAATAGAATTCAATATTTGATCGTTGTACAAATCGATTCATCGTAAACTTTGGTAGAAATCATAAACCATATGATTCCAATCTCATATATAAATAAATCCAATCCCTTAAACAAATTAATTTTTGTCAAGGAATTGAATCACAAAAATTATAAAACATGAAAGTTTATATATATTTTTTTTTTATTCACACCACTCAACATCTCTTAACAAATTGAAATTTTGCTAGAGATATTAAGCCACAACAAATAATTTTCTTTTAAATATCAAGAGATTCTATTCTCATAACAAAACTATAATTTGTTAAAGAATATAAATTAAATAAGAAACTTAACACAATTGTATTAATCCTTTTAACAAATTAATTTTGTTAAAGAATTATACATTTAAAAATTACACAAAATACTCAATCCTCCAAAAGTCATAGGATTTCATCATAATTCAAAAGAAAGAAAATATAATTTTCTTCAAAAGAGAAAATATAATTTTAACAATTGAACTCCACTTACCCTTGGATAATAGATTGAATGATCACAAAGTTTTTATTTTTTTTTTATATACTAACCGAAATTTTGAAGAAAAAGAGAGAAGTTTTCTTTTGTTTGATTTGTGAGCAAGTGCAAATGAAGAACAAGATGAAGGTTTACACCAATCTAGCATTTTAAGAGATAAAAGCAACCTTCTATCTTCCTTAACCCCCATCATAAAACACAATTACACCCACATTAAGTGAGGAGTTACAAAACTCCTCCAATGCCTTCCCATTTGGCCGGCCACTATTAAGAATTAACATAATTAATTTTTTTTTTATTTTAATTAATTAATTACTCCAAATGGGATTTAATTGTCCAATTTGAATTTTTAATACTCATAGAAATATTAAATCAGATAAATAAAAATAACTTATTATGCGGCAAAAGTCGAGAATGTTTATCACATATCGACGCACTCAAATTCTTATACTGAATTAATATTATTTTATTTTAATTTCGAATATTAATTTAATCAAAATTCACGGGGTGTTACATTTACGCTTAAATCCTTCACTCAAGCTTGAGTAGGATAACATGGAATTTAACCATCTCGCATGATCTTAATACCAAGATAACATCGACCTCCCCCATGTCTTTAATTTGGAGGTCCTTGACAAAAAATCTTTTGTCTTTTGAACTTGTACTAAACTAGTATCAAAGCTGAGCATGCGTCTGAAACAAGCAGCGGTGGGATAATTGCTATATGGGATCCAACTTTATTCAGTGTATCACAAAAACACATAGGGGATAGATGGATACTACTAGAAGGAAGATTTGCTAAAAACAACTTTGAATGCTTTGTGGGTATTGTATATGGACCATGTGACAGATTAGCTAGAAGGCAGATGTATGGTGCAATTAAAACAGCAACACTATCAATTAATAAACCATTGCTTCTTATGGGTGATGTTAATGAGGTCATGACACCGGGAGAAAGATTGGGGCATACAAGAATGGATGGTGGTATGAGAGACTTTGTTGCTTGGATACAAGAGCTAAACTTGATAGATGTTCCACTAAAGGGCTTGCGCTTTACATGGACTAGATTGGGATCGCAGAGTAAAATAGACAGATGCCTGTGTGAAAATGAATGGATCACAAAGTTCCCGGAGTTGCAGCTAATAGGGTTAAAAAGAGGCCCTTCAGATCACAATCCTCTTTTGCTATCCCTCGAACAAAAGGTGAATTGGGGTCCGAAACCCTTTCGATGCTACGACAGTTGGTTCTCTAACCCAACATTCAAAGAGACCATATGCAATGAATGGAGTGCTCTTCAAACACTGAGCTTAGGAACAAACTCAAAGCTATTAAAGCACCTCTTAGAACCTGGAGCAAAAATAATTTTGGGCTTATGGACACCAAAATACAGCAGCTTGAAAATATTATACATGAGCTACAAAAGAGAGGTGAGAATAGATAGTTAGACGAGGTGGAATGTGCTAGACTGCGAGCAGCTCAAAACTACCTTCACACTTGGATTGTCCGTAGGGAAAGGATATGGAGACAAGGCTAGATCTTATGGCCTTAGCCTGAAAGACCACAATACAAAATACTTCCATGCTACAAGCATTCTTAGGAGATAAAGGAAGGAAATAGGCCACCTTGAAATCAATGGAGTATCATGGAGTGGGGTGGAAAACCTACAGAGAGAGATAAACAAATTCTTCATGGAGCGTTTCTCTCTTGATAATACCCCGAATATAGAGTTCGATCTGAGGAACCACACAAAGATAAATGTCATGCAAAACCGCTTCTTGGAGTCCTTGCCATCAAGAGAAGAAGTTAAACAAGCAGTTTGGGCATGTGGAGTAGACAAAGCTCCAGGCTTTGACGGGTTCAACTTCAAGTTCTTTAGGGAAATGTGGGATGTGGTTAAAGATGATATATATTCCTTCGTCATACAATTCCTAGAATCAGGTGTGGATATTAGAGCTATAAACGTTACTTGGGTGACACTTATCCCAAAGGTGACTACCCCAGTTTCCATTGAGGAATTCAGACCTATTAGTATGGTGGGCGCAATATACAAAATTATGTCCAAGCTACTTGCGCGCAGACTCAAAACTGTGATTGCCCCTCTCATTGATGAATCACAGAGTGCTTTCGTTATGGACAGGCAAATTCTTGATGGTGTTCTTGTGGCAAATGAAGCCCTCTCATGGCTTAAGAAGAGAAAAATCCCAGGTGCCCTTCTCAAATTAGATTTCCAGAAGGCATATGATTCAGTGAAGTGGTCCTTCTTAAAACAGACAATGGAAAAGTTGGGATTCGGTGCTAAATGGGTAAAGTGGATAATGTCTTGTGTCAGCTCGGCTTCCCTTTCAATCCTACTAAATGGATCTCCACTCAAACCGTTTAAGATGGAAAAAGGCCTGCGTCAAGGAGATCCTTTATCTCCGTACTTGTTCATATTGGTGAGTGAAGTCTTGGTGTGCATGCTACGAAAAGCCGAAGAGTTAAGCCTAATTGAAGGAGTGCCTATAGGAAGAGATGGGGTTATCCTTAAGCACTTACAGTTCGCTGATGACACATTAATCTTTGTACCTAGGAAGGAACATGTGGTCACAAATTATTTCAGAATCCTAGATGTATTTGCACTAATGTCAGGGTTGAAACTAAATTACAACATGAGCATGTTCAAAATGCCAAAATCAGTAGCCCAATCTATTGTGAAGCTACAAAGGAGATTCTTTTGGGGTGCTACAACAAACAGAGCTACTCCAATCCCCACCATCAAATGGTCATCAATAGAGCTACCAAAACAATTGGGAGGACTTGGGGTAGGTAATATTTTGCACAAAAACCTCCTTCTTTTCAAATGGTGGTGGCGATATTCTGAGTGTGAATATACTTTGTGGAATCCATCTACAACATAAAGGGTCTTAAAGCTTCAACACAGAACTTTGCAGAGATAAGGAGTGGTATTTGGGGACAACTTACCAATGTTGAGCCTGATACAGTGCTTATAAGAGAGATCGTTGAGGAGGGTATACAAATCACAGTGGGAGATGGAGAAAAATGGGTGGGTTTGGACGCTTAGATGGTGAAGGAGGCTCTTTGAATGGTGAAGGAGGCTCTTTGAATGGGAATCAAAGTGATGCACTTGTTAGCCAAATGGGGAACTGGAGCAAAAATGGGTGGGTTTGGACGCTTAGATGGTGAAGGAGGCTCTTTGAATGGGAATCAAAGGAAGTACAGAGACTAACCTCCATCATCCTACACTTCACCCCGATCAGAGACACAAAAGATGGTGTTAGATGGCTAGGTCAAGAATGCAACAAGTACCCCATAAGAGAAATTGCAAATAAAGTTTATGATTCCTATAACCCCATATTGCCCGCCACAGTTTCAAGCTTTATCTGGAAGCTTAAGATCCCTCCTAGAGCACACCTTGTAGTCTGGCTTGCTAATTTAGAAAAACTCAAAACAGGTGATATCCTAGTGGAGCGAGGTGCAATTGACCCTAGCCAAGGGCTATGCCCTTTTTGTGACTCGACTTTAGAATCTAACCTTCATGTTATGATTTCTTGCTTTTTTTTCTTGGAATATTTGGATGCAGGTTATCAAATGGTGGGGAGCCACAGGTCCCCTCAACTCGAGTTGTGCCACCATAGCACTTGAATGGAGAAATCTTGTTCCGAAACGATGTAGAGGCAAACTGTGGAACTTAGTATATGGTTGTGTGTTGTGGTCGATCTGGTTTGAGAGAAATAGAATTAAGTTTGATAATGACAGGTGTGATGTGACTCAATCAAGCTGCTTCAAACGATAAAGATCAGAGTCGGAACTTGGGCAAAGGAGCTGCTTGGCATAGACATTGCATCAAACTCTGTTTTCACTCATCATGTCGATGCTTTAATGCTTTGTTAATTTTGGTGTATCGGTTTGTCATTTGTAGCCCTAAAGTTGTATTTCGTTTTGTCGTAGGTCCATTGTTTTGTAGTTTGGACTTTGGACTCCTTTTGGGTTTACTTTGGTGCATGTGTGTTGTTTGGCGAATTGGACTGTAGGATAGGCGATCGCTGATAGGACAGTTTGGAGATTTCTTGGACTTTTATGCATAGCCCACCCCTATGCGTTGTTGTGGTGGCCTGGTTCTTGGCCCCCAGTTCCAATGGCTTTTTCCCCTCGCGGGGTTTTTTATGCCGGCGGCTCTGGGGCTTCCAAGCTCCAGCGTATCTTGTTTTCGGTTATATATAATTCCTAATTTTCGAAAAAAAAAATGAGCATGCCATCTACATATAAACAAATAATAACACATATCTAAGGGTATCAAACTTGCTATATATATAACAAAACATGACAAATCATCAATAAAAGTCATGACATATTTCTTATTACCCAAAGATGGGTGTACTATGAAAGTCACAAAGATCACTATGGATTAATTCTAAAATTTCGGATTTTCGTTCAACACTTTTAAAAGATGTTCTTGTGATCTTATTGAACATGCACGTTTTGCAATTTTTAGACATTTGACACACATTGGGATTAAATCATGCTTGGACATAAAAGAAATTTTATCAAAATTTACATGTCCTAGTCTTTTATACCACAAGTAATGCAAATCATCTTTATCATTCATGCTTGACACAAGAAAAACTTCATCTATTTCAATTTTATGTAATTTTAAATTCGCATGCATTCTTTACAATTTATGAAGTTGATCAATTATAGAGCGATTTTCTACCATCTTCAAAGAATTAAAATTTACTTACAAGAAACATTTTGGAACTTGCATCCTCCGCTATGTATTTGTTCTCCAAGGCATCCCATAATTCCTTAGCGGACTCATTGTATTGGTAGATGTCAAAGAGAGAATCTTGCATCCCATTGAGGATATGAACCCGGTAAATGAAATCATCATTCTTCCACTTACTCCTCGTCGTTGTTTGCTTAAGAGTTTCATCTTTCGATTCCTCCAGTTTAAGGGTACTTATCACGTAGGCCACGTTCAAAGTAGTTAGGAGGAACATCATCTTCTTTTGCCAACGTCGAAAATCGACACCGACACACTTTTCCAACTTAGCAAAGTTAGATGTAAAATCTTTCATAGTTTCCATCCCGAAGATAATATCACAAAAGATTATTAAGAACTTAATAATGCAAGTAAAAATGACAAACGAGAATTTTTATTTATCCCTTTGTTGATGACAAAATAAAATTACAATTAACAATGCTAAAATAACTTGAAGATTGTTTTGTAACGACAACCGCTACCCAAAAACTTGATACTTGTCGTAGGTGTGTGATCACTTTCCTTTTGTGATATATCCCCCGCAAAGGTACTTGGGTTTATTGATTATAATTTCACAAAGAGATATAAACAACACAATATACTCTTAGTACTTAGAGTATAAAACTTAATAACAAAGTGTTTAGAAATTATAAGAATTGGAAGTTCTAATCAAGAGTGTGATACCCCAGATTTAGATTGAAAAGGGACTGGTAGACTACTCATATCACCAAGGTGCATCTTCTTTTCTAGGGAGCCCATTTGTTAAGAACTCCACAGTTAAGCGTGCTTGGTGGGGAGCAATCTTAGGATGGGTGACCTCCTGAGAAGTTTCCTGGGTGCGCACGAGTGAGGCCAAAGTGCGCTGGAAAGACTTGTGTTGGTCTGTGGGGTCAGTCTACAATCTCCATGAGTAGTCACCGGTGGTCTGTTGGGCCGGGGTGTTACAAAGAGTTAATTAGTATCTTGGAATAACACAAGCAAATGAGAATAAGAAAAGGTGTCTCTTTTAACTCATCACCAAGCCCTATTTATACAACAAAAGTATAGTCTAAGGGCCATGGCCCAATTAATCACTCTTAATGATCATATTGATGATCACATAATCAATTCCATTAATAGATGGCATTCATGAGCATTATTCACCAAAATATTCCAATTTGTTACCTCTAATTTAAGAGTGGAATTAGTATTTGAATCCTCTGCAATCAATTCAAGGATTAAGAAGCAACCCAACGGTCACTCCTTTAAACTCCTTTTGGACCTAGTATTTTAATGCATATTGTCCCACCCCTTTAGTAGTACTTAGTGATTATAAAACTTAGGATTATTAGACACTAAATGTTCAACAGATATTGTCTACAAGGATCTTACGGGGATCGCAGATAAAGTAAAATGGGCTAGCGTAGTGTGGAATCGGGCTGTTATCCCTAGAAGCCGCTTTGTGGTTTGCCTCGCATACCATGAAAAAGGCTCAAAACAAAACAACGGCTCAAAAACATGGGTGTGGTGGATGATGATCTATGCCCCATATGTGGTACACAAACCGAAACGACTGAACATCTCTTCTTCAAGTGCAACTTCAGCGCTCAATGCACTTAAGCACTTCTAAACTGGATGGACGCAACAGAACATGAATGACATTCTTCGGAAACGTCGATTACCCTTTGCAAAAATGCGCCTCATAATTGCAATCTTCTGTAATCTTGTATATGCTATTTGGAAAGTTAAAAATGAAGTGGTATGGCAGAAGAAGGTAATGACAGTAGGGAGGGTTATAAACATCATCAAAGCAAAATCAAAAATCACATTCGCCTCTCTCTCCCCTAATGAGGCCATTGGTCGCAGGTTGAGGAACTTGTAGTTGAGCCTTGTTGCTAGTTGGCTTATATTGTTGTTTTGCTTGTTTCTTTTGTTGTAGTTGATATCTCGGCTTCTCCTGTGCACATGAAGAGTGTGGCGGGCAGTAGATGTGGGCCCTACTTTCACACTGATGCAACTGATAAGGAGAACCTTGGATATATGGGTTTATACCCTTTTGTAAAGTTTTGTTTTGTGTTAATTGAAAATTCCTTGACAAAATAATAATAATAACAATAATAATAATAATAATAATAATAATAATAATAATAATAATAATAATAATAATAATAATAATAATAATAATAATAATAATAATAAGAATAAATATACCTCAAAAAAAAATAATAATAATAACAATAATAATAATAAGTGGTAGGAGTGTTATGCTATAAGTCTAATAACATTGTAAAGAGTATCACTAATTAGCACTTGGCCTACTAGTTGGAGTGTTGGTGTTGTATTCATGAGGTCATGGGTTGAAATCTTACGCAAAACATTTGAGTGGAATGGTGTTGCTTGCGCCACGTGGGCAGTATTTGTGGCGTGACCTAGGTGATGTCGGTGTTCACGACATGGCGTTTTATACTGACAGTTTTTTTTTCGACCAAATAGTTGGTCGGAAATCAGTCGCAAAGTGGTCGAAATTTTTTTAAAAGAAAATTTTTTTGATTTTTTTACAAATTCCTGAGATAGTATTTTCCGACCAACAAGATAGTCGGAATTTTCAACTAATTTTTGACTAACCAAAGTAAGTTGGAAATTCTGACTGTTTTTCTACTAAATTGATTTTCCGATCATTCTGAGCTGATTGGATGGATTTAATCGGAATTTATTCGGTATTGCTCTTATCATCATCATCATACCCAGTTTTCCCGCACATAGATAAATCTATGGTCAGGGTCCGGGGAAGGAAGGTCGACGGCGTCTCATACCCATAAGGAGAGGGCGGTCACAGGAGTCCTTCGGCTCTAGAGTTGTCTTCATGGATAGGACTTGCAAATATTTGGTATTGCTCTATACTGACTAAATTCCGACTGTTTTGGGTAGTCGGAATATTGCATTTTTTTGTAGTGTGATTATCATTTACTCATAAAATTGTTTTAACACATTCTTGTGAGAGACGGTCTCTTTGAGAGACTGTCTTTGAATGGGCCGGTCGATTATATATTTTTCAAAATATTGTAAGTGGGCAATAAGAATGATTTTAGTAGACATTTAAGATATATCAAAAATAAGCATTAAGGATGAAGTAAGTATTAAGGATAATATAAGTAGGGATTAAGAATATATGGTAATTGGTAAGTTGGCATTAATTTTTAATGGCTGGGCGTGAAATATGTTTTTCAAAGAGGTGGTCTCTCAAGAGAAGAGAAGAAAGTAAATGCTATACATATTATACATACAATATTCAGTTTGATAAATTATAGTGCAGTGCATTCGATATTGAATATGTACTTATTTGCTCAATTATATTTATTCAAGATTCATATATAATGCATTTGTCAAGTTACTTTGTAAAATTGTAACTTATTTTTATTTCGCTATTAGGATGTGAATAAAAAAAATTTAAAAATATTAAAAAACTAAAACGTAGAATAACATGGACATCTATAGCTGTATACTAATAATTTTTGTACTATAGCTTAGGAGATGGAATCTAATAAGACAGATTAAGAATCAGAACAAACTTATTTTTACTTTATTAGGCTGCTCTTCCAAGGCGTGGAGGGATTGATCAATATAAACAAACAAAACCTTGGTTTACTACCTTTATAGCTACACCAATTGAGAAGAGGAGGAATAGCTTGAGCGTTATTTAAGTTTAATGAATTTTGAGTTGGATTTCTCACCCTAAAACGATTTCTCTTGAAAGACCGTCTTTTTGAGAGACGTATCTCAATCCTAATCCATTAAAGATTAATGCCTATTTACTTTATCTATAATAACTACTTTATCTTTATTGCTTACTTAATGCTAATTTCAATATCATAAATGTCTACTAACATTATTCTTAACGCCTACTTATAATGATTTTAAAAAATATATAATGAGCCGGCTTAGAGATGGTCTCTCAAAGAGACCATCTCTCACAAGAATTTACATTGAGTAGCTAGTCTCTTAAACGACCATCTCTTTGAAAGATGTATCTCAAGCTCGGCCCGTTAAAAATTAAAACCTACTTATTATATTCTTAATGTCTACTTACATTATCCTTAATGCAGACTTATCGTATCCTTAATATTTAGTTCAATATCTTAAATGTCTACTTACATCAATCTAAATATCTACTTACAATATTTAAAAAAATAAATAATGAGGTGATCCAATTAGAGATATTCTCTTGAAAACGATGACGTATTAGCGATCAGACGACGAGTTTCAACCACTAACACTACCAAGATCGAAATATGTGAAGTCTTGTGAAACAAATTACGCAAATTATATAACTCGATGTTTATAGGAATAAAATGCAATAATAAAATGACACAAATGTTTAAGGAGGTTCACCCAATATTGGCTACGTCCCCCGTGGTATAGCAACTCTCGTATTATCAAAAGGAGCTCAAAGAACTCTCAAGTATAGAGTATTACAATTAGAGAAGAGATGAGGCTAGTGTTTGGCTTGGGGTAATTTTTGTGGATAGTTGGATGAGCATTAGAGCTCATTATTTATAGTGGTAAATTACAATTAATGAGTAAACTAATACAATAGTTTAATTGCATAATATAAAGAGAATGTAACAGCACTTTCAAGAAAATGATCAGTCAACGTAAGTATCCAAAGCAACAGCCACTGAATAGCGCTCGTTCGAGCATAGTAAGGACTCGTTCAAGCAGCCTCTTACTCAACATTCTGACCTGCTGCCTACATTACGCTCGTTCGAGCCTTCTTGTGCTCGTTCGAGCATCCTGCTTCTGACCTTGACAATTCAACTTCATAACTCATGTGCATTACTCATTAAACCCATGTTTAAGTGTCCACTTAATTTTTTCATAACTTCATGAAATTAATCTATACTTAAACACTACATTAAACCACAACTTTAACTTACCCATTAACACACTTTTAATCTACCCAGGGGCGGATCTAGTATTAGTCAATGCTGTCAATTGACAACATTTGAATAATATAGATTTTCAAGTATAGTTATATGTTGATGTAACAAGTGTCTCAGTTGGTAAGGCTATTGGTATATGACAGCATATACCTTGGTTCAATTCCTCCTAACAGCAAGATTTTTTTTTCTAATTTTCGAAAACCCATTCCCATTTCCCAGGTTTAATTTCTGATTTCCCCAATTTCCAAAACCCATTCCAAATTTCGAAAACCTAGGTCTGAGACTGAGAGAGACGGGACCGACGGCCGGCGACGAATCTCACGGCTTCTTCACTCCTCCTTCACGGCTGTCGGCTTCACAGGTGGCTGAAAACTTCGTGGTACTAAGGTAAGTCGTCACTCTCACTGTCTCACAGAAACTCTCACTCACGACTTACCCTTTTTTTCTTTTTGATTTTCTCATTGACTTTCGTGGTACTTAGAAACTCTCATTGAAATAATTTGATCTTATTTTTTGGTTTTTTTGAATGTTGATTGTTATTTGTTAATTTGTTAAACATTGTTGATTTGTTTCTTGACATTCTTTGAATCTTTGTTCATTCATGAATCAATATATTACTATATTAGGTTAATCAATTTAGGGTTATTTTTAATAAAGATTGTTTCTTGACAATTGACATTCTTTGATTTCTTTCATTCTTTGTTCATTCATGATTTTTGATTTTGAATCAATTTAGGGTTAATCAATTTACTAATTTAGGGTTAAACATTGTTTCTTGACATTCTTTGTTCAATTTGTTAAACAAATGATTGTGTTTTACGGAGTTAGAAATGGATAGGTATTTCAAAATAGTGTTTTCTCGGTTGTAACTTATTTTGAATGTGATTTGTTATAAAGTTTGTCAAATGATGATATTATGTGTCGTTTTCAGAATATGAAAACTCGACGGAGTCAATTACCGTAATTTAAAACGTTGATGAATTTTTTTCATGTTATCGTTATCGACAGCATTTGATTTTTTTCTAGATCCGCCCCTGAATCTACCCATTAAATTTCTCTCATAGGATTCCATCCTAAGAGTCACACTTGATTTATTTTGGTGCACTCAAGTCACACCATTCATAACATCTCTAAAAGATACCATCTTTCACAAGAATTTGTATATGTATGGTTACTTGTATCGAATGCTTGGCATGCAATATGTTTCTCATGTATAATTAATTAGATCTTTTGATTACACATTACATTTTAATAGATTAATATAATATTATTATACTCCCTTCGTTCCTTTTTGTTTTTCCACCTTACTAAAACGGGTAGTTCAATAAGTTTTTTCCACTTTAGAATACTTTTCATTTATAGAAAAATAATATTTAATTATTTTCTCTCTCATACTTCCAATACAATCATTATATTACACTATTATTTAATTATTTTTTCTCTAATACTTCCAATACAATCATTACTTGCACTACTATATAATTTATATAATACCCACTACTACCAAAGATTCTATTTGTCTTAATATTGGTAGAAAAACCCAAATAGAAACATCAAACAGGAATGAAAGGAGTATTAAATTGTCACGAATAATCATGGAATATTTATATTTATTTACTGATTGCAAGATTTATAATTATATAAACTTAATTACCAATTCATATAACCATACCTAAAACTATTCATTTGTTTAATATAAGTAATTAAATATTCTTTAGTTCTTATAGATTCTTATTTAGGTAAATTATCAATTCTTTTAAAAACTTCAAGAAATGAAGTGTCTGCTAATTAATTCTAGTCCTATTAGATTTACCTATCTATCGTATTGTAAGATTTGTCATTTATTAATTTGAACTCTTTGATTATATTTTACGATAATAAATTGTCATGAGTAACCATAAAATATTATATTATTATATGGGAAATTCTACATGGTAAGCACTAGGTTAAGGAAAACGTCTACTATAACTATTTTTGTTTTCCATTCAACCAAATAGCACTCAACTATTGCAAAAATATCTACATTAATTATAATGGTCAAAAAACGTTAATTTTCCGTTAAATTGTGAAATTACCCAATCGCCCTTGTTTAATTCTAATAAAAGGATGCTCCTTCTTCTTCTTCATTTCACGCATCCCTTTGTATAGCCATTGAAGTCAAGCTTTCATACACTTCTTTTCTCTTCTCTTCTCTGAATTACTAAGGGCTAAACATAAATCAGATATTGGCTTAGGTGTTGATGAACTAGCATCATCTATAACTAATTCATCAATTTCTTCTAATTGAACCTGAAAAAGAGAATTACACTAAATTTTAATAAAAAGAAACTTTTATATTTCGAAAAATAACACTAATAAAGCACAATGTATATGATTTATACAACAAACAATTTCACAACACTCATTGTTGAACATTTTAAAAAAATAACAGTAACAATATTTTTTTAAATGAATTAAACAATTATATACATCATATAACAACATTAAAATAAACAAAAATTAACAAATAAGACTAAAAGATTTGTTCTTTTAAAATGACTACTTAATAGTTGAAAACCCTAGAAAAAATTTAAACTTTAAAAAATTGCAACAAATAAGAGTAATAGGACTAAAAGATTCACCATTTTTATAGACGAACAATTTGTTGTTGCAAATTGTAGTTGAATCGTAGTTGTAATGGCCAATTTGTTCTTCAACTGCCTATAGAAAATAAAACAAAGCAAGTTATTATCAATTGATTAAGGAAAGAACTCGCTTTTATTAATTTCTTCTTGCCTTTTTGCTAATTTGTAGTAACTTTTTATTTGTAGCTGATCCCAGGTGAAATCGCAGGTGAAATCTCACTTGAAATCCCAGGTGAATCGCGAGAAAGGTTTTCGAAAGAGAGAGAAAGGATTTCGGAAGAGAGAGAAAGGTTTTTGAAGAACAAAACACTAAAATTTTTATTTAGCCAAATTTACAATTTTGCCATTAATGACTGTGTAAATCACACAGACACACACACACACACACACACACACACACACACACACACACACACATATATATATATATATATAGAGAGAAGTTTCAGGGTGTGAACCTTCTTTATTTGCGAACTGTGCGAAACTTCTTCTGTGGTGCGTTGGATTTAATCGGATGGCTATGATTTGCGCGGGCAGTTTTGTGTCAGTTATTACTTGTACGTTATGTTTTTCATTCAATTTTTGATTTTCCTTTTTGCCTCTCTCTCTCTATGATTTCTGTATCAATTTTCATTGTTGTTTGTGAGTAAATTTCTTCAATTGCTACTCCATTTACATTTCTTCAACTACTGCTTTAGTGTTTCGGTATGCCTCTCTCTCTCTCTCTCTCTAGTATTTTTTCCATTGCTACATTTCTTCAACTTCAATTACTTCTGTTTTACTTTGTTCTTGTTTTTGATGACTTTTTGTTTTTTTTTTTGGTTAGGGTTTGTATTTGTGAGTTCTTCCTAAATTAGGTATGATTTTTCAATTTTGTTGTATTATATTTCTATTTTTCACTTAGTTATGATTTTTTCACGTTTTTGTTATTATTTTGTTGACTTGGGATTGCGATTTTGTTTGATTGCGATTTCAATTTTGTTCGATTGTGATTGTGAATTTCAGCGATCTTCAATCTTCCTAAATTGCGATTTCAATTTTTTCAAGTTTGCGCATGCATCTGTTTTTATTTCAGCGATTTTCTCAGTGTTTGTTCTGCATTCAATCTTGTATTATGTGTTTTACTTTGTTCTTGTACGTTATGTTTGTTCTGCATTCAAATTTGTTCTGCATTCAAGTTTGCGATTTCAGCGATTTCTCAGTGTTTGCGATTTTCTCAGTGTTTGTTCTGCATTCAAGTTTGCGATTTCAATTTTTCACTTTTGTTTTACTTTGTTCTTGTACGTTATGTTTTTCATTCAATTTTTGATTTTCCTTATTCATGTATTTGTTGTTTTTGTTGTTATTTTTCATCTATTATGTGTTATTTTTAAATTTTTTTATGTGTTTTTATGTGTTTATTTGTTTTCTCTATTTTGTTTTGTGTTTTGTTTATGTTTATTTTTTAGGTTTTTATGTTATTTTTCATCGATTCTGTTTCATTTATGGTTTTATCTGTTATTTTTCATCGTTGATGTGGTTTTTTAAGTTTTAATGTGTTTTCATGTGTTTTTTATGTGTTCTATGCCTCTTTAGTGTTACTGTTATTTTTTATCAAATTACAATGTGTCATTTTATGTGTTGTTATATGCCTTTCTCTTCAATTAGTGATTTTTTTTTGTTTTTCGTATCATTTTTTCCTGATTTTGTCATACGATCTTTTTTGTGTTTTTTGTGTTGTTATATGAAATTTTGGTGTTGTTATTTGTTTTGCACACTTATATTTGTTTGTGTTTTCCTGTTATGTTTTGTGTTTTCAGTTTATATACAATGGTTGTCACTAGAAATTCTCAGCGATCTCCTGAAGGAAGTGAGGTTACAAGTATTAACAAACTTATTGCAAAGCGAAAAGAGGAAAAGCGAAAGAAAAAAAGCGCCAAGTTTGTTGACAAAGAGACAACATCAAATGTTGCAGAAAAGGTTACAAAAGGAAAGATGATTGATCATAGTGGACATGAAGGTTTATCTTTATATATTTTTTATTTTTCACATTTTCAAGTTGTTGTTTTCTTGTTGTTTGTCAATTTTACTTATTATTTTTATAATTATTATAACAGAACAGGGTGTAGTTTTTGTTAATAGAATCACTGGTATAACTGAAGTTGTTGATGAAGAGCTTGAAAAAGAAGGTCCAAAATTTACTTATTGCTGCCTTGTTTCTTTACTTTTTTATGTTATTCATTTATTTTACTTTACTTGTTATTCTTTATGTATTTTAGACTTGATGGACAATACATCACCATCAACCAAACGTCAAAAAATTGTTGATGATGATAAAGGTGTTGAAGAGGCATTGAGAGAAACTCTTTCATTGCCTATGTGTTCTACCCGATCTTCATCAAAACGTAGGCAAGGTAATGAAGGAAGTAAAGGTCTTATGTTAGTTGTTACTTATTAAATAAATTTTTTATTATGTTTTGATATTTTTATGTTACTTTACACTGTTATTATGTTATTTTTCATATAGTGTTTTACTATATTGTTGCATTCATTCCAGATCAAGTTACTGACACTTCTCTTGTGAAGAGAAGTATACAATCTAGTGGTTCGAAGAAGAAATCTAAGAGTCAGCAACATACAGCTGTTGTCGAACAAGAAGGTTGTTATACATTCATTTCATCTTTGTACTTTTTTATGTTTTTATTTGATCATTTATTGTTACTTTCTTATGTATTATTCTATATAGCTGTTGTCGAACAAGAAGGTGTGGGAGAGCCTTTGAGAGAAACTGTTGCGACACAACATGACGTAGCTGATGCTACACATGATGAAGCTATGGAAGTTCAAGGTGATGCTGAAGATGTAATTGGAATCCAAAGTGAAGCTGATGCCAAAGCTGATAAAGATGATAAAACTTCAAATGATCACTCGAAAGACGGTATGCAATTATAAAAATAAATTCATTACATAATTTATATTTTAGTTAGATTTCATGAAACTAATATAAGTTATAATAGTTTTATCACAGTTGAGTCTAGACCAATTTCAGATCGTGCAAATGAAAGTGCATACTTTAATGTTCTTTTTAATTAGTTTTGCTATGCTTAATGTGAAATACGTGTTGCTTTTTAACTACTGCCTAAATTTATAAGTATGTTAAACTTTATGAGTATTGTCAAGTTGAATGCCTAATTGTTGATGCTCTCAAATCTGACGAGAATGCAAATGTGATGATGAAACTTTTTGCGTTAACTGTTTATATTTAGTTACATTTTAATCTTTTTGCTTTGCTTTATTTGAGATTCATGTTACTTTTTAATTATTGTATGAAGGTAATGCTGATGAGCAAGGAAATGACGATTCTATTTCTGAATATGAATCGGTAACGAGCGAGCCGGAAGAAATTGAGGAAGATGAAAAGGAAGGTGAACCAGGTAATGATGATGAGGAAAATCAAGATGAAATTCTTGAAGAAGTTAATGTTGAGGAAGGTGAACCAGCTAATGTTGATGAGGAACGTGAACAAGCTAATGTTGATGAGGAACGTGAACCAGTTAATGTTAATGATGTACCTGAACAAGGTATTCAATTCTAAGATATTTTTTACTTTTCAAGATATTTGTTACTTGTGTATTATAACTTGAAGCTATATACTGTTATGTATAGAGCTGGAAGTTCTTGCAAGTGAAGGTGGAAGAGGTTGTACGTCAGAAACAAAGGAAAAAAAAGGAAAGGAGGCAGTTAAAGGTATAAATTTTATTTTTTAATTTTTATATATTATTTAATTATTTAATCTGAATTTGTGTTACTTTCCAGCTATTTATTGTTTTTTCTTGTGTTGTATTATGATTTTAAACTATGAAAAAAGTTTCAAAGCTTGTTTCATCCGAGATTTTTACTAGTACAAGTTCAAGTGAATCTTCATCTGATGATCAAAGTCAATCCGAATCGGGAAGTGAATCTTCATCTGATGATAGTGAGAGTGAAGAAAAAGGTTTATTTTTTTGTTTTTGTACTTTATACTTTTTCATGTTGTTTTTATACTTTTTCATCCGAGATTTTTCTTGTACTTTATACTTTTGTGTTATTGTAATTAAATTTTTTTTGTTTTTCTATATAGAAATTGAACCAAAGATGAAAATTGTTAATCAAAGGCGAAGAAAACAAATAACAGGTTTGCGTTTTTAGAAATTTAAGTTTTATACAGTTTTTTTTTTTTTTTTCTTTTTTTTTTTGCTTTAAAATAATTTTTTCTTTTTGTAGCTGTTCAAATTCAATCGCCTTCTAGGTTGACTAGAAGTCGTGCTTTGCAGTTAAGGTTAGCTTCTCAAAAAGCTAAAGCCTCTGTCCGAAAGAAGAATGTTGCATCTTCATCTGTTATTGTTATTCCTCCTAACGAGTGAGTAATCAGAAATTGTTGATATCTTTTACCTGAGTTGCTGTTATCATAATTATGTTTTGAAATTGATAATTATGCTAATTATGTTTCTTTTTGCTTATTTTTGGTTGTTATTTATGGTATTATGCCCTGCTTTTTGAAATTGTTTTATGTTTTTCTATATTTTGAGTTTAAGACTTTTTAGGTTTTTCTATGTTTTGAAATTGATAATTATGCTAATAGAAACGTGGATTAATTTGCTCTTATATTGTGCATTTGATTTCCATCTCTTTCAAAGATGTGTAAATATTAATTTGTAGTTGACATCTTTTTGTGTACCCCATGTTTTAAGTGAGTTGCTATTCATGATAATTTTGTTGCTTTTTGATTAGTTTTCGTTGTTAGTAACATTTATAATTTACGTGGCAGGGGAAAAGAATCTTTTCATTTGCTTTCTAATGCTGGGGGACTTATGCTGTTGGGTGATATGATGTCTGTCAAACAAAAAGAAGATTTAAAAGAAATTGGTTTTGATGGGTTGTTACATGTAAATTTGTTAAAAAGCTTTCATGGGATTGTGCGTTGGTTAATCCAACAATATGACACAGAAACAAGTGTTTTTATTGTAAATGATACAACTAAGTTTACAATAACAGCATTTGATGTCTGTGACATTTTTGGTTTGCCAATTAGTCATTCAAATCCTGTTATTGAAACTTCTAGGCAAAGAAAAAACAATCCTGATACCTACTTGATTGAGCAGTGGAGGGAGAAATTAAGTTGTCACACTAGGGAAATTCCATCTCAGAAGTTGTTTGACATGATTGTTACTGATTTGCGGGACGGGGGTCCTGATTTTAAAAGATTTTTTATTATGTATGTCATGGTTACCTATTTAGCACCCACTCCCCACAAACAAGTGGATTGGAGTTTGGTTAAGCCTTTGGAGGATGTGGCTGCCTTAGGCTCGTTAGATTGGTGCGGGTGGGTGTTGAAAAGGTTAAGGGAAAGCGTTAGAAGGGCACAAAAGAAGGAATTGAAATACATTCCTGTTTGTGTTACTATTTTGGAGTTGGCTTATTATCACCGTTTTAGCATGAGGGGAGTTTGGCCTTCCAAAGAATTACCCCTAGTGCAACATTGGACATATGATCTTTTGAAAGAGAGAGCCAAGTCTGAGTTGAAAGCTAGATGCATGGGGCTCGGTGAGTTTGATTCTTGTACTTTCCCAATCTCCTCAAAGAAGATGGACAAGAACAATGTGGATTTTCAACAAGCAAATGTGATTCAAAAGGATTATTTGTCAATTCCCTTGCCAGAAGGGTACAAGATAGTCAGTGATGAAGAGATTCACAATGACTCAAAAGATGTGAGTTTACTTATTTTACTGTTATGTTTTATGTCTTTTAAGACATTTACTGTTTCGTTCTGAGATTTTCATGTTGCTTTTTAGTGATTAAAGTTTTCATATTATGTGCTATACTTATTGTTTTATTTTTTAGCAATTAAATAAAACTCACTTATTGTTTATAAGCTTTTTAAAAGCTTCTTTTTAATCACACAATTGGTTAAGTTTTAGTAATTTATAAATGATTGGTTTATTTACTGTTAACTTTTAGTAATTTATATTTACTGTTATGTTTATGTGCTATACCAAATATCTGAATTTTTTGCTTAAAAATAGTAATTTGGTTCAATTTCAACAAATGATACAATGATTGGTTGACTTTTTATAAACTACTATAGGATTTTCTGACTTTTTATTAAGTGGCATGAAGATGCTAAATCTGATGGTTGATTATATCGTTCCTGACTTTTTATGTTACTAAACTTCATATTTATGTTACTGACTGTTTATCAAATGTTACTGACTTTTTAATTTTTCATGTTTTAAGTTCACTTTCATGTTTATGTTACTGACTGTTTATCAAATGTTACTGATCTATAATTTATTGTTTCTTTTGTGATTTTTTATGTTACTTTTTATCAGGAAATTGTTGAGGAATTAGTTAAGATGAAAAGGAATATTGATATTGTCACTCAATATCATATGAATAACTTCAAGAGATTGAAAGCAAGGGCTACTGAAGCCACAACAACCTCAAGTCGGCAAAATAAGCGGAAAGACTCTTTATCACCAACACTTTCACAATGGCTTTCTAATCCTAATGTGTGGAAAGAAATTGATGATCTGGTTGATCAACTTAAGGATGTTAGGACAAGAGCTTCTAATATTGACTATCCATCATTTGACTTAGGATTGGAAGAATTTAACAATCTTAATGTTGGGCAAGCAAAGAAGAAAGCTAATGTTGATAAGGGAAAGAAGAAGATGATGTGATGAAACTAAATGTTGTCTTTGAAAAACTCTTGTGTAATCTCTTTATTTGATGTAACCTTATTGTGATGTTAGTTTTTAGACAAGTGTTATCTTTGGACAAATGAAAGCAAATGTTATCTTTTAGACAAACTTATGAAAGTAGTAACGGTTTTATAGCTTTTAGTAACACATAACTTACAAACTGTATGTTTTATGCATGTTTTCTATTAATATTAGTCTTTCTTTCAATTTTTGTTATATTTAAATACCATGCATGTGCTTTTCAAATTCTTTCAATTTAACTTACAAACTGTACTTTTTCAAATTCTTTCTTTCTACTATAATTGTTTTATGAAGTTTAGCAACATTTAAGTTGCAAAAAGTATCATTTTTTCATCCTTTTTATAAATATAACATAAATAGAATTGACGCTAGATCGGATAAAGATTAAGAAATATTAACTACATAGGCAAACAACTATCCATTAAGAAATATTAAATTTAATAATTGTAAGACTCATGGAAACTTGATGCAAAAAACTACAGTCTAGTACAAACATTTCTAGTAGAAAACTAGTACAAAACTACTGTCAATCAGTTTTTTTATCTTGAAGTGTGCAGTAACATTTTTTTCTTCAGCAGCAACACAAAATGTGTACCTAATCAAAGACGAAATATGTCTAGTACAAACTACATATGTTTTATATATAATAATTCTAAACAATTACATAACCATTTCTAAACACATTTACATAAAATAGTACAAAACTACAATCTAATCAGTTTTTTTGTTCTTGAAGTGTGCAGTAACATCTTCTTCTCCAGCAGCAACACAAAATGTGTACCTAATCAAAGTTCAAAATAACAAATTTTAATAGTATGTTGAGGTTATCAAATCAATTATAATTTTAATGAAAAATCTCACCCAAAAGGATAATAAAATACTTTAGAATCATGACTTGCTTGATCTTGTACTCTTTTTCATGCTTGTATTATTTCTGAAAAAAACAATTGAATAATATAAATAAAAAATAATAACAACAATTTTTTATAAGAAATAAGTTGAAAATTCAAGAAGCACTTACTTTTTGTTCTTCTCTGGGCATGTACGACTATTATGACCAGCGATGTTTCCACATGTTTTACAGCGCCTTGGAATAATAGACCTACTAGCCTCTTTGTCATTACAATCACTTTCCTTTCTAGTGCCCTTATTTGAAGATACTTTTGGATTTTGGATGTTAATAACTTCGGGTGCTTTACATCCAATAAAATTCTCTAAATCTTGATCTTTTGTTTGTTCGACTAAACTTTTTTTCTTTTCTACAAGTTCACTTGAATAGTCTTTCAATTTGCCCAATAAATCTTCAAGATCATCTATACTACTTTCAGCCAAACCAACACAACGATGAACTTCGTTCCAAACATCTCCTAATATCCTTTTTTTTGGATCATCAATCATAGAATCAATTAACTGTACTCCATTAACATCATACACAGGAGTTTTTAAAGCATGTTTAGACCACCTACTCAAAATGTGTTGCTCAGACAATTTATTAACACCCTTAGCATTTAAAACCCACAAAGAATGTCTACATAAAATTCCAACACGTCTAAACATCTTACATGAGCAATCCACCTCAAGTGTTTTTGGATCAAAAACAACAGTAAAAAGCCTTTTGTTGCCCAAATAAATCACTGAAAAGCAATCTTTACCATTCTCAACATGATGTTTGTCCAGCCCACATTCAAAACAAGCAGCGCAAATTTCAGCTTGAAAATCATAAAAAGCAGCAAGAGTATATAAGGAAGCAGCATGTTTTTCCAACATTAATGGTGTTTTAAGTGGCGGAGTAAACAACTTATCCTTACTTTCAAGTATTTCTAGTTTATGACGTTGTGCATCCATTGCGCTTTGAAATCGCATTTGAAGCTCGACTAAAGTGAGAAACTTGTTGACAAAAAAATTGAAAAAGTTATTCTCACTTTCTGACCTTGATGTAGTCCTAAACAAACCACCCATATAAATAGATCTAAAATAAGCAGGAACCCACATTTCTCTAATATTATACATAGTTGATAACCAAACATTTTCATCCAACTTTTGTTCCTTATAATCAAATAGCAATTTTGCCCACTCAGATTCAAATTCATGTGGCTCATTATCCCTATTGTACACCAAACAATTAATCCTTTTAAGAAAATTTTCATCACTACGCAATTCAACAGATACTTTATCCTTCAACTTTTTCATTATGTGCCACACACAAAACTTATGAACAGAATTTGTAAAAACATTGGGTATAGCAATCTTAACAGCCGGGTCTTGGTCAGTAATAATAGAAAACGGCTGTTTCCCCCCCATAGCATTCAAAAACGTCTCAAAAAGCCATGTATATGACGCAACATCCTCCCTACTGCTTAACCCTATGGCAAATGTAACACATCTTTTATGATTATCTACCCCCGTGAATGGCACAAACACTAAATTGTATTTATTAGTGCTATACGTAGCATCTATTGAAATCGAATCACCAAAAACAGCGTAATTTCTCCTACATGACCCGTCAGCCCATAATGCTAAGCATAAAGATTTGTTTTCATCAACATCAAAATCAAAAAAAAAGCTAGGGTAATTTTCCTTTTTTCTAAGGAACATTTCAACAAACATTTGACCATCAGCATCATTTATATATCCCTTTAAATCCCTATAAAAATTCTTAAAATCATCTAAAGATGAACCAACACTCATGTAGCTTCCTACTTGTTCTTTCCACATTCTAAATGAACTAGTAGGGCCTTGATTCAACTTCAAATTATTAAATATAAACCTTTTTTTTCCAATGTGCATGTCAGATGAACCTTTCATATGCAATCTAGTAGTAGGAGATGCAAAACCATGGTTATGACCATCTACAAACTTAAAAACAACATATTTTTCATCTTTAGTCCTACGAAAACCAATTATAGCAGGACAATTCACACGAGAATGCAAACGTTTTCTAGTAGTGTTAGAGTTCACAGTTCTTTGCCCTTGTCTATTACATACAAAATACTTGATTCTTATAACATCATTAGACTTTTTCTCTCCAAAACGTCTAACTTCAAAGCCACACGCATTTGCATAATTCTTATAAAAACAAAGTCCATCATCTAATGTATCAAATATCATATTTAGTTCAGGAATTAACTTAGCTTCACAATGCGGAATAATTGATTCTGGTTCCCCATATAAAGCTAAACTTAAATCAGATATTGGCTTAGGTGTTGATGAACTAGCATTGTTTATAACTAATTCATCAATTTCTTCTAATTGAACCTGAAAAAGAGAATTACACTAAATTTTAATAAAAAGAAACTCTTATATTTCAAAAAATAACACTAATAAAGCACAATGTCTATCTTTTTCAGAACACTCATTCTTCAGTATTTATATCAGTAAGTTAAGTCCTAACAATAATTTTTTTGAATAAATGAAACAATTATACATCATAAAGCAACACTAAAATAACAAAAAATTATTCCAAATAAAGTATATATAAGTTCACTCAAAATGACTATTCTAAAAAATAACAGTAATAAAGCAACACTGAAAGAACCAAAATTTATAGGAAACAAATTATTTATAAGATCAGTTAAAATCACTACCGTAGAAATGAACAAGGCTAGAAAAAAAAAAAATTAACTTTTGAAAAATGCAGCAAATTAGAGTAGTAGGACTAAAAGATTCACCATTTCTTGTAGACGAACAATTTGATTTTCGACGAACAAGGTGTTCTTGCTAATGTGTTCAACTACCTGTTAGAAAATAAAAAAACCTAGTTATTATCAATTGATTAAAGAAAGAACAGATTTTATGAATTTCTTCTTGCCTTTTTGTAGATTTGTAGTAAAATTTTGGAGTTCTTGAAAATGGGAGTTGATGGTGAAATCTCAGGTAAATCGCAGGTGGAAGGATTTCGCGAGAGAAAGGATTTCGGAAGAGAGAGAAAGGATTTTGGAAGAGAGAGAAGTGGATTTGAGGAAGAACACCTAAAATGTTAAATTTGTGTTATTTACCATTTTGCCATTAATGACCGTGTAAATCGTAGCCGTTCATTACAATCAAACGTTGCTGAATGCTTGTTCGCACGGTTCGCACTTAAGGGAGGTTCACACCTGAACGCGACCCTATATATATATATATATATATATATATATATATATATATATATATATATATATATATATATATATATATATATATATATATATATATATATATATATATATATATATATATATATATATATATATATATATATATATATATATATATATATATATATATATATATATATATATAATCACTTTGATGTATGAATTGGAAATATTTCCCAATTCTATGTTGTTCATAAAATTATTTCCCTACATACTGTCCACGTAGGACAGCACTGAAAAAATTTTTCTTTTCATTTTTTTTAGTAAACCACCACTTCACAAAACGGTTTAATTTGAAATTTGAATCAAACTGTCATTTGAAAAAGCGTTTAGCATCAATAGAATTTTATTTCAAAAAAATAATAATTTACCTAAATAACAACAACAACAACAACAACAACAATAATAATAAAAATAATAATAATAATGAAAAAGTGTCAAAAAACACCTACGAAAAAATAATAATTTACCTAAACAACAACAACAACAACAACAACAACAAAAGTACAACAACAACAACAACAACAACAACAACAACAATAATAATAATAATAATAATAATAATAATAATAACGAAAAAAGTGTCAAAAAGCACCTAATAAATTTTTTTTAATATACAGAAAACTTAATACCAATCGTTACATGCTCTAGGTTTGTGTTGGATGATCTTGTTATGTTGTGTTTGTATTGTACGATGTGTGAACTTTTTTATGGATGATATTCTTAGAGTTATATATTATGTTGTGTTTGTATTTTGGATAATTATGTTGTGTTCTTGGTACTTTTTTAAAAAGTAAATTTTTGTTAGGTACTTTTTGAAAAGAAAATTTTTATTAGGTACTTTTTAAAAATGGGCAAAAAAAGGTAATGGAAAAGTTAACCCTAGCAGTTAGTTGGTACTCTTTTGAAAAAATAAATTTTTATTAGGTATTTTTTGGAAATTTTTTTTATTAGGTACTTTTATGAAAAAAAAGTTTTTATTAGGTACTTTTTGACACTTTTTCCTAAATATTATCATGTAACCAACCACTATAAACTTTGCATAATCTTTTGATCTTGATTCCCATCCTAAGACAAAATATGCAATAAGTCAAAAATTTTACGATATTTACTTTCTTAATTATTGTTATATGTTTCAAGTTATACATTTATTATTTTTCGTCATACTATTACTAAATAAAAATTAATTAATATGACACTACAAACACAATTCAATTTGGAGACAAAACTGAATTCTGATGAAAGAAGTTTGCGACAAAGATGGCGACAAAATTCTTTATCGCAGGCTCGAGATAAAACAATTTTTTCGTCATCTTTGTTGCTATAATTCCCTTTGTAGCTAATTTTATCGCCAACTGTTTTGGGCGGGAACAATTTAGGAATTAACATTTCATAACTGTTAAAGTTGTTACCTATGTTGTCGCCAACTTCAAGTGTTTTTTATAAATACATGTTACAGATGAATATGTAAGGTTCATTGTTTACAAGTGTTATACTTCTATCATTCTAGATTTCTAGCATATTCTGAAAATTTAGTCATCATATTGTCATCATATTTTTAAGGCTCGAGATAAAACATAGTATTTCTCTGTGAAAGTAGAAAAGTTTCTTGAGCGATATGTTTTTAATTTTATTGTCATCATATTTTTATTTAATTACTTTTGTTAAGGTATGTTTATGTGTTATGTGTTTCATAAGTAATGTTTTATATACATTTGATTGTTTTATAAAATTTAATATAGGTTTACACAATGACAAATGATGATTATTATTTTTGTATAATAAAAATTGGATATACGAAAGAGAATTTGATGAAGACGCATTTAATATAGAATTCATTATGGGGTTAGAAGAATTTATAAAATTTGAAATTTCAAAAAGTCGTTCATCAAAAATTAGATATACTTGTGCGAAGTGCAAAATTGTTTTTAAAAAACCAAATGATGTGAGGGATCATTTGTTATGGAAAGGATTTATGGAAGATTATAACGATTGGAGGTATCATTATGATATCGATAAAAGGGTTTTAATTGAAGAAGGAGTGTTTTAAGTACTCACGTGAAACCCACGTGCTAGTAAAAGGGTTAAGGTAGCTGTTTCGGATATGAAACGAGGAAGTGTGAAAGGCACGTGAGATACCTGAAATATAAGTCGTGGTAGTCAAACGTCGGTCAAGTTGTGAAGCGACACCTCCTGAAAGCAGCACGTTTGTCCTACACAACAGCAAGTTAGCCTAGCCCGGGGGGTTTTCCCGGAAACCCTCTCCGACGCTCAAGTCAGATGGTGAAATAAGGGAAAAGTAATGAATATTGACTGGAAATGAATATGTAAGGGTGTTTAAAGTGGTTGTTTATCACCTGGGAAGTGTAGTTGCGAGCAATAATGGTGGGTGAAGGTGGCGAGTATGTATTTTGACAGAGTTTCGGTATGATCATAAGGCTTAGGGTCCCGATTTCGTCTAACGCACTCCTTTTATACCCATCAGATGGTGGTTATCTCTGTAGGGGGAGTGGGGAACATGGGAGTTGAGGATCCCGATCATGGTAACCATTGCGGTTACTTTGACTGTAGATGGCAGTTATGAAAGTAACTGCTTGACGGTTACCTTGCCAGAAGTTGGAAAGTCGTACCTTGACTGGACCTGACCGATATGTAGTCAAAGACTGAGCTAATTTCATGACTTAGTCAAAGGGAGCTGGAACTTGTCCATGACATTTAGCCCCACGCATGAAGGATGAAAGGAGGATGAGAATCAAACTTCGTTTCTTGCTTTATGCGGAAAAAGATGAAATTTTGGATGTCTTTCCGTGGTACCGTGGAACCGTGGTACCGTGAACCAGCGTAGCTTTTTGTCCGGCTGACAAAATCCTTAAGGGCTCTCAAGCAAAGAACCGGGTCCGAATGAGTAAGAAAACTTATATCACGGTGCAGCGGTATTGCGGTACGTTTGAAGATTTACTTAGAATATTTCAACCCCAAGCTCATCCTTGGGCTAAAAACAGGGTCCGAATGAACTTTTCCCGCGGACGAACATGATATTCCACACTTAGAATTATTCAGCCCCAAGACCATCCTTGGGCTAAAAACAGGGTCCGAATGAGTTATTCAGACGGACAAACGGGGTGCTCTATACTTGGAATTTTTCAGCCCCAAGGCTGTTCTTGGGCTAAAAACTAGATCCGAATGAAATTCCTGATGCCACGGAATTTCCTTTCGACACTTAGAAATATTTTAGCCACAAAATCCTTTTTGGGCTCAAAACAGGGTCCGAATGAGTTATTCAGACGGACAGATATGATATTCTGTACTTAGAATATTTTAGCCCCAAGACCATCCTTGGGCTAAAAGAAGGGTCCGAATGAAATTCCTGATGCCACGGAATTTCTCTTCGATACTTAGAATATTTTAGCCACAAAATCCTTTTTGGGCTCAAAACAGGGTCCGAATGAGTTATTCAGACGGACAGATATGATATTCTGTACTTAGAATATTTTAGCCCCAAGACCATCCTTGGGCTAAAAGAAGGGTCCGAATGAAATTCCTGATGCCACGGAATTTCTCTTCGATACTTAGAATATTTTAGCCACAAAATCCTTTTTGGGCTCAAAACAGGGTCCGAATGAGTTATTCAGACGGACAGATATGATATTCTGTACTTAGAATATTTTAGCCCCAAGACCATCCTTGGGCTAAAAGAAGGGTCCGAATGAAATTCCTGATGCCACGGAATTTCTCTTCGATACTTAGAATATTTTAGCCACAAAATCCTTTTTGGGCTCAAAACAGGGTCCGAATGAGTTATTCAGACGGACAGATATGATATTCTGTACTTAGAATATTTTAGCCACAAAATCCTTTTTGGGCTCAAAACAGGGTCCGAATGGGTTATTCAGACGGACAGATATGATATTCTGTACTTAGAATATTTTAGCCCCAAGACCATCCTTGGGCTAAAAGAAGGGTCCGAATGAAATTCCTGATGCCACGGAATTTCTCTTCGATACTTAGAATATTTTAGCCACAAAATCCTTTTTGGGCTCAAAACAGGGTCCGAATGAGTTATTCAGACGGACAGATATGATATTCTGTACTTAGAATATTTTAGCCCCAAGACCATCCTTGGGCTAAAAGAAGGGTCCGAATGAAATTCCTGATGCCACGGAATTTCTCTTCGATACTTAGAATATTTTTGCCACAAAATCCTTTTTGGGCTTAAAACAGGGTCCGAATGAGTTATTCAGACGGACAAAATTCTTTGCTTTTCAAAGATGAATTTCTGACATGAATAGTAGCTTAGTAGTTGAGCATTTATTGGCCCTATAAATGGTAGTTGGTGAGTCAAACTAAAGTTACTTGTTTGACTTGAATTCTTACAAATTTCTTCTTAGAGAGAGAAAGCTAGAGAGAGACGCTCTGACAATCAACGATTTTTTCGATTTTCTGACAGATCTCAAGAACACAAACAAGGTATTCCTCAAATTTCTTCAAAATTCTCGATTGAATATTGATTTTTGATTGAATTTTGTTTGAAGATCTTAATTTTTCTCTTGATCTTCAATTTGTTCTTGGTGTTCTTGAATAAATCCCTTAATATCTTCAATATGTTCTTGATCTTCAATATGTTCTTGATTTGACTGTGCAAATATTCCTCAACCCTTATGCATATACTCTTAATCTCAAATAAAATTTGTATAACTTATTTGTTTTTCCCGGAATATGGATAATAAATTATTAGACACGAGTGTGACCGCGACCTCGGAATACCGGGAGACCCATGTTGATATAAACATAGATGAGGACGAGGAGTCGAGTTGGAACTCTGTTTTTATTGATCCGGTATATACCCCGGTCAGAAGTGATACTCCATCTTTTGTTGAACCGTTTTATCCGCCGGAAATAAAGTACCCTGCTCCGTGGGAAGTAGATGTAGCTTTCCCTCCCCATTATCTAACAAAAATAAACCCTGAACTGGACGGATTCTTGATTGTAGATACTAACATGGAGCAAGACAAAGAATCGTCTGGGCGGAAGAGCGGTGCCCCGAAGCCTCCTCCTTTCTACATCAAACATGGGGGGCCTTTGAATTATTTTATCGATTCAAAGACCCGGCACAAGTTGGATACTGCCCGGGAGGAACTGGCAGAAGAATGGGGCCTTCCAGATAACATTAACATTATAAGGCCAGCAAACTTAGAGACTGTTAGGTTTCCCCCACCTAACTGTATTGCTGTGTATTTTGCGGCTTTTGAGCTAGGGTTACGGTTCCCCCTTCACCCTTTCATTAGAGAGTTACTTTCATTTTTGAACGTCACCGTAGCTGAAGTATACCCAAACGCTTGGGGGTGTATTACGGCATTTTTGATAGTATGCAAGGTTTTGAAGATAAAACCTTCACTTACAGCCTTTAGGTATATATTCCGGGCCAGGTTATGTTCCTCAGAGGATCATGGCGCCGGGTGGATCACATTAGCCCATAGGAAGGGTTACAAACTAGTAGGAGACCTCCCGGATAATCAAAAGGGTTACCGGACAAGATTTGCATATTTGTACAGCTCGGAGCCTTGGAATTTCAAGACTTCCTTTGATATAAACCCAAGGATCAACGAATTTAATAACAATGTCCCGCAATGTACAGTTGAAGAAGCGGTGATAATTGAGTATGCCCAGACAACCGTGGTGCAACTAAATGCCCCGGTAAATAAACAAGATAACTGGATTCCTCAAAGGAGCCACCTTAACTTAGAGTTGCTTTTGTCGGCTTTCGAAATAAGCCTTAAGATTCATAAACGTAAGTGTTTTTTTGTTTCACGTGTGTCCGTGATAACAATTTGCGGTCTGACTGTCTTTGATTTATGCAGGCGTTGCTAGAGAAGAATTAGCCCAAAAACAGAAAACACTGATGGGTAAATTCAATCTTATGGCTATGTCCAACAGCTTGGCCCAGAGGGCCGCAGATCCGACCCCTCTGCCCCGTTCACCAAAGGTAATTTGGTTTCTTTTGGATTTTGTACACTTTCTGAACTTGTTTAACATAATCTTCCTTTGCAGAATGGCAGCACCAAAATGACTGGTGTTGACAAAGCGCCCACTGAGGCGGAAGCCCGGGTCCTCTTGGAGCAGAGGAAACAAGCCCCTGTTCCGTCTCACGTGGAACGGGGTGAACCTGCGCCTAAGAAGAAAAAGACTACAGCCAAAAGAAAGGCCAAGTCTCCAGCTGATGAGCAGCGGAAGAAGAAGAAAGAAGAACCCGTGAAACCGGCTAATATTGCTGAGCCGGTGGAGGTTAACATTGATAGTGACAGTTCGACCCAAGGGTCGAACACCATACAAAGTGCTGTGCCTATTGCTGAACATAGGCCAGCAGGAGCAGCTGCTGCAGGGGTTGGCCCATCACAGCCCCAACCTAAATATACCCCTGCACAGAAGGGGAAAACTGTAGCCGAGGAAGCGGCTGAAGGATCTCTCGATGCTTTCGAGAGGGTCTACCAACGCCGCATTCGTCCACACCGGGACGATGTGGTTTTTGTTGAATTGGGTCGTGAAGACCTAAATGTCCGTATCAACCGTGCCTCCAGAAATCTGGTGAGCGATAGGGACAGGGAATATTTAAACTCCTTATCCCCGGTTGAGCGGGCTGAACAATCCCGCGCCTCTGCTGCCGACGTAAGTGATTTCCTGTAAGATTAGAGTTTTTTATAAAGTTTAATTTTTCTAACTCATTTTTTTTTTTCTTACAGGCTCTACTCCGGGCTGAGTTTGAGTTGATCGTGCAGCGGTCACTGGCGGCTGAAAATGACCGCCTATCTGCCAAGACTGAAGCTCAAGCACTTGAGATTGAGCGGTTGAAGCAGGATTTGGCCGGTCTCCCGGGGCTGAGGGAGAAGCTGGCAAAATGCGAGGAGCTCAAGGGGCGTCTAGCCCAGGCCGAAAAATGGAGAGGCCGTATTAATGAAAACCTGGACGTAGCTGGTCAGTCCCTCGAACAGGCATCCGGGCTGGCTACCAAAATTCATCAAGAGGTGGCCCGGATGTTAGATCAATACGATAAACTTGTCTCGGAAAACGAGCAAGTGATAAAAACTGTGATGGGAGACATGGACCGCTTCGAAAGGGTCCTTGATGCGGCTAAGGTATACAAGATGCGGTCTGAGCGCACCTCATACATTGCTCGCCGTTGGCTAGACTCGCCGGAGGTGGTTCCCATTCTGAATGAGCTGTCAGTGGAGATGATGAAAACTGGGGCGCTGGTTCAGGCGGAGAAATTCAGGCTGGCGGCTCAGAAAATGGGCATTGACGTCAACCAATTAAACGAGCTGGCCACTGAAAGCCATGACGAAGCCACGGCCAATCTGAAGGAGGTTCTCAACAAAGAATCTGAAGTCTTAACGAAAGCCGTGGCTGAAGATGAGGAAGAGCGGAAAGAATGGCTCAAAAAGATGGATCCAGACCGGGAGAAAAGAGCTTTGAAGTTAGATCTTGAAAAGATCCCGGTCTGCTATCCTCCTTTTCCAAAGGCTCCGGAGAGGTCTACCCTTACTGATCTCCAATCTGAATCTTCAAATTTGTTGAAGATTCTAACATCGAAGAGGGAGACTCTCCAAGGACTGTCTGCTGAGCTGGCGGGGGAAGAGCCCTTGCCTGATATTGAAGAACTCTTCAGCTTCACCCCCTCTCCGCAGCAGCCTGAGCCGGATCAACCAGCGCCTACAGAACAGCAGCAGGAACCACCTCCAACTTAGCTTAGTTTCTCCCTTTCCCCCGGGTTTTGTAATTAATATTTTTGTAGCGGAACATTTGTAATCCAAACATTTGTAAATATATATTTTGTTTGACAAGTCTTGCAATTTCCAGTTTGTGTTTTCAACTTTTAATTTAACTTGTGAATGCCTGAGAATTATTCTGAAAATTGACTAAGTATCAACAAGATACCGCCTCACCGTTGATCTGGTGGAAAAATGAAAATTGACTAAGTATTAATTAAATACCGCTTCACCTTTAACTAAGTGGAAAATTGACTAAGTATCAAATAGATACCGCTTCACCTTTGACTAGGTGGAAAAATGAAAATTGACTAAGTATTAATTAAATACCGCTTCACCTTTAACTAGGTGGAAAATTGACTAAGTATCAAATAGATACCGCTTCACCTTTGACTAGGTGGAAAAATGAAAATTGACTAAGTATTAATTAAATACCGCTTCACCTTTAACTAGGTGGAAAATTGACTAAGTATCAAATAGATACCGCTTAAATTGACAAAGTACCAGCAAACCGTGGTACCGCTTGATTGACAAAGTACCAGCAAACCGTGGTACCGCTTAATTGACAATGTTGATTACATGAACTGATCTTAACTTGAAAAATGAAACTGAGAATGAACTGAACTAAAATAATGATCTGCTAGTATTACGATGTATGATGTATGCCCCTTGCCAGACTTGTTAAATGAAATATTTCTTCAAATGGTCTGCATGCCACGGCCTTTTCAACTTTTTTCCCGCGGAGTCTTCTAATTCAAAGGTATTGGTCTTGACAGCATGAGTTATCTTGAATGGACCGTCCCAGTTGGCCCCCAATTTACCCTTTTCTGTATGCTTCCCTGTTGCTTCCACTTTACGTAGGACCCAGTCTCCAGGTTTGAGAACCCTTGTTTTGACGTGTCTATTGAATTGACGAGTCATCTTTTGTTTTTGAGCAATCGATCTAAGGAGTGCATTGCCACGGGTCTCCGGAAGTAAATCAAGATTCACCCTTTTCCCCTCATCATTTTCAGAATGTGAATAATAAGTTACCCTTGTGGAGGGTATTCCTATTTCCACTGGTAAGACAGCTTCTGAACCAAAGACGAGTGAAAAGGGGGTATGCCCTGTTGATTCCTTCACGGTTGTGCGGCTGGCCCAGAGGATGCCTGGCAGTTCTTCATCCCAAGATCCTTTTGCTCCTTCGATCTTCTTCTTGATCCCATTAAGTATCTCTTTGTTGGCTGATTCAACCTGCCCATTTGTTTGAGGTCTGGACACTGAGCTGAACCGGAGTTGGACGTTGAATTGTTCACAATATTCTACGGTTCCACGGCCTATAAATTGTCTGCCATTGTCAGTGATTATTACCCGTGGGATGCCATACCTGGTGATAATGTTTCTCCAGAGAAACTGACAGACTTGTTTCTCAGAGATAGTGCTAAGTGGTTCTGCTTCAACATACTTGGAGAAATAATCAATAGCCACAATAATGAATTTTCTTTGCCCCTTGGCAGGGGGAAATGGACCAAGTAAGTCCATACCCCACTTGTCAAAGGGCAGCACTGACTGCATGGTGGTGAGGAAGCTTGAGGGTTTTCTGGATACTTTTGAGAAGAATTGGCACTTTGAGCATTTTCGTATCAAGTTTTCAGCATCTTGCCTTAAGGTTGGCCAATAATACCCACTTCTAAGTACTTTGCTTACCACAGTTCGAATTCCTTGATGAATCCCACATCCTCCTTCATGAATTTCCCGCAGAATGTAGTTTCCTTCTTCTGGGGTAACACATTTTAGAAGGGGATGGGTGTATGACTTTTTGTATAGTGTGCCATCCAAATATTCGAACCATTTGCTTTTCTGTTGAAGCTGTTTAGCCTCATTTTCATCGTTAGGGAGAGCTTGATTTTCAAAGTATTTGACCAAAGGTTCCATCCATGTTGTTGATCTGTCTATCACATGTACCATGACATTTATGCTGGGGTTAGGGAGAACTTCCCACACAATGTCCCTTGGCTGATTTGATTCCGCGGAGCTAGCTAACCTGGCCAAAGAGTCTGCTTGGGCATTTTCAGAGCGAGGTATGTGGGATAGTGAAAATTTTTCGAACTTTTCCACTAATCCCTTCACCTTGGCTAAGTACATCTTCATGGCCTCGTCTTTTGCCTCAAACTCGCCTTTCACTTGTTCCACGATCAACTGGGAATCAGAGAATGCTGACAAACTTTTTGCTCCGGATTCGTAGCAGATGGTTAGCCCCAAGATCAGGGCCTCATATTCTGCTTCATTGTTGGAAGCAGTAAATTCAAATCTTATTGCTCTTTCCAACCTTGCACCGGCAGAGGATATGATCAGTATCCCGGCACCACTGGCGACCTTGGTGGATGAACCATCAACATACAACTTCCACTCTTGGTTGGGATCCGAGGGAGTTGAACCTGTGCTTTCCGCAATGAAGTCTGCTAAAGCTTGAGCTTTGATGGAGGTACGTGGTTCATACTCTATTCCAAAGTCTGCCAATTGATTAGCCCAATCGGAGATACGGCTTGACTGATTTCTCCCTTCCAGAATTTTCTTGAGGGGCTGATTTGTTCTGACACGGATTTGATGCGATTGGAAGTAGGGTTTGAGTTTCCTACTTGCCATGATAACGGCCAGTAGTACTTTTTCTACTTCACTGTAGTTGCCCTCGGAGCCACGGAATGCGTGACTGATGTAGTATACGGGCAGTTGTGTCTTTTCCCTTTCTGCTATCAGGACTCCAGAGACTGAGTATTCTGATATGGAGACATACAAGATCAAGGTTTCCCCTTCAATGGGGGAAACCAACTTTGGGAGAGAAGCAAGGTAGGCTTTCAGCTTATCAAATGCCGCTTCAGCCTCTTCGGTCCACTCGAACTTGGTTTGTTTGAGGGTCCTGAAGAAGGGCGAACATTTATCCGCTGATTTTGACATAAATCTCCCTAGGGCAGCTACACATCCCGTTAGCTTTTGAACTTCTTTGACGGTTTTGGGGGATCTCATTGTCAAGATTGCTTGAATTTTATCAGGATTAGCCTCAATCCCTCTTTGATCTACCAGAAAACCAAGACACTTCCCCCCTGTCACCCCAAATACACACTTATCTGGATTAAGACGCATTTGATGGTTACGGAGGGTAAGGAAGGTTTCTCTGAGATCAGCAGCATGATCTTGGGCTTCTTTGCTCTTGGTGATCATGTCATCAACATAAACCTCCAAATTCCGGCCAATTTGTGAGTTGAAGACTTTATTCACCATTCGTTGATATGTTGCCCCTGCGTTTTTTAGTCCAAAAGGCATGACTTTGTAGCAATATACTCCAGCATTTGTTATGAAGGCCGTATGGGGCTGATCTTCTAGTGCCAAGGGGATTTGATGATATCCCGCATTAGCATCCATGAAGCTGAGAAGTGCATGACCTGCTGTGGAGTCTACAAGTCGATCAATCTTCGGTAAAGGGTAGTCATCCTTTGGACAGGCTTTGTTGAGATCTGTGAAGTCAACACACATTCTCCATTTGCCATTGGGTTTCTTGACGAGCACTACATTGGATAGCCATTCAGAATATTGGCATTCCTTTATGAAGCCTGCATTTAGCAACTTTGTCACTTCTGCCTTGGCTGCTTCGATTCTTTCCTTGCCCTGATGTCGTAGCTTTTGTTTGACGGGCTTATGTCCTGGTTTAATGTCGAGTTTGTGGCACATGACTTCAGGCGGTATGCCAGGCATCTCTTCCACAGTGAAGGCAAAGATGTCCCGGAATTCAGCAATAACTGCAAGTATGTCACTTCTCACGGATGCAGGTAGGACCTTTCCTACTTTAATTTTCTTTCCATCGAACATTGGAACTTCTTCAAACTGTTCCAAAGGTTGAGGTTTCTCCTGGACATTGAGATTATCCAGATAAACACTCATAACTGACTGAGTTTCTTCTTCCCTTTTCCTTTTGGGGGGTGCTCCGGGGGCGCCGTCATGCTTCAAGCAGTTAATGAGGCATTGACGTGCCGCCTTTTGATCCCCTCTCAGGATTCCGACCTTTCCATCATCCTGTTCAAACTGCAATAGGAGTTGATGTGGAGATATGATTGCTTTGATTTTGTTGATGAGCGGTAGTCCCATAATGGCATTGTACGGGAAGTTGAGATCCACCACTGTGAAGCGGATGGGCAATGTTCTGCAGCCATCTTTTTCTCCTATTCTTACTGGAAGTGTGATAGTTCCCAAGGGAACAACTTGGCTGCCTCCAAAACCAACAAGGGGTTTATCAAAGGGTTGCAAGTGTTTCTCCTCGAACTTCATCTGTTTTAAGCAGTCCATGGTGACAAGGTCCGCCGTACTGCCGGTGTCCACCAGGACTCGCTTAACAACCATTTGGCCAATCTTAAGTGCAACTACCAGAGGATCAGTGTGGGGTGATTGAAGTGGTTCTGATAGGGTAGAATCAAACTTCATCACTGGGCCTTTAGAAGGCGCTTTTGGAGGGCCCTTCATTAAGGTGTGCACACTATCTTTGGCGGCTCTGATTGAGGGGTATTCCTCATTGAAGCCTCCAACTATCATGTTTATAACCCCTCTGGTATCATTTGAGGCCTCTTTCTTGTCTTCCTCCTTTCGAGACTTAGGCCTTGAGCGATAGGACCTTTCACTGCCACGGGAGGAATAATCTTTCTTCAAGAACCGGCTTAGCTTTCCTTCTTCAGCCATTTGATACAGAACACGCTTCAATTCTCTGCACTGCTCTAGGGTGTGACCGTATTCTCGATGGTAATCGCAGTACAGATCATAGTTACGGCGGTTTGAAGGTGTAGTGGTAGGTGGCGGTGCTGGAAGTGCATCCTGGACAGCGTAGAAGATATCCCGCCTGTTGCTGTTAAAGCGAGGATCTTCTCCTCCGTCCCTGATATGCTTTCCTCCGGCTTCTTCCGTTGTATAAACTTGCCTTTGTCGCGGTGGTCCCATGTCAGAAGGATGACCGTGGGAACGGTGATGATAGCCTCTGTCCCTTCTTGAGGATCGATCATCCCGTGGCACTTTTGGTGGGAGACCTTCCCTTTTGTCGCTCTTCCTCTTCTTGGAATCATGGGCGTGGCATAATTCTGAGGCAGTAACATAACTTTGGCATTGTCTCATGGCCTCAGAATAACTCCTCACCTGATGTTCCACAAGCTGGAATTTCAATTTGGGAGTTCGCATACCATTGATCAAGGCATTAAGAGCCACGGAAGCTTCCTGGAACTTTTTAAGATAAGAGGCGATAGATTCCCCTTCCTGTTGTACCACACTTAGCAGATGGAAGTTTGTTTTCTCTTGCCTTTTGGAAGCGACAAAATGATTAACGAACTTGGTTTCCAACTGCGCGAAAGTGTGAATTGTCCCAGATGATAAGGAGGTGTACCAACCAAGAGCAATTCCACTTAGAGTAGTTGGGAAAAACTTGCACAGTAGGGCTTGATTGGTGGTGTACAGCAACATCAGATTTTTGTAGGCCACGATATGTTCTTCTGGGCAGGTGGTACCATCAAAAGGAGTCATAGAAGGTACCTTAATCTTGGCCGGATTGGGAGTCGCCAATATTTCCGCTGATAGGGGGGAGTTCAGCACTACAGGAGCATCTTGGGGTCCTCCGAGGCTAACTTCCTCCTGCGCCGGAATAGGAGGCCTAACGGGACTTTGCGAATGGCCAGATTCAGAAAGTCGTTGCGCCTTCCTCTCCTCACGCTTCCTATCAATCATTGCTTGGGTACTTTCAGAGTGTCGGGATCGTTTCTGATTGAGATAATCCCTTGCATCTTGCGTTGGTGTCCTTGATTCACCTTGGAAGGATGAACTTTTCTGGCGACGGGCTTTTTCCCTCTTCTTCCAGTTTTTATGGCTGGATCTTGAAACCATTGTCTCGTGATCGTCTTGCTTTTTCGAGTCACGCCTTTGAGAAGTTTCCTCCCTTTGAGAATCCGCGGGTTTCGATGAAGGAGGGGAATCAATCCGTTGCCTCAAATTCTCGATTTGTTCAGCCATATTGTCCAAGGCTTGCTGGTTGTGGTGGGCAGTGGTGGTGCTGAGCGCAGCTCGAAGTTGTTCAGCAAATGCTGTGGTAAGACTTTGTGCCAGCATGTCCAGATCACGGCGAGTCACGGCCTGATTGTTGGCCTGTCCCGCGGACGTGTCTGTGTCTGTGCTGTGCACTGTGGCGGTTTGCGTTGGTACTCTCTTCGGGGCCATAGCTTTTATGTTGGTATCCCCACAGACGGCGCCAAACTGTTTCGGATATGAAACGAGGAAGTGTGAAAGGCACGTGAGATACCTGAAATATAAGTCGTGGTAGTCAAACGTCGGTCAAGTTGTGAAGCGACACCTCCTGAAAGCAGCACATTTGTCCTACACAACAGCAAGTTAGCCTAGCCCGGGGGGTTTTCCCGGAAACCCTCTCCGACGCTCAAGTCAGATGGTGAAATAAGGGAAAAGTAATGAATATTGACTGGAAATGAATATGTAAGGGTGTTTAAAGTGGTTGTTTATCACCTGGGAAGTGTAGTTGCGAGCAATAATGGTGGGTGAAGGTGGCGAGTATGTATTTTGACAGAGTTTCGGTATGATCATAAGGCTTAGGGTCCCGATTTCGTCTAACGCACTCCTTTTATACCCATCAGATGGTGGTTATCTCTGTAGGGGGAGTGGGGAACATGGGAGTTGAGGATCCCGATCATGGTAACCATTGCGGTTACTTTGACTGTAGATGGCAGTTATGAAAGTAACTGCTTGACGGTTACCTTGCCAGAAGTTGGAAAGTCGTACCTTGACTGGACCTGACCGATATGTAGTCAAAGACTGAGCTAATTTCATGACTTAGTCAAAGGGAGCTGGAACTTGTCCATGACAGTAGCCATTTGCAAACTAGTGGAAAAAAGTCTATTGGCTGCGGTTAAAATGCCACTATAGGTTGCGGTTTTGGACCCAAGCCCTTATGGTAGCAGCAAGTAATAAAACTTAATGGCTGCGGTTAAAAAACGTAGCAAAAAACTAAGGCATTGGCTGCGGTTTTATGGGATGTCCGCAGCCAAAAAGGTTATTTGAGATGGCTGATTTGTGGCACCTTATTGGCTATGGTTCATAGGCTGTCCGCAGCCTTTTCTTGCTTTTTTTTTTTAATTTCTTTTTTCGTATTAATGATATTTGTATAATAAATAATAAATATCACCATTAATTATAAAATAGTATATATTTAACAATAATCAACCATCGTAATAAGCATTAATTATCACCAAATTATAATATATATAATGTATAATATACATAAATATAATGGTACACATACACCTAAATACTACAAATATACGTACATAATAATCTACCAACACAATAAAGTAGAAATAAACATGGCGACTTTGTCTTTAACTTTGCGTAACTCCATATCCGTCAATTCGCGTGTTTCCCTTGGAGTGTTGTATATAATCTATGTATTAAAATAAATAATTATTAAAAAGTTAATTAGCACATATAAATATATTATAATAAATAAATAATTAAAAACCATATATAATAACTAATTAAATACTTACGGAATCAATACTTTCTACCCTCACTTTCTTCACGGCTTCTATGATATCATCCATAAATTTAATAATGTAGTAGCCGCAATGAATGCTATTTTTTTGTTGAAAACACTAAGAAAAAACAACATTGTATATGTTAGTGCCAAATTAAAAACGCTTCAAAATCGTTAAAAACGCAACTTAACACTTAATTTCAAGCATATGACAATTATTTTCGATTCTAACAACTTCAACACAACAATATATACGAAATAGTGTTGTGTGCCAAGTTTCATGCATAACAAACAAAGTTTAAGCTATTTTACGATCGAAAATGCCAAAAATCATTCAAAACCGTTAAAAACGCAACTTAACCCTTAATTTCAAGCATATGACAATTATTTTCGATTCTAACAACTTCAACACAATCATATATACCAAATAGTGTTGTGTGCCAAGTTTCATGCATAACAAACCAAGTTTAAGCTATTTTAAGTGCGAAAGTGCCAAAAACCGTTCAAAACCGTTAAAAACGCAACTTAACCCTTAATTTCAAGCATATGACACATTTTCGATTCTAACAACTAAGATAGATTTTTAGAAAAAAATTTAGATATGGTAGTTTTTTGGAAAAAGGTCATATATGACAATTTTTAAGAATTTTAGCTTTGGAAGAGTTTCTCAGCTCATGCCAAATTTTCAATTCGACAAGACAATATGTATCGCTTTTCGCAATATTCCTAAGGAAATTCATATGTACATTACCACATTTATCAATTGGTTGATTCATAGTATTGAAGTTGACAATGTATCTTAAATTTATGTCATTCCATACAACATGGTGTTGAATTGTACCATAAACGATGTGTAACACCCCGTGAATTTGAGTGAATTAATATTCGAGATTAAAATAAAATAATAATAATCAAGTATAAGAATTTGAGTGAATTAGTATGTGACAAACGATATCTGCATTTGTCGCGTATTGGGTTATCGTTATTAATCTAATTTAATTTTTACTGGCGTGTTAAAATTAAACCTAGGCAATTAAACACAATATTAATTAATTAATTAAAAAAAATTTTCTTTTGGTAGTAATTAAAAGGAAAATTTGCCAAGAATAATCCCAACTATCACCCGTTGGCCAGAAATAATCCTAACTATTGATTATTTTTTAATAATCCCAACTATTGATGAAGTTTGCTGAAAATAGTCCCACTCTATTTTCAACCGGCTGTAGCATGTTTTTTGAGTATTTTTTTACCTTTTTTTTTAACTTTCCTTCATCAAATTAGGTAAACTTATATTAAAGTTAAAAAAAAAGGTAAAAAAAAATACTCAAAAAACCTGCTACAGCCGGTTGAAAATAGAGTGGGACTATTTTCAGCAAACTTCATCAATAGCTGAGATTATTAAAAAATAATCAATAGTTGGGATTATTTCTGGCCAACGGGTGATAGTTGGGATTATTCTTGGCAAATTTTCCTAATTAAAATGTGGCCGGTTGTCTTGGGAATGGAGGGTTTTGTAACTCCCTTCTTAAGTGTGTTTTATGACAACTTTAAGAGGGAGTTATGGGTAGCTTAAGGGTTGTGGATTTGTGTATAAATTGACTAGATTGTGAGATGGTTTTCCATTTTGCTCTTCTTCATAGAATCAAGACAAAAATCTTCTATTCTTCCTCTTGTTTTTCAGCTATAATTCATTTTGCTCTTCTTCATAGAGTTTTTGTGATCATTATTCAACCTATAATTCAAGGGTGAGTATAGTTCAATTGTTAATATGAGATTTTTACTTTTTAAAGAAAGTTATATTTTATACACTAGTACAATTAATGTTATTTGTTGCTGTAGAAATAAGCTTATTTGCTACTTATTTTGGAATTGCGGCAAATGAAGGGGCAGCAAATAACCAAAAACATTTGCTATTATTTAAAGAAACACGGCAAATAAAAATTGCTTATTAGCTACTTTTTAAAAAAATCACAGCAAATACTTATAAACTAATAGATGTGTTTTTTATAAGTTATAAACAACAACAAATAATGATCTTTTTTCCATATACTACCACAGCAAAAAGCAATAACAGTCCTAATCCCGTGGTTGAATAAATGAAAGACTAGTTTCAAATATTTAATTAAGCAACAACCACACTAAATCAAAATAATTATACAAAAATCTACGAACAAACTCATTTATATATAATTGACAACGTGTTCATGTACAAAAACACAATTCGTCTTCGATAATTCATTATACTTTCACCGTGATTACAAAAATCATCATCTATCAGCTTCCACACCATTTCACATGTAATAATCAGTGAGGTACTTAGCCCACTTGTTCCGCACTTTATCAATCTCATAGTTTGTATATGCTTCCAGTCTTGGCGCATTATTGATCTAGCATAACAAATAAGAATTAATTGTACTATATTGAGTATAGCAGTGTCAAACTAGATGTAATAATCAGTGAGGCACTACCTTGTCTATGTCGTCTATAAAAATGCAGTTGGAAATAATATACTGCACGTACTTCATGATATAGAAACCACACTCTACGCTCCCGGGTTGTTGAGCACACTACATGTTAAATGAAATTAATAAAAAAAACAAGCATATATACTTAATAAGAAAAAGTTCATCAAAACTAACAAACCTTCATGTCTTTCCACATTGGCTTGTCTCTATGCATTTCACCACCACTTATTTTATACCTTCTTAGCTGACTTAACACATAAAAGGAAGAATTCAACTATTTAATGATATCAAAGGAATAAGATAACAAAAGTTAGACATGTTACCTATTTATTATTAATTTCATCTTCAACATTCGGCCAGTTAAAGAGATGGAATCAAAGTGGTAGACAATGCCTTTTGTAACGCTTATAGCTAGAAGTATTAATGATCACCGATATTGCAGAAAAACAAAGTTTACAAATGATTAGATACATTATAACATTCGAGAAGATAAAGAAATATTTTACCTACTTTTCGATAATTGGAGCCAATATAAAGTTTTCTCCAGCCTTCACCGATTCTTCAAACACACGAAAGACATAGTCCTTCACTTCATTGAGACTGATATAGATTCTAGTATCTAAAGTGCACTCTGGACATAGCCAACCAATCTTTGAAATAAAATTGAATGATAAGATGTCATCAACAAGTGACCTGGATATTGTAAACGGATAAGAATTTAAGTTATGTGATTTCAATCATTGTAGTAATAAGATCACAAGAACATTTTGACAATCTACTCATTTACCAACAAGAATAAAATTTGTATAAAGACTCAAGACTACCTCACAAAGACCATAATTATGGATATGTTCAATTTTTTTGACTCTAAGAGTTGCTTGATGTCTTTCTTGTTAACCCGAATAGTTCTATCCTCGGTGTACCAAAATATACTAGCTTCAAAGAGGACATCTACTGTTTGGCCAGTGGGAAGTTCCTTGACATTAGTGAGAAGCCATTGACATTCAACACTTAGGAAGGGCACTAGCGACTCAACACACATGGGACTTCTTTGAGAGGTGGAGTCTTTTATGGAAGGCTCAATGCGTTACATTTCATCATTTTCTTTGTTAACTTCATTGTTTACCTAAACATAATACATTCAAATATTATTATGATGAGAATTTATAGTTAACTCGGGTCAGATTTATAAGATCAATGGTAAAGACATGCACTTACCATGAACTGGGCACTTGAAGAATTTGAGTGATTAGAGTTAACAATGTGAGGAGGAGTCGATGGATCATTGAGCATCCTCAAATTAGTTATGCCCATATCGTGTAGTATAGATGTCAATTTTTTCTTTAGAGTAGCATTAAACTCTTCTCTTAACTCATCTCGAATTTGCGCTTTCAAGGCCTCTTGATCTTCAAATGTAGTGTCCCTTCCATGGAGTCCAGATTCGGATACGAATTTGGGATTATATCCGAAAGCCTTTCTTATTCCTATATTAACACCTCTATACCCGAATGCACGACCAGGACGATCTAACTTCTCCCCAAAAGCCATATATAATGCATCTTTGTTTTTATTAGGTTTGAATGTACCTTGGATCTCCTTATCCTTAAATTCAAGCTAGACAATAAACAATGGAAAGAAAATTTTTGTCATCTATGTTTCCGCTTACATTAGACACAAGAAATATTATAATACTCACATATTTAGTGGCAACAGACTTTGTTTTTTCACTAGATATTGATCTTACACCTGTTCTTTTGTCTTTTTTGTGCATGGAACAATACCAATCATCACCTCGATTAATCTCAATTGTAGAGGAAACTGCAGAGGAAGATTCCGATGTAGATGTTATAGCGGATGGATAGAATCCTTCAGCTACCCAAATTCTTCTACTATCCTCATAATTCATTTGGCCCATTCGATGAAAATGATCGTTCATCTTTGCACATTTCATAGCCCTGTCACGGATAGTCTACGACAATATAAATATGGAATATAATATATTAATATGCTTTAATTATTATAAACAAGGACGCATAAGGAGAAGGTAAAAGTATGTACCAAAGCTTCCTTAGTGGTTTTCATTTGCTTGAAAAGCTCCCAATAATCTTCAAACTTAATATGCTTAAATATTTCCCATGGCTCTTTTTTGTCTTCGAATTTAGTCCTCTTTCTTGTACAAGAAATCCAACCACTAACATGACATGACAATGGGCAAAATTGCACCAAAGTATGTACCATGGCTCTTTTTTCACTAGGCAAAATTGCACGGATTGCAATGGGCAAGAATACTTGAATCATGACATGACAATCATGAGATTTCATTGTGCTTAGCTTAAAGCCTCCCGAGGAAACAATCCTTCGAATGTTTGAAGAGTATCCTGTAGGGACCTTAATTCCTTTCAAACCCTCAATGAAAAATTGTTTCTCCACTTTGGATAATGTGTAGCAAGCGGGAGGCAAATAAGTAGACAACTTTTTTGCTTGTTTTGCCCTTTCTTTCACAATTGGCCACAATTTCGGTCGAATCTTCATATATTTCATGTCTCTTCGAACTTTCACATGATCCATTGTCTTATTCGGTATATTCAATAATGTGCCAAGTATAGCATCACATATATTTTTTTCGATGTAATATTTTTTTCGATGTGCATCACATCAAGACAATGTCTAACTGGTAAGTCTTTCCGATATGGTAGAGTCCATAATATTGACTTCTTCTTATAAAGACCATCAAAGACTTTAGTTTTAACACCCTTTCCAAACACATTTTGAATATCCTTCACCCGCTCACAAACTTCATGTCCTATGAATGGTGCACGAGCTACCCTATCCTCATTCTTTCCATTGAAAGGAACTTTTTTCTTACGATAAGGATGAAATTTATTTAAAAACCTTCGATGATTCATGTAAACATATTTCCTAGAATGTGACAAGTATAATGACTGGGTATCATCCTCGCAAATAGGACATGCTTTTTTTCCCTTAACCTTATATCCGGACTAGTTTCCATAAGCCGAAAAGTCATTAACAGTGCAAAAGAGCATGACACGTAATACAAAATTTTCATTACCATAAGCATCAAACACCGAAACACCTTCATTCCACAACTTCACCAATTCTTCAACAAGAGGTGCAAGGTAAATATCTATATCATTTCCAGGTTGTTTCGGCCCTGATATCAAAAGTGACAACATCATGTACTTGCGCTTCATGCACAACCAAGGAGGCAACTTGTAAATCACCAAAAACACTGGCCAAGTGCTATGTAAGCTACTAAGATTACCAAATGGACTCATTCCATCGGTAAAAAGTGCAAGTCTCACATTCCTTCCTTCTTTACCAAATTCTTCGTGCTTGGCATCAAATTCTTTCCATTGAAGGGAATCAGAAGGATGCTTTAGTAATTTTCCTTTCTTGTTCTTCTCGCAATGCCATCTTAATCTCTCAGCATCACTCTTTATGGAGAACAAGCGCTTCAATCTCGGTGTTACCGGAAGATACCACATATTCTTCACAGATGGACCTTTTTTGAAATCATTTGAAATCTTGTAACGGGACACACCACAACGAGGACATTCATCTAAATTCATATATTCATTTCGATACAATACACAATCATTTGGACAAGAATCTATCTTCTTATAATCTAAGCCTAAAGGGCACATCAATTTCTTTGCATAATATGTTGACTTCGGCAATACATGACCATCGGCCAACAAGCTTTGCAAAAATTCTAACAACTCCGTGAAACTAACATCTGTCCAACAATGTTTTGATTTAAGGTTGAATAGTCCCATGACAGCAGAAAGTTGTGTATGCTTAGTGCATCCATCATACAATTGTGTTTTAGCTGCTTCTGATAACCTCTTGAATAAACGAGGCCTTTCACTCAAATCATCTTGCACCCCTTCCAACATTTCATCAAGGTTATTGTCATCATCATCGTTTTCGTGTATAACCTCTTCTTCCTCCTCTTCCTCATTGTCGTCATAATTAATATGATCACCATCAACATCATCATCATTACCCTCTCCACCCCCCCTTATATTCCCCTTCTTCATCCCCCTTATCTATCTCCACCCTTGTCTCCTCCTCCTCCTCCTCCTCCTCCTCTTCATTCCCTCTCTCAATGTAGTTGTCATTAATTCTAGAAGAACTTTCCACCTCCACAGCTTGTCCAACATCATAACGACACAATTCAGGACTTTCCCCATGCCATACCCATACATAATATTGTTTCCTAAAGCCACGGGTCATTATATGGTCTCTTAAAGTCTTAATATTATTCACGATGTCGATATTTTGACAATCTCTACAAGGACAATAAAAATCATCATTTTTGGATTCTTGTTGATGTTGTAAAGCACAATTGCAAAACTCCTTAACTCCATTCATGAATTCAATAGAATCACGTTTGCCATACATCCAACTTCGATCCATCTATAATACATAAAAGTTAATAAAACATAGTGTTTTATAAAATGAATGTCAAATTGCACAATGATCAAAGTTAATTAGAACACAATCGGTGATGATATATATCATATCACAAACAAAACACCACTTTGTCAAATCATCCTGCAACATCTAATTAGATCCATTCATGAATTTTTTTTGACATTCACATTAACAATAAGAGGAATCAAATTGCACAGTGTACATAAGAGGAATCGGTGACGATATATAATACAATTTTTTTATGAGTTCTTTGAACTCCATCTCATCAATTTTAAACTGTAAGATAAAAAAAAAAACCCTAACCTAATACTTTATATTAGGACTTAATAGGAATTAAAAAGCATATTCTCATAGTTATCTACAATTAGCTACAACTAACTAAGAAATCCAACATTCAACTAGAAATTACATGAGAGAAAACCTTTACCTCGTCAATTGGTGCTCTACTCGTGAATTGGAATAACCGAAAGGCAAAATTGGAATGGATCTCTACTGAGTACTAAATGATACTAACTTAGAACAAAATTCACCTTACAATTTGATTTATTTCTACCGAGTAAAAATCAATAGAAGGAGGCTGAATTTGATTTATTTCTACTGAGTAAAAATCAAGAGAAGGAGGCTGAATTTGATTTATTTCTACCGAGTAAAATGATACTAACTCAGATCTTGAAATTGGAATGAAAGGGAGAATAAAGGAAGAAAGGGGATGAAGAAAAATCAAGAGAAGGAATAAAGAGAAGGAAGAAAGAAGGAAGCTAAAGTTTCCAAATGAATGAAGGCTATGTCGTGAAAATGAATGAATGCTATGTCATGTAAATTAAATTTTTTTGATGTGGTTAATTAAGAAAAACAGCAAAACCAAATAAATTTGCTGTGAATTTATTAAAACAGTAGCATTTATTAATTTTTTTGCTATGTTTGAAATTTAAGCAGCAAATAAATAGCAGTAATTTTAATTAATTCTACTAGTGATATGTAATATATGATGATATACTATAACTTCTAGGAGGATTGAGTATTTTTATGTAATTTTTATTTATATAATCCTTTAACAAAATTAATTTGTTAAAAGGGTTAAGACAAATTGTGTAAAGTTTTTCATTGATTTATATTCTTTAACAAATTCAAATATGTTATAGGAATAAAACCTTTTAATATTTAAATTTATTTCATGGTCTAAAAAATCCCTAGCAAAATTTCAATTTGCTAGAAGGAGTTTAATAGTGTGAATTAAGTGAAATAAACATTCATGTTTTTATTTTTGTGTATAAATTCCTTAACAAAATTTGATTTGTTTAAGGGATTGAATTTATTTATATGTGTAATTAGAATCATATAGGTGTTTTGGCTTATGATCGTCTACAAAATTCGATTTGTGAGAAGATCAAGTATTTAATTCCATTATTTTAATTTATTGTTTTTAGTGGGTATTTGAGTGGTCTTGTGTATGAGAATGTATTAGTTAATGGTTTTGTGTTTGATGATGGATAAATTTATGTGTGAGATAAAATTATATGTGGTTGGAAATGCTAGGTGATTGTGTGATAAGGTATATGAATTGTGTTGTTTTAGGATTCGGTTTTTGTTAATTTTCTTAGTTATGAATTATAAAGTGGATCTTTCTTTTTATATAAAAGAAATGATAGTTATGTGATATAATGAGTACGTGGCACGAATTTTCTGGACAGCAATAGCTGCCTCGGAAGTGACGCCTCATATTTTATTAGATGGGATGTGTTTCGTTGTCGTTTTATTTAACCGATATATTAAAAGTCGTTTAAACGCATAAAATAATTTAAAATAATAAATGGATTTTAGAAATTTTGAAAATTGGTGTCCAAGGTAATTGATGCGTTCCGGACGCAGTGGTGAAGTTGGATTTTTCATTTGGATTTTCTAAATTGTCCAAATTGGCAGTTAAAGTTTCTTGTTAAAATGTGGAATTTTGAACTTTTAGGAATTTGATGAAATTAATTTAAATTACTAAGTCTTATTGATATCTTAGTGGTATAGAATGAGTTAGAAGTGTAAACACGTTCTAATACGTGTTCGTTTTGTGTGTGTTTGTTTAGGACCTCGATTCATAAGAGGGTAAAATTCCTGTAGCATTTGAATATCATTGTTTGCCATGCTTAAAGGTACACACTTAAACCATACTATTTATGTGGTTGTGCAAGTGATGTTGTTTCATTCTTGTTAATGGTATTGTGGCTCACATAAGGATTAGACACCTCAAATAATTTGAAAGAAGTTTAACTTGGAAATTGATGATGGATGTGTTGGTTATCCCAAGGGGTTAATAATTTGGAATGGATTATATAATTTTGTTCCCATGGCAGTTTTGGATCATTACGGTCACCAAGGGGGTATGCATACTTTAACCTTTGACGACCCGAACAGGACGGGCAACGTCTTAGGTCGGTGGTTGACTTGGGATTAGCTCTCCCTAGTGTATTCCTCCAAATGAATTGGATTATTACTTGAACGACCCCAACAGGACGGGTAACGTTTCAAGTTGGGGATGTTTGAATAAATATATTAGAGCCTTTGCATGCTAGAGTGAACACATTGCTTGTTTTCCACTTGTTGATAATTTGTATGTTGTCTCTGACGTGTATTGTATTGTTCTTTGGAACCTGCTTCCGTTGTCGATCGATGACTAGCAGGTTGATTGCAGGTGGGGATTGGAGTGAGGTACAAGTTAGGATCACATCACCCATTTTATGTAATAAGAATTATAGTAGAAAATAATTTACATTTATGTAATAGAACTTAGTCTAGTTTGTTTTGTCTTTTCATTAGTAGAGGCCGATGGGTTCTCAAGTTGTAATATGGAAGTTTTATAATCTTGTCGCTACCGTATGCTTTATTTTTCCGCTTAGTTATATTCCCTTATCGATGGAACGTTGACGATCTTGGATGGGATTCTTCCCACTAAGTGTCCAGTTGTGAACCGGAGTCATATTTTTATATGATTATCCGACTCATACGAACCGGACCGTTACAGTTGGTATTAGAGCCAACGTTCCCTTAGAGATAAAGGAATACTTGACCTTAGTAGAGAGAGGTTGGGTATGACCAATGTGTTAAAATTGGCTGTTTTGTGATATGTCTTGGGGTATGTTTGGGAGGGGACCGTTAAGACCTTATAATAGTATAGGTGACTTCAGTTGTCAACAATCTTTTAATTACCTTCCGTTTTATGCATATGTTCAGGATCATGGACAAAGGAAAGGCCCCAATGAACCCACACACCCCTAACCAAACCAACGTCGTATCGAGGTTTGACCCGGAAACTACATGTAGGGAGGTTGTGAATAATGACATTTGGAAGATAAGAGATGGAGAGAGCACCCATGATTATAAGGAAAGGATGCAAATGATAAAAACAAAAGCTGATAGGGTATGTTATGACCTAGAGTTGGATCTAGATAGGTTACACCATTTATCTGAGTCAAGGAAAACGGTAGAAGTAACCTAGGGGGAGCCAAGTGGAGTTAACTTCCAAAACGGACCCTTAGAAAGAGGGTATGATGGAGACGAAGAAGAAGACCCCGAGAAGGAGGAGGAAATGGAAGAGGAGGAACGCTATGAAGAGGTAAAGCCCATGGAGGAGGAAGGACTCTATATAAAGGAGGAATCTGATATAATTATGGAGCAAATAGGGGATGGGTATCTATCTGACCCTCCACTAGTAGACCTCAAGGCACAGGTTGGGGATGTTTTTGGGATGCGAGACCTAAAAAGGATCAATTAGCTCTATAGAGAATACTAGTGAAGATGAGAGAGAAGGTTGGGGATCGCACTATGATCTGTATGGATTAGGGTTGAATCTGGAAGGGAACAGTCAGATTAGGAGGATCCTGAAGAAGAATAGGAAGAGTTACTAACAAGCCATCCGATGGATAGCGACTGGGAATCGGAAAGAGGATATATGAGTTCTAGTACTGACTCCGGGGACGATGGGAATGATGAAGATTTTGACGTAACAAATTTTGATGAGTCTGTTGATATTATGGATGCTTGGCGTTAATTTCTTAATTTACTTTCCTTTTGTTTTGTTACCTTTTTAGTTGTTCTCTTCTTCTAATAATGTAAAACGCTTGGCGTAAGTTTGTTATAATTTAATAAAAAGTATCAACAGAGCATTATATTGAGTTGTTTTCTATACTCTCTTTTTGTTTCTTTCCTTTGTTTTGTTAGTTATGCATGATATATTTGAGTGGTTTAATAGCTGCAATAATTAGTAATATACTTATAGACAACTGAATGTGTGTATGTGTGATTATTTATTTATTTATTTATTCCAAGCACCTCTTTCCTTGAAAACTATAGGACCTTAGGACATGTTAGTAATTAGTACCATTCTTTTGGTTGCAGAAGATGCCTCCGCTCTCCCGAAAAAGGTTAGCTAGGAAGGGAACTAACCGAACCTTAAGGAGCTTGGTTAAGGCGTTAGCTGGGGTTGGTACACCACAAGTGAGATCCTTGTCTGAACAGGCTTCTGAAATGAGCAAGAGGATTAGCCAGAACAAACCTTCTCCTTTTGATGGTAAGGGAGAACCATCAGAACTTGAACATTGGTTAAGAGAATTTGACAAACTTTTTAATGCAGTAGAGTGTCAAGAAGAACTGAAAGTTAATCAGGCAGCATTTTATTTGATTGGGGAAGCTGATTATTGGTGGGCGAAAAGTAAGGCAGGGTTAATGGAGCAAATTGAGGGACTTTTCGATTGGGATATGTTTAAAAGGGCTATGCGGGAGAAGTTTTACCCTTTACACGTGAGAAAGGACAAGTCGAATGAGTTTGCCCGATTTGAAATGGGTAGTTTGACTGTTGATGAATACTACCACAAGTTCATGGAGTACATCAAATACTGTCCAGATGATGTACCCACTGAAGAGAAGAAAATGCAACGCTTTAAGCAGGGATTATCTTTCGATATTCAAAAGTATATTGAAAGTAATCGCTACAGCACGTTAGAGCAGATGTATAAGCGTGCAGCTCAGGTAGGGAATATTTTAAGGAAAGAAAAAGAAAAGGAGAAGAATAGCTTTACAAAGAAGAGGAAGGAATTGGTAAGTCAGACCTCAGGAGCACCTGCAGGTTTCCATCTGAAGAAACCAAAAACCTTTGGTGGCTTTCAAGGGAGCCATTCTGGTTTGAATCCTGGATATAGGGGGGAAGCAAGGCCGGCAAAACCTTTGCTAGATCGGGATGGAAAGGAAAGGAAGTACTTCTACAGGAGGTGTAAGAAAAATCACCCTGGAAAGGATTGCGAAGGGAATTTAGTTGAATGTAATTTCTGTCATAAGAAGGGACATAGGGAGTACGAGTGCTAGATAAAGAAAGGGAGTGAGAATCGACCGCTAAGGGAACAACACCGGCCACCAGATTAGTTTTGGGAGGCAAGGAAATCGATCAACTGGAGTAAATCATCACGATAACAATGGTCAGAGATTTCAACGACAGTTTAATTGGGGACAAGTTCGGTCAAATGGAAATCGGGCTGAGGATTCAGGAACACCACAAATGGGAAATCAAGGGGGAGGAATGAACGCTTAGTCGGCTAGTGGACGGGTATCTGCGGTCAGTTCTAAGGAAACTGACTAGACAACGGAGGTGGTTACAGGTACGTTCACCGTCCATTCTAAAGCTGTTAATGTATTGTTTGATTCGGGTGCAACTTGTTCATTTCTGGCGAGGAGTAAAGTAGGCGAACTGAACCTAGAAACTTTTGAGAACGTATCTTATACCGTGGCGGTCCCTTCGGGGAGATTATATACTTGCGATAGATTATATAAAGATGTGCCCTTGAAGATAGGGAAAGTTGTTTTTCCTAGTAATCTATATGTGTTAGATATGCAGGGTTTGGAAGTAATTTTGGGAATGGATTGGATAGGAAGGTACAAAGCTACCATTAAATGTAGGGAGCAAAGAGTGTTGTTGGTAGGACCATGTGGGGAAAACGTTAGATATAGAAAGTTTTCTAAGGGGCCTAAAACAAACTTAGTGTCGACCTTGAAACTACAAAAGCTTGTGAAACAAAGACGTACTTTGTACTTGTGTCACATCATGCAGAAAGGAAAGAAGGAGGTGGACCCTAACGATGTCGCGGGGGTAAACGTATTCGTTGATGTTTTCCCTGAGGAGATTCTTGGTATGCCACCGCAAAGAGGAATCAATTTTACGATGGACTTGGTGCCAGGAACGGGACCAATTTCAAAGGCCCCGTACCGCATAGCCCCAAAGTGTTGGATAAGGGTTATATCCGACCAAGTGTTTCACCTTGGGGCGCTCCGGTTTTGTTTGTACGGAAGAAGGACGACAGTTTAAGATTGTGTATCGATTATAGGGAGTTAAATAAGGTGACCGTTTAGAACAAATACCCGTTACCTCGTATAGATGACTTGTTTGATCAATTGAAGGGAGCTGAAATATTTTAAAGGGATATTCTATCTGGTAAGCACCAGGTATAACGAAATTCACAAACTAGCTATTCTTGTTTGCAATTCTACCAAATAGCACTCAACTTAAGCAAATTCATCTGCCGTAGCTATATTAGCCTAAAAACATTAGATTTACCGTTAAGTAGTGAATTTACATAATTGCCCTTGTTTTATTTGTTAAATAGTGGTCTTCTTCCTTCTTGTTGCTCTCTTTTCCTTTGAATACTCCATTGATGCAACGATTCAAGCTTACTTAATCCCTTCATTGAACCACTAGCATAAACCCAGCAAAAAAACTCAGATAAACTCTTACTTAATCCCTTCTTTTTTCTTCTTGATTTGTTGGTAATTTCTGGGTTCATTCCCTTTAATGGAGAAGAAATCAATTTTGATTTAATTTAAGGTCGGGTTATCATCAATTGAGGATTGCTGAGGGTGACATACATAAGACGGCCTTTAGGACACGTTACGGGCATTATGAGTTTACCGTGATGCCCTTTGGGTTGACAAATGCTCCAGCCGCATTTATATGTTTGATGAATCAAGTGTTTAGTGCGTACTTGGACAAATTTGTGGTTGTCTTTATTGATGATATACTGCTCTATTCGAAGGACCGAGATGAACATGAGGGACATTTACATTTGACTCTGCAGACTCTGCGGGAAAATAAATTATACGCTAAGTTTTCGAAGTGTGAATTTTGGTTGGAAAATGTGTCATTTTTGGGCCATTTCGTTTCTAAGGAGGGCGTTTCGGTGGATCTAGTAAAAGTGGAAGCAGTTCGAAATTGGTCATCACCAAAGAATGTCACCGAAGTTCGAAGTTTCTTAGGTTTGGCTGGGTATTATCGTCGTTTTGTCAAGCATTTCTCGCGAATTGCCAGACCTATGACTTCTTTGATGAAAAAAGATAAGAAGTTTGAATGGACTGACGAGTGTGAACATGTTTTCGTGACTCTGAAGGAAAGGCTAACTACGGCTCCTGTCCTTGCTCTACCTGATCCTAAGTTGGATTATACTGTGTTCAGTGACACATCGAAGAAGGGGTTGGGATGTGTTTTGATGCAGGAGCGTAAAGTAATTGCTTATGCATCGTGACAACTAAAAGTTCATGAGGTTAATTATCCTACTCATGATCTGGAGTTGGCTGCGATAGTTTTTGCTCTCAAAATATGGAGACATTATTTTTATGGGGTTAAATGCAGAATCTACACAGATCATGAGAGTTTAAAGTATCTTTATACTCAACCGGATTTGAACATGCGACAACGTTAGTGGTTAGAGCTCATGGCGGATTATGACTTGGAGTTTGTGTATCACGAGGGGCGGGCGAACTTGGTAGCCGATGCATTAAGCAGAAAGTCGAAACACTCGTTGTCTGCTTTGGATGGAATTGAGGAGTTGCATCAGGACTTTGCTCGGCTGAACTTGGAGGTCGTGCGTACGGGTGAATTAAAGGAAAGCCTGAGTGCCTTGGTTATTCGGCCTTCGTTTTTCGAGGAGATTTTGAATTCTCAGGATAAGGATCCGAAGTTGTTGAAATTAAAGGAACAGGCTCGAGAAGGTAAAGCGGAGGGATTCTTGGTTCACGAAGATGGGAGCTTGAGGTTTAAAGGCCGTTGGTGTCTACCGTCGGGGGAAGCATCTTTAAAGGAACGCATCTTGGATGAAGCACATTGTACAAAATTTTCAGTTCATCCGGGCGGTGATAAAATGTATCAAGATCTTAAATTAATGTTCTGGTGGTCGGGAATGAAAAAGGATGTTGCTGAATATGTATCGCGCTGTTTGACCTGTCAAAAGGTTAAGAGCGAACATAAAAGACCTGAAGGTTTACTACAACCTTTAGAAATTCCGGTGTGGAAATGGAATGATATTTCTATGGATTTTGTCATGGGATTTCCTCGAACAAAGGCATGGAATGATGCTTTATGGGTGATAGTTGATCGTTTGACTAAATCAGCATGTTTCATTTGTATGAACTGTCGTTGGGAGATAAAGCAATTAGCCCGAGCTTATATTAAGTATGTTGTGCGGTATCACGGTGTGCCCCGTACTATTGTGTCCGATAGAGATACTCGGTATTTGTCAAAATTTTGGCAGACCTTGCAACAAGCAATGGGTACTACATTACTTTATAGTTCATCGTTTCATCCTCAGACAGACGGGCAAACAGAACGCACGAATCAGATTTTAGAGGATATGTTGCGAGCTGTTGCCATGGAGTGGCAAGGGTCATGGGATGAACATTTGGATTTGGTCGAATTTTCTTACAACAACAGCTATCAGGCCTCGATTCAGATGGCTCCCTTCGAGGCTTTGTATGGACGTCGTTGTCGTAGTCCAGTTTATTGGGATGATTTCACCGAAGCGGCGACTTTGGGACCTGATTTGCTTTTCCAAATGACTGAGAAAGTTAAGGTGATTCGGGATCGTTTAAAGGCGGCTCAAGATCGTCAAAAGTCTTATGCCGATTTGAAACGACGACCAGAGGAGTTTATCGTGGGAGATCAAGTGTTGCTTTGCATGTCGCCCATGCGCGGAGTGGTGCGTTTTGGTGCTCATGGAAAGTTGAGCCCTCGGTACATCGACCCCTATGAACTTTTGGAATGCGTGGGCAAAGTGGGTATCGGTTGACTCTTCCAAATACCTTAGAAAAGGTCCATGATGTGTTTCATGTGTCCCAGTCAAAACGGTATCATGCTGCTGCCTCTCATGTCTTAGATCCCGAACCTTTGGAATTAGACACATCCTTGACCTATTCAGAGCGACCGGTTCGAATCTTAGACAAGAAAGTTCGTAGTACACGACGGAAAGATATTTCTATGGTAGAAGTTCTATGGTCAAATCACGAGCGCGAGGCCGCTACCTGGGAAACCGAGGACTCTATGCGGGAAAAGTATCCTCAGCTCTTTCAGGTTGGTCGCGTTACGGAGACGTAACTCCTTCAAGGGGGGTAGAGGGCGATAGGAATTTTGCGCGCGTATTGGTAAACTTCTTTGACTTGAGTTTTGTATGTGCAGTGTTGTGTTTTATGCTGGTCGGTTTCATGTAAGTTACGAGGGCGTAACTTCTTTTAAGGGGGGTAGTCTGTAACACCCCGTGAATTTGAGTGAATGAATATACGAGATTAAAATAAAATAATAATAATCAAGTATAAGAATTTGAGTGAATTAGTATGTGACAAACGATATCGGCATTTGTCGCGTATTGGGTTATCGTTATTCATCTAATTTAATTCTCACGTGTGTTAAAATTAAACCTAGGAAATTAAACACAATATTAATTAATTAATAAAAAAAATCTTTTGGTAGTAATTGTAATGTGGCCGGTTGTCTTGGGGGTAAATGGAGGGTTTTGTAACTCCCTTCTTAAGTGTGTAACTTAAGGGTTGTACATTTGTGTTTAAATTGGCTAGATTGTGAGATGGTTTTCCATTTTGCTCTTCTTCATAGAAACAAGACAAAAATCTTCTTTTCTTCCTCTTATTTTTCGGCTCTTGTATAAAAAAAAAAAAAGAGTTTTTGTGATCATTCAACCTATAATTCAAGGGTGAGTATAGTTCAATTGTTAATATGAGAATTTTACTTTTTAAAGAAAGTTATATTTTATATGTAATATATGATGATATTCTATAACTTCTAGGAGGATTAAGTATTTTTATGTAATTTTTATTTATATAATCCTTTAACAAAATTAATTTGTTAAAAGGGTTAAGACAAATTGTGTAAAGTTTTTCATTGATTTATATTCTTTAACAAATTCAAATTTGTTATAGGAATAAAACCTTTTAATATATAAATTTATTTTATGGTCTGAAAAATCCCTAGCAAAATTTCAATTTGCTAGAAGGAGTTTAATAGTGTGAATTAAGTGAAATAAACATTCATGTTTTTATTTTTGTGTATAAATTCATTAACAAAATTTGATTTGTTTAAGGGATTGAATTTATTTATATGTGTAACTAGAATCATATGGGTGTTTTGGCTTATGATCCTCTACAAAATTCGATTTGTGAGAAGATCAAGTATTTAATTCCATTATTTTAATTTATTGTTTTTAGTGGGTATTTGAGTGGTCTTGTGTATGAGAATGTTTTAGTTAATGGTTTTGTGTTAGATGATGGATAAATTTATGTGTGAGATAATATTATACTTCCTCCGTTCTTATTTACTTGCTACATTTGCATGGGCACAAATATTAAGGAGTTACTGTGCAATGATGAGTAGTAGGTGGAAAGTTGCTTTTTTGGAATTTTTTAATATTATTTGTTGAAAAATGAAAAAGAAAATAGGATTAATTAGATATAGAGTAGGATAAAAGTAGAAGTAGGTATAACTTTAAATGATTGATTTTTTACTAAAAAGGAAATGTAGCAAGTAATATGAAATTTCCCAAAATGGAAAATGTAGCAAGTATTATGGAACGGAGGAAGTATGTGGTTGGAAATGCTAGGTGATTGTGTGATAAGGTATATGAATTGTGTTGTTTTAGGATTCGGTTTTTGTTAATTTTCATAGTTATGAATTATAAAGTGGATCTTTCTTTTTATATAAAAGAAATGATAGTTATGTGATATAATGAGTACGTGGCACGAACTTTCCGGACAGCAATAGCTGCCTCGGAAGTGACGCCTCATATTTTATTAGGTGGGATGTGTTTCGTTGTCGTTTTATTTAACCGATATATTAAAAGTCGTTTAAACGCTTAAAATAATTTAAAATAATAAATGGATTTTAGAAATTTTGAAAATTGGTGTCCAAGGTAATTGATGCGTTCCGGATTTTTCATTTGGCTTTTCTAAATTGTCCAAATTGGCAGTTAAAGTTTCTGGTTAAAATGTGGAATTTTGAACTATTAGGAATTTGATGAAATTAATTAAAATTACTAAGTCTTATTGATATCTTAGTGGTATAGAATGAGTTAGAAGTGTAAACACGTTCTAATACGTGTTCGTTTTGTGTGTGTTTGTTTAGGACCTCGATTCATAAGTGTTGGAATTTAGAGTGTATAGTGGAAATCGGAAATGATTTAATTAGTTAAATTAAATAAATAATTTGATTAAATTAATTAAGTATATCCCAAGGTTACAAGGAACAAGTGATTTTAGGGAAATTGAAAGTCACTAGTAGCGAACGAATTCGCGGATCGCGAAATGCAGTCAGAATGTTTCTGTTTTGTGAAAATTGAAACTCGCGACCAGTGAATATCTTCGCAACCCGCGAAAATCTGAAATTTCTGGCTTTTTTCCTTGCGACGTTTTGCTTTGTTTTGGTGGTTATATAATAACTTCCTACAGTTATTATAGTTACTTTTAGCCATGTTATCTGGGATGTAAGGGTTGAGTGAAAGGCGACATGAGTTCGTGAATCGATCTCTTGTTTCATGGATCAACCTAGTGTTTCATGGAACAATACATTACTTCATGAAATGGTGTGAGCTATTCTATAAATATAGGATGCTCTTGTGTTATTTACACATGGAATTTCTGATTTCTCTCCTCTAGCGTTTTACATCGAGGACTTAAAATTCTCGTTTATAATTTTATTATCTTCTTCCACTTTAGTTTCTCTTACATCATTCTAATTTCCGTGTGCTTGGAAGTTAGTGTAATTCTTTGTATCTCAAAACATATTTTCGGTTTATTCCCAAGCACCGTAGTAGGGAGGAAATGATGTTTTAGGAAAGAGCATCTCGCCTAGAATTTATATCAAGATCCAACAAAATCTTCTTGTTACTTTGTTCATTATATGGTGATTCCCGATGATGTAATCTACATTTGGTGTATGTTAAGCAAAGGTTTGAACTTGTCGTATGTAATTTGGTTTTCTACTACAAACTTTTAACTTTATTTTATATGTTTTTTATAAAATTAAAGTCACATTTATAAAAATCTAAAACATCATTTTCTAAAGTTAGTATGACAAGTTTCAATGTTTACCCCAAACTTTGTCATATTTGACAAATTTGTTGGGAAAGTTTTTAAGTTTGCTTAATATGAAAGTTACACCATGATCGGGCGATGAGATAATCGTAGAGATTTTTGAAATGGTGCATTGGTTCATCAAAGAATATGTTAGTTCGATAAAGTGACACGTTGGTTCATGAAAAGATGCGTTGTTTCATGAAGAGTTGCGTTGTTTCTATCTTGATCAAGTTATGTAAGAGAGATGGACATTATTGCATAGTAAAGATAATATTTCTCAAGTATGTAAGTTCTCTATGTTAATTTCATGTGTTTATTATTTTATGACGATGGAGATGTACAATATGTTACATGTTTAAGCAAGTTCTTATATCCATGAAATTTGGTAAAGTAAGTGATCATGGTTATTTGATCATGGTTATCATTTGGTGTAAATGATGATACTCCATTTTATTTATCAAAGAAATTTGATGGTTGGAAGTATAAGTAACTTACCATGATTTTTATGATGATTAAAATTATCATCAAAGATGGATAATGTTTGCTATCTTTTGTGTTTACAAGTTTTGTTTTATGCATGATAAGATGATAAATTTCATGGTCATGTTTTGACATATTTTTTGACATGTTTATCTTATTTTATATATATCATGTCTTGTTTTATTATAAAAGATGATAAGTGTTATTATCAAGTTGGATAAAATTGATTTTATAGTTCTTTTATAGTAACATGTTGAGTTTTGGATCTTTGCATGTTTTGTAAGACAAGATAAATTTTGTAATACAAGTTAAACATATGTGTTTGTTATGTGTGTGGTTATCTTTTGACCAAGTTTAATAATGTTTTGTTATTGATGTATGTTTCACCTTTTGAATGAATATTGTTATTAAAAGGTTGGATGATCCATGTTTGATTAACAATGAAGTTAATTAAAGTATAAGGTATATTATTGCAATGTTGTTCTTGACAAAAGTTCATGTTGCATTTTTTGCTTCATGCATGTGTAGAATTATTTCTATGTAATGTTTGTGCATGATTCAAGTTAGCCTTTATGATATATTCTTTGATTGGTTATTATCAATGTTGTTTAAATTTGGACATATAATTTTTATATGGGGTTGTCATATGTATACTTTTACCCAAGGTTTATTAATTTATTAATATTGAAAAAGGGTACAAAGTTTATGACATGAATAAATTTAAAGGTTTATCATCAAAGATTCATTAAAAGTAATTTTAATGTAAAAGTGATGATTAAACAAGAATTTTAAAATCTAATAATGTTATTAAATAAAGGTTGAAAGTTGTCAACATTATTTTAAACTCGGAATTTTATTTATTAAAGATGTTTGTTATGGAGGTTGATAAGTTCCATAATGTTAAATAAATAAAAGAGTTTAATGATTATATAAGTGATTTTATATATCAAATAAATGATAAAGACATATTTTGTCTTGTTTATTTTGGTATATATGATGGTTTAATCTTATATGGAATAAATGTTGATTTGCTAAGTAAAGCAAGATATGAATTTATTTATTATTACATTGATTAATGTATTAATTAAAATTCATATGTTACTCTTAATCTACAGTATGTGTCAACGCTTTAAGTTTTATTATGGTAATTAAAATTCCATAATATGTTATTATTTTGATTTTCAAGATGTGCATTATGTGCATGAGTATATGTAAAGTTTTTATACTAATATTTATATTGGACAAAAGTACTAAATAAGTTTCATTCCAGTTAATGGGTATGTTAAGGTATCTTATGTTGTCGGATAACACCAAATATATTTGGTGTGACAATAAAGAAGGATTTAACTATTTAAGTTAAAGTTGATATTAAATGTTTTTCTTTGGTTTATAGTATTTGATTTTATAGGAAAATCTTAATCATTTTGGTACAAAGGATATTTATTTTAAATTATCTCAAGATTCAAAATAAGGATGCATCTATATAGATTATGTTATTTATAACATCTACTATGAGTTCTATTTATTAGAACAAGAGATATTATATATCAATGATATTTAATTATAATACAAAGTGATGCAATATTTATTTGGAAATTTATTTTCAATGATAGATAGGTTTGAATACCTACAAGTTTGTACAAATGGTTATGACATTTTGATCCTTTAAGAATGATTTGCTAATCTTTTGATAAAGCATGTATTTCTAAAATAGGAAAATAAGTTAGTTTTACTAAGGAAAGTTTTTAAGGAAGTTTGGTTTTGTTAAAGTTTCAAAGTAAAAAGAGTTTTTAATATCTTGTATTCATATTTCTAATATGAAGGTTTACCCATGATTATGTTTTTGATACTTTTTTTTTTTTGAAGTGATGTTTTTGATACTTAAGTATCATATAAGTTTAAGCTTTCTAAAAGAAAGTAAGTAATGATGTGTTCATCAGGGAATAACGTTTGAAGTTTAGTAACTTACTCTCCATGCAAGTATAACAATATGTTATCGATAGATTTTCATATTATATATGAAGATTGATGAGCATGTATTAATGTTCAAGATTTATTAAGTGGTATTATACTTAATATGATAATTTATTATTGAATTTATTTCAATAAGTTTACCGAAAATACAATGGTTAAATAATTGTTTGTATTTTCATATGTTATGTTATATCATAAATTTTTATAAATTATGATATATTTGTTTTGAAATACTAGTTGTGGGGCCGCGTGCTACGCACGCGGTCCCCCAAGTTACACTTTTGAAATTTTTACTATTATTTTACACACTATTATTTACATTAATACAAATGAAAATATTAAAATGTCAATATATTGCAAAGAAGTGAAAGATGCAAGGGCTGAAAATGTATAGGATAGTAGCAATGTCAAATTAAGGCATGGAAACATATTAAAGACTGTATATGCGCCTATAAGGCATGAAAACGTATTGAATAATTACAAGCCTCTTCGTGTAACAATCTCATTTTTCTAGCCACTTGTGGAAGGAGCTCGGCAAAAGAATAACAATTTATTAGATCAAAAAATGAATAGTAAATTGCTACTTGTATTTTATAGTTATCATTGAACTATTCACGGACAATAAATAAACTTTTGAATCAATTGTTTCTACAGGCATGTTTTTAATTTGTCAATAACACAATCAAGAAAAGATTCCAATTATGGATTAAATTGATTTTGATTGAACTTGTAGCTAATAAAAAATAAAATTAATCTTGTTATAACACACACAGAGATAGAAAAATTATTTACAAAATTCGATAAACAACAGAGCTAGCAAGTTGCAATATTAAAAACCGTATAAAAACAATGTTTACAAGCTAATTGTTGAGATGTTAAGGGTATGACATGAGATTTCCATACTCCATATTAACGATAGATTATTAATAACCTTCTAACTCCCTTTGCCTGAATAATTTTTAAACGAGAAAACTCGCATAATTGCTTTGCCAACAACAAATATACACATTACAGAAAAGATTGTCAAAAGCAAGTCACATTGTTTCATTTGGCTGTTGTGCATGACTGCTAGTCTACTACCAAATGCAGAGGAAGAAAACCTTAGTTTAACTACAAATTTACATGGTCCCTATGACAGGTTATTACACAAAAGTTCAACCAGACATACAAAATCATTTCATACTCGAGCAACAAAATAATTCTTAGTCACGACTCAAAGCACTATTGTCTATCCCATTTTCATCGTCGTCCCACCTCCTCCAGAACCTTGGACCTCACTTGGCTTTTCCTTGCTTCATCTTCATCCTAGAAATGCATAAAGAAATAGCAAAAATAATACATGAGAAAAGCAGGCAAACTAAAAAGGAATGCATCAAATCAAGTGAAAAGAACAAAAGTTGAAATTATAGCAAACTAAGCCCTCATATATCTCGACATAATTAGCAGAATACTAAAGTTTCAATATCTTGCATGAGACAGATTGACAAAATAATCGTTGTAGGTGATAATGACACCACATAACCATTCCATTTTAGTCCCTAAAGGTCTAATTAGAGGTATTCAACGGGTCGGGTCGGGGCGGGTCAACATTTAAATGGGTCGGGGCGGGGCGGGTCATGTCAAATGTTAAGCGGGCCGGGGAGGGTCAAACCCATTTAAATCCGACCCAATTTGACCCCTTTTTGAAAAGTTTATAAAATAATTTTTTTTTATTATATTTTATGGCCCAATGGATCGGGCCACTTATGTATATAATAATCATTTAAAAATATAAAAAAAGTGGTAATTTCTTTCCGCAATTAATACATATAATTTTCCGACCTGACCCGACCCTTTACACCAAGGCCCGTTAATGACCCGCCCTATTATTGACCCGACCCGCTAATGACCCATTAAAATATGACTCAACCCTTGACCCGTTGGGTCGACCCGCCCCATTAAACACCTCTAGGTCTAATAGTCCTTCCTTTACAATAATATAGTACATCAACTGGAAAGGAGGATCATAAAAGTAAAAAAAATATAAAGAATATAAACCCAAAAGCGATAAATCAATAGGAAACTAATGAGAAAGCACATAAGTTTTCACAAGAATCCACCAATTTTATTTACAAACATTATTTCATAGCCGTAATTAGTTTAGTTATACTAAGTCAAAAATATTCAAATAATCAATCTCACACTAAATCCTTTATTCCAAATACGTATTGCACTCTTAATACTAATTTCTAAGCTAAATCCTTTATTCCAAATGAACGGAAAAAAAAACTTCACCTTTTTTCTTCATCTTATTCAAGTCGAAAATTTCCAAATTAACAAAAACGTAAATACATTTCTATCACAACAAAAATTGCCCAACAAATTAAATGATCAATTTCACTGAATTGTATACGCCCATAAAAATTGCAGTTGAATTAAGCTCAACCAAAAATCATTAATTTCAAATGCAAATAGCTCATAGGTAACCAACTAAAAATCACCATAAAAATCTAAACCAAGAAATAACAATATATTTCTGATTTTAATCAACACTAATGACCAAATCAATTGACTAATTTTACCTACCTTTCTATTAGAAATGATTCAGATGAATTATGTCTAATCCAAAATCATAAAGTTTCAAATGCAAACATGTATCCAACTAAAAAGCACTACATAGATCTAAACCAAGAAATAACCATAAAATTTTCATTAATTCAACACCAATAAATAAATGGGAAATTCTACATGGTAAGCACCTAATATAGAGAAATGTCAGTGGTAGCCAATCTTATTTTTCTTTCTACATGGCAAGTACAAACTGTTTCAAAACTAAGTGTCATAACTATATAACCCAAAAAACGTTTGAATGGCTATCAACTTGTGAAGTTACAATATTTCCCTTGTTTAATTCTTCATCATCACCAATCAATTCTAAAGCTTTAATTAGTGCATATAGTTATATGTCAGGTAAACAGGAATTACATAGCATAAGACAAAACAACCAATAAACTGAAAACAAAAGAATTAAAACTTACTTTCACTGTAAGGCAACACTTATAGTGCACAAAAAACACAATTAAAAGTATTAGCTGAATGTAATGATGCACTGTCTCTGAAATATATATAATCTGCAATAGTTGGAAACTGATCAAAACAAGTTACGTACTCGATGAAGTTATCATATTCAATGGCCTTGGTCTTCCTTCCAGATGTACCAAAGGGCTTCACGAGATAGCAACAGCAACAACAGAAAACACTATATTTCACAAGATGCCTTTCTAAATGTCCCGGTGCTTAATTTAAATATATACCAGACAATGCAAGATCACAATTAAAAAAATCTAGCTAAACTTACTGAGTTAGTGAGGAAGTATCTCAAGCAATTGTAAGTTTTGTAGAGCTTTCAATAGTTTTGAACTGCTTTTGGCATATCATCAATTAAGTGATCATCTACTTAGCATAACCGAGAAAAATTGCATCTTAATTCTTAACAATTTAATATATTTACCAAAACCAAAAATTAAAAGTCAATATCATCACTGTGACTGATATTACCTCCATATGATCTTCATTCTGCATTCTATTTGGCGGCAACGATCAGAAAATGTATTTTGATTTCCCTGTAATGAAAGAGTAGCACCAATGCGGCGAGAAGGTTACATTGTTCCAGTTGACCCTAATTTGGGAGTTGTTCTAAAGAAGAAAACTGCGTTAAGCTCAAGCAGTTGGATATTGCTTGATTCAACTGGTCAGGGTACAAATCTTGATATCGATAAGTATACTATTACAAAACTTACATTGCTTCCATTTCAAGCTTAAGAAACTCGTTTAGCTATCAAAAAAGAGAGATATAAAACCTAATGGAAGAATCAAATATTCATAGCTTGTTGGTAGCTTCTGCTCATTCTTAATTAAACCAAAACTCTCATACTAAGTCATATTTCCTAATTTTTGTCGACATAGATTATTACGACCAAATGATCAGCAGCAGCCAGCAGTTATGCAGTGATGGTAAAGAATGGAAAAAAAATTGTTAGTGGGGTACCTGCATTGAAGTAGAATAAGACTCTTTGGTCTTATTTATCCATCCTCTACAGAGTTTTAGTCTTGATTTCCCCACATGATACACATGAACAGAATGTGATAGGTAATTTTGTCCATTCATTTGTAAAATCACCACCTGCATATATATATTTTTTTTTTTTTTGAAGAACCACCTGCATATATTTAACACATGTTTAAGAAGGCTCTTAAAATCTATTTCTGCATTAGATTGTACTGCTACCGACTGAGTTAAATAGTGTAAGAAGTAACATACATGAAAATCAGCATTGGACCTTCGTCGAAGTGATTGCACTTAGCTTGTTAATCTAGGAGCTGTTACAAAATGAAAAGAATCTTATGGGTGAGAGATTAAGAACTCCAGCGTGTTGACGTGGCGTTTTATGCTTTGGTATAATTTGCATGTGTGCATGTAAGAGAAAGAGAGAGATAAAAGGGAGGAGGAATACAAACGAGGATCAATGGCAGAAACTATTTGTCACAGAAATTGTGCGAGTATCAGAAACAACATCAGCTTGCAAAATTTTGCCCATGTCTAAGGGTTTAGGTGCATAAATTGGTTTATTGGCACCTAGAAACGAGAGAAGTAGATAGCTCAAAATGACCTACAAGATGGAGCGCTTTAGAAGGCAAGACTGATATTGCCAAATGACAAACTTAGAAATTAGTAAGCTCATTACTTGACTCCTCTTATCAAACTCAAGCCAAATCGACTCCCAATTAAATTAAAGAGAATTAAAATAGGGCCACCAAACATTCACGAGGAAACAAGGTTATTTTTTTGGCAGTATAATTAATTTCATTTGCTTAAAAAGCTTGAAATGAGATAATTAAACACAATGACATCGAAAATACCTTAAACAACCAAAAGAGAACATTCCAAAAAGAATTTTACCAGAGAAGTAAAATGGTAGCAGACGAAAGACTTCTAAAATCTGAAGTACAAAGCTTTCGACACATGTAACAAGTGCAAAATAAAAGCATATAGTACACAGTCACCTGATATTAGGTCTTTATGAACACCCTCAGACGATACACAGTACCATTGAATTGAACATTTCAAAAGATTAGGAGCATTATTAGCACGAGGTCGGATCCTTATACATGAACCTAAGGTTTGAGCACCTTCCAACTGGTACACACATAATCTGCTCTCCTCTTCTCTCTTGCTCATTGCCAACTAATGAAAGGAATAAAACAAACCTCAAACAACTGGTATAGCTAACTATTTTCATCTTCAAAGCAATCACACACAAATTAATGAAAGGAATAAAACAGATTTCTGTCGCAGTTGAAGTTTAAGAACTCGAAGTTCATGTTCCATGTCCATCACCTGTGGAAGAAGAGAACACATAAGACAAAATACAATATGGAAAAGAATAAAGCGACAACATATTTAAAGGAACCCCACTAAAAAGGAAGCGATTCAATACATGATAACACCCAAAACTTGTTGAAGATGCAGGAAACTTTAAGACAATTTACACCAAGAATATATGAAGAGAATTGAATTTTGGCATACCTTGCATGGCTAGTGCATCATTTTGATTCGTCTAGCTTCCTGAACTTCTCCGCCAATATCTCAACATCCTAACACAGTCAATACAAAAGAATAACTAAAACATAACTTAAACGAGCATTATTCATCTAAAAAAAATATTATATTTCACCATATTTAGTTTAAAATCTCTCATCTATTCATTACATTCTCCATTTTACATTACTAATCTATTTACAAGAGAAAAACCTTAGTTGAGAGCCTAAGTTGACAGCAGTACAACAAGCGTAAACTTAGTTTGATGTAAATCTATCACTTCATATCAGTGTAACATGATAAGCCATTTATTTCGCTTTTTGAATTAGCGATTCGCTAAAAAAGACCCTAAAACTGCAAAAAACCGACCATAATTCGTTTTTTATATATAGATAATTTAACACTTTCATTTATGAAATAAACCCTTTACGGAATACAAATTATAAAGAAATCAACAAAAAGCAAAACTAAAAATTATAGCAGTATGTCAAAAAAATCAACAAGCATCAAACTGAATCAACCAAAAATGCTTAAAATTTCAGAAAACCCTGGGAGTGACAAACCAAATAATTCCAACCCAAATCTCATCTAGTTTTTATTTTTTAAATTTAAATGTATTGTTAATAATCTTCTTCAAACAAAACTTTATGAGAGTTCATAAATTACAATTTCAAATTCAAGGAACTCAAAATCCAAAGAAAAATAATAATACATCAAAACGAAAAGCAACAGTAGATAGCAAATTTGTGTAAAGAAATTCAGTTGTAAGTTCCTCTAAGTGTGAAAGAGCTGAAAGTTCCAAGAATAAAATGCCCAAGTACATCAGCATAAGATATGAAAAGCATGAGAACATGAAAGGGGTGAAATTTTGATCTATATGTACGAAATATACACAAAACGACCACTAAGCAAACATAAATCAAAGTGATTAAACATATATAAAAAAAATCAAAATGTTGAAATAAAATTTAAAAATAAACAACAAAAAGTATGAAGAAATGAATTACCTCTTCCTTGCGGCTTCATAGATTCATCTAGTTTAGAAAAAAAAAAAAAAAAAAAAAAAAAAAAAAAAAAAAAAACTCAGTAAACTAACACCTTCCCATCACTATATATCATCTGGGTCAATAAATTCAAGATCAAACTGAAGATTGAGAATAAGGAGAGAATAGAGGAAAAAAAAAAAGAAGACTTCAATGTGCATCATCAAAATAAAAACCCTAATTTAAGTAGCCAAATCAAAGAAAAATATCAAATTCTTACCAAATAAGCAACCTTAATTTCGCACCTCCGTTTCTGCTACCTCAGATTCTTACCAAGGGTTTCCGACGCAACCACCTAATATGGAATTGAAGAGAAAACAATAGGAAAACAAGAGTAAATGGATTTGTGTAAAGCGAGGAGTGGAAAGTGATGAGGGAGAAAGAGTTGAATTGATCCATGAGGAATGAAACGAGCAACATGATAAGCGTGAATGCAAAGGGAAAAAAAGTTAAAAAAAAAAAAAAAGGAAAAACAGTGTTTTCACTGTTTTACTGTTCATGATGAACAGTGATACAGCCTTACAACCGTTTTATTGTTATCGGATAATTGTATAAGTTAAGTTGACAAAGTAATATGTCATATTCCTTCTATGAAGGAAATGGGGGAGGTAAATGTTAAATTAATTTTAACATAAAGTTTAAGGACTAAGAAATATAAGTATTTTATTATACTTAAGGTAAAGTCCAAGATCACCCTCATGTTTTCCAGTTGAAATTATTTCCCAGATATTTGGAATGATTATAAAAATGGATGTAATTTTAACTTATACAAGATTCAAATTGTTTATAGTTGTCAAGTAAAGTTTTACTTACAACTTAAAGTTCCTTTATTAGGAAATTATTTGAATAGTCCAAAATGTTTATGTTGTACCATGGATTTAATTAATCTTATAGTAAAAGTTCTTCAAGTTTGAAGAGGTACTCAAGTATGAGTTTGATCTTTAGTGAATTGGCCATTCTCTATGTTGATCTAAGTATATGTGTTTGTGGGAGAGGTACCAAGTTTTGATCACCCAAGTACAAACAAAGTTTTAACTTATTCTACTATGATATTAATGTTATTTGTCAAGATTTAGACAAATATGTAAACGGTATAGTTTAAAATACTCATCTCTGTGATGTTTTAAGCCAAAGTTGTGCACAAAAACAATCTAGTTTGATTGACAAGTGGCTTGTATAAAGTATTGATAGTCGAGTGTAACTTTGATAATGCTATGACATCTAATTGAGGCGAAGCCGAAAATTAGGGCTTAACAAAGAAGGGATCACATTTCTTGACTATGTGAACAGAGTTCAAAGCTAGACAAAGTATTCTTACAAAGTCTAGGAATTTCATGGCTTAATGAAATTGGTACATGCCCATTCTTCAACACCATGAGTGAGACCCAATTCGACGCTAGAAGAAACATCTAGTGTTGGCGAAACACCCCCTCCATGACGCTCTCCGATCAAAACTTTTCAAAGTCTGTTTATTTTATTTTCATGTTAAGTCAAACTCTAATATTTTAAATTTCAGTCCATGTATGCGTCGTAATGTCATATTATGTATTTTATTTCGAGTCATAGTTCAAGTCAAGGTCAAGGTTATTATAGCTAGGTAGTTATTTTAAGTAAGAGTCGGTTTTATGTCAAGCATCAAAAGGGCGGGAATCACGCGAGAAGTTACTACAAATGGACGGTTACAACCGCCCACTTGATGTAACTCCCGATCGGTTTCCAACCGGTTATGCACGGTTGTGGGAGTCGGTTTTATTTCCAAGGTATTTTAGTTTTATGTTCTTTATAAATAGCTTAAGTTAAGATGTAATTTTCAGCTTTTGATAAATTAAGAAAAACCGAAACTTTGTTTCACCAATTCCCGTTGTTGTATATTTCTTGGATTAGAAGTATATTAGCAAAAGTTCTTATTGTCTTGATACGTTTGGCGAGCGTGTCTCGGTTCTTAAGAGCGTCGTTTCTTGCTACGTGGATTTCATAGTGAGATTCGATTTAGCCGTTATTTGCATTATTTCATTACTTTCGAAAATTCACCAAAAAAATACAAAAAAATCAGAAACTTTTCTTCCCCCTTCCATTCGACATTCCCATACCCCAAACCCATTGTCTTTCGATTCGATTCGAGAAGCTAGATTGTAAGAACCCCTACGGACTAGGCGATCTTACAACAGATTGGACTCAGAGCCAACTTTTCCCTTGGATTTTAAGCCGAAATTGGAAGAACAAATTCAACCATGAGTGACGCCACTTTCAGGTCTCAAATGGAAGAATTGCGCAAAGAAGTCGATCGTTTAATCAAGATCACCGAGGAAAAAGACGCTTAGATCGAAACCCTTCGCAAATCCGCTCAACACTACATGGAATACTACAACCAAACCCGTAATAGGGATCCGTCCACTACTTCAATCGATGAGGAGGAGATTCCATCTCCAAGATCTCCAACGACCTCCTCCTGATTTTAAGGTCGACATTCCCGACTTTGAAGGAAGGCTTGATGTCGACGACTTTGTCGAGTGGTTAAGGTTTGTGGAAAGAGTGTTCGATTATCAACAAACTCCCGAACACAAGAAAGTTAAGATTGTGGCTTTAAAATTCCGAAAGTACGCATCTATTTGGTGGGCCGGTGTGTGTGCCAAACGAGCAAGACAAGGCAAGGACAAGGTTCGTACTTGGCAAAAGATGAAAAAGCTTTTGAAGGAAAAATTCTTACCATCATATTATATGCAAGATAACTTTTCCAAGTTCCATCATTTGGAACAAGGAAGTAATAGCGTGGAAGAATATGCTAGAGAGTTCGAGTCCTACCTCATGAAGTGTGAAGTTAATGAAGATGAGCCACAAACACTAGTTCGATTCCTAGGAGGGTTAGACACACGCATTGCTCGAGTGGTTGAACTTCACCCCTACACCAATCTTGAAGAACTCATCATCCTTGCCCACAAAGTGGAACTACAACAAAAGATTAAGCCCAAACCCGAATCACAAAAATCCTTCGTTCGGGCGGTTACTTTCCCGAAAGCTTCTACACCTACTAACGAACCTAATTCCCAAAGAACCTCACCATCTAACCTTCCCATCCCTCAAAGAAACACCCCCTCAACTCCCTACCCACCTTCTAACCAACGAAACGTACGGAAATGTTTTCGTTGTCAAGGAGCCGGCCACATCGCATCCGAATGTCCGAACAAGCGTGTGATAACCATGGTCCAATACGATAGCATTGAAGATCCGGAGGAAGTTAGCGAAGAAACCGGACAAGAAGAACATGAGGAGGCCGAATGCATTGGTCCGGACAAAGGTGAATGCCTTATGATTCGCAAGGCTTAATCCATCAATTCTTCCACACCTCAAAACAATCAACGGGAGGCTATTTTCCATACTCGGTGCACCATCAAGGAAAAAGTGTGTTCCCTAATTATCGATGGCGGAAGTTGCACCAATGTAGCATCACAAGTGTTAGTGGACAAACTCCAACTTTCGACTAATCCACATCCTCATCCCTATGTTGTTCAATGGTTAAATCAAGGTAAGGGTCTACAAATATCTCGGCGAGTATTTTTATCCTTTAGTATTGGGAGGTCATACAAAGACGAGCTTTGGTGCGATATCATCCCCATGGACGCTTGTCACGTCCTTTTGGGAAGACCGTGGTTGTTCGATAGAAAGGTTACTTATGATGGGTATGCTAACACCTACGCATTTAATAAAGATGGTTGCAAGATCACTCTCGTTCCCGACTCGAAACCGATTCCAAGGAAGCTGCACTCATCACTCACAATCCTCAGCACACCACCCATCTCGAAAAAAACAAGGTCCCTCCTCACGAGTATCCCTACAAGTTTGAGGACAAACTTCGCCGAAACGGGAGAGAATGTTGGCGAAACACCCCCTCCATGACGCTCTCCGATCAAAACTTTTCAAAGTCTGTTTATTTTATTTTCATGTTAAGTCAAACTCTAATATTTTAAATTTCAGTCCATGTATGCGTCGTAATGTCATATTATGTATTTTATTTCGAGTCATAGTTCAAGTCAAGGTCAAGGTTATTATAGCTAGGTAGTTATTTTAAGTAAGAGTCGGTTTTATGTCAAGCATCAAAAGGGCGGGAATCACGCGAGAAGTTACTACAAATGGACGGTTACAACCGCCCACTTGATGTAACTCCCGGTCGGTTTCCAACCGGTTATGCACGGTTGTGGGAGTCGGTTTTATTTCCAAGGTAGTTTAGTTTTATGTTCTTTATAAATAGCTTAAGTTAAGATGTAATTTTCAGCTTTTGATAAATTAAGAAAAACCGAAACTTTGTTTCACCAATTCCCGTTGTTGTATATTTCTTGGATTAGAAGTATATTAGCAAAAGTTCTTATTGTCTTGATACGTTTGGCGAGCGTGTCTCGGTTCTTAAGAGCGTCGTTTCTTGCTACGTGGATTTCATAGTGAGATTCGATTTAGCCGTTATTTGCATTATTTCATTGCTTTCGAAAATTCACCAAAAAAATACAAAAAAATCAGAAACTTTTCTTCCCCCTTCCATTCGACATTCCCATACCCCAAACCCATTGTCTTTCGATTCGATTCGAGAAGCTAGATTGTAAGAACCCCTACGGACTAGGCGATCTTACAACATCTAGTCTCGAATTCAATGTGGATTGATCGCTCATCAGATGTTGGAAAGCAACACTTAAGTGATCCTAAGTTGCTTTATTCGTGATGTTGACAAACGCGGTAGTAGAGTCGTTCCTCGAAGTCTCCATTTCTAGAGTTATGAAGATCTCTAGATTGAGTGCTTTATTCACGAAAGCATGGTATATTAGGGAGAAGCTACCTATATAAGTTCAAGATTTGGCCGTCTTAAAGAAATCAAGGGGCATACTTATGATTTCAATGAACTTATGAATAGATATGGACACATGGCCTTTAACGTGTCAAGGATGTAAGATTAATGAATTATTTCGTGTGTACTACTCCTTCAATTGGTTGGATATATCTGCTTAATTCAATCCGGAAGGACATTAGGGGATATAATCAATTGTAAAGATGCGTGGTACTAGGTGTCAATTCAATCTGAAAGGACATTGGCATTGATGCATGAAATGGGTTGGAGATTATGGATCGCTAAAGAAGAAAAGGATTATACACTCTAAATGGGGGGGATTGTTGGAATTTAGAGTGTATAGTGGAAATCGGAAATGATTTAATTAATTAAATTAAATAAATAATTTGATTAAATTAATTAAGTATATCCCAAGGTTACAAGGAACAAGTGATTTTAGGGAAATTTAAAGTCACAAGTCGCGAACGAATTCGCGGATCAAGAAATGCAGTCAGAATGTTTCTGTTTTGTGAAAATTGAAACTCGCGACCAGTGACTATCTTCGCGACCAGTGAAAATCTGAAATTTCTGGCTTTTTTTCTTGCGACGTTTTGCTTTGTTTTGGTGGTTATATAATAACTTCCTACAGTTATTATGGTTACTTTTAGCCATGGTATTTGGGATGTAAGGGTTGAGTGAAAGGCGACATGAGTTCGTGAATCGATCTCTTGTTTCACGGATCAACCTAGTGTTTCATGGAACAATACATTACTTCATGAAATGGTGTGAGCAATTCTATAAATATAGGATGCTCTTGTGTTATTTACACATGGAATTTCTAATTTCTCTTCTCTAGCGTTTTACATCGAGGACTTAAAATTCTCGTTTGTAATTTTATTATCTTCTTCCACTTTAGTTTCTCTTACATCATTCTAATTTCTGTGTGCTCGGAAGTTAGTGTAATTCTTTGTATCTCAAAACATATTTCCGGTTTATTCCCAAGCACCGTAGTAGGGAGGAAATAATGTTTTAGGAAAGAGCATCTCGCCTAGAATTTATATCAAGATCCAACAAAATCTTCTTGTTACTTTGTTCATTATATGGTGATTCCCGATGATGTAATCTACATTTGGTGTATGTTAAGCAAAGGTTTGAACTTGTCATATGTAATTTGGTTTTCTACTACAAACTTGTAACTTTATTTATATGTTTTTTATAAAATTAAAGTCACATTTCCAACAATAAGAGGGTGAAATTCCTGTAGCATTTGAATATCATTGTCACGCTTAGACCATACTATTTATGTGGTTGTGCAAGTGATGTTGTTTCATTCTTGTTAATGGCATTGTGACTCACATAAGGATTAGACACCTCAGATAATTTGAAAAAAGTTTAACTTGGAAATTGAGGGTGGATGTGTTGGTTATCCCAAGGGGTTAATAATTTGGAATGGATTACATAATTTTGTTCACATGGTAGTTTTGGATCATTACGGTCACCATGGGGGTATGCATACTTTAACCTCTGACGACCCGAACAGGACGGGCAACGTCTTAGGTCGGTGGTTGCCTTGAGATTCGCTCTCCCAAGTGTATTCCTCCAAATGAATTGGATTATGACTTGGACGACCCGAACAGAACGGGCAACGTTTCAAGTTGGGAATTTTTGAATAAATATATGGGAAATTCCACATGGTAGCATCAAGTTTTAATGAAATGCCAATGGTAGCACTTTTTTAAGAAAATTCCACATGGTAGCATTCAGTTTATGCACTATCTAATTGCCGTAGCATTTTCCGTTAAGTTCTTGTTAAATTCCGTTAAGTTCATTATTTTGTAAGTTTTTTTCCACATGGTAGCATCCAGTTTTTGTTTATTTACCATTTTAACTTTTAATTCACCATTTTAATGTTTAATTCACCGTTTAATTCATTAACGCTATCGGGTTGATTTCGGGTCAGGTGTTTCAGGTCGGTCCAAAATCGAGTTTTGTATTCACATTGGTTTTTACATAATTGTAGATCCATTTTTAAGTTGCAAATAACGTATGCTTTATTTTTCCGCTTAATTATATTCCCTTATTCATGGAACGTTGACGATCTTGGATGGGATTCTTCCCACTAAGTGTCCAGTTGTGAACCGAAGTCATATTTTTATATGATTATCCGGCTCATACGAACTGGATCGTTACACGATGCCTCGATTTTCATTATCATCTAATAAAAAAAAGAAATAATTGAAATTAATAGAACACGCACAGAAAGAAATCATTAGCATAAAGAAATTTATAGTTCAAATTTTTTGCTTACCAAATAGTTCAAAAACTAGTAAAATAGTCATATTTGCCTGTTGTCCAACACTTTCCATTTTATCAAAAGAAACAGTTGTGGGCCAATCTTTGATCAACAGACAAAGTCTAGGTTTTGAGGTTTTTGATGTAGACATACTTGAGCTTCTAACTGGTTCCGTGTTTGAGTCTCCATCCTCATTTTATCTTTCATTCTCATCGTGATTAGTAGGTAGTATAACTAATCACTTTAATGTATAAATTGAACACTTTCACGTCGAAATTGAAGACTTTAAAATTATTGATCTATTTGAGGTTATAAGTAGAAATTAATCACTTTAATGTCAAAATTTATCACATTTACGTCAAAACAAAAAAAATTTTATCAATTTTTTTTATAGTTATAATTGATCATTTAATTAATTACTTTATATCATTAATCACTTTAAGGTCTGAACTGATCACTTAAACGTCGAAAGTGTAGCCTTTAAAATAATTGATCCATTAAAAGTTATGAACTTGTAAATAGAAGTTGATCAATTTTATGTCAAAATATATCACTTTTATGTCAAAATAAAAATATTAGGGAAATTTCACATTGTAGCATCTAGTTTTAATGAAATGTCAGTGGTAGCACTTTTTTAAGAAAATTCTATATGGTAACACTCAGTTTATGCACTATCTAATTGCCGTAGCATTTTCCGTTAAGTTCTTGTTAAATTCCTTTTAATTCATCATTTTGTAAATTTTTTCCACATGGTAACCTCCAGTTTTTGTTTAATTCATCATTTTAACGTTTAATTCACCATTTTAATGTTTAATTCACCGTTTAATTCATTAACGTTCATAAATGTTTATAATTTTATGAAAAAATTATAAATGTTAAATAATTAACGGAAAATTAACATTTAATTCACCATCTTAATGTTTAATTTATCGGTCGAAACAAGTACTCCTTTGAATAAGTACTTGTTTCGATCGGATTATCGAAAGAGTTATCACATAAGGATAGTCGCGATGTCCGTTTTTTTTTTTTCAAAAAAAATCGTTATGATGGGTAAAAATGATATTAAATATCCTTTGCATTTTACATATTGGAAAATAGGCGAATAATTATTTGTTTCGACCGGATTTTCGAAATAGTTACCCCATAAGGGTAATTGCAACATCCATTTTTTGAAAAAAAAATCGTTATGAATATTTGATAGGTAAAAGTGACGTCAAAGTGCGTTTGTTTTTAATCGTGAGAAAAAAATACAAAACACTATTCCCTATATACGAATATAAAATATTAGCGAATCTGGATTTGATAAAATTCTTCCTAATTCGTTCAAATATGAATATACAAGAAAGTAGAGACTCGAGAGAGGGGTAGCTTTGGTAGTTTGTAGATAGGGAAAAGGTCATCTACAATGTTGCAAGGGAAGAAAGACATCAAGTCCGACTCCCACCCAATCCGGTCTAATCTAACTTGGAAAAGCTTTGCGGTTTGCTGCTTGCAAATGCCAACCAAACTACCGTACCTGTTAAGTAGAAGAATATCGATGGTGCGAATAACGATATCTGAAAATTGAACACCACAAAACAGATCAACACCATAAACCATGATCATAACGCACGATACTAAGCCATTCAAAACGATATCGAGCTTACACTCCATGAATGAGTTGAATCAAGTAGATAGCCTGTGAGAGCTACACCAACTATGCCTGGTACTGCACCCACCGTATTCGTGATACCCTAAAGTTAACAAAAATGTTGTCAAAATAATGGAGATCATTAGGCATTCAAATAAGTAGACGTAATTCATCTAATTACAACACGGTGCCAAGTTCGGATAAACCAAGTTTATTCCAAAAAAACGTTTCCGAGAAGGGCTAAAATTCGAACTCTCAAAGGCTTTTTCAGTTGAAAAAAATGAAGTCTCATTTATTCATTCGACTTCTTGGAGGCTGAAATTTGCAGAGCTGCTTAGACACACAGAAAGCCTCAACAGGAGTATATCTGCAATTCATCCTATACAGCATAATTAGCCGGCCCAAATAATCTGTGGCAATGTCTAGGATATATTTTGTTGACAGCGATGAGCAGGATAGAAAAATGTGTACTATTGTCACGTACATAAGAATTGTCGTGCACGTATATGGAAAAGCATCCGAAAAGAAATATTTCTGACATTATTATATACTTATATGTTAGCATATTTACAGCAAAACGACAAACATCACCATAATGAGAGATAACCCAATGAAAAATGACGTCCACGTCAGCCCTAAAAGAATATTCTACAATTCGCAAAGCATATGTTATCAATCCCGAAGGCGGGGCTAAAGCTTAGGTCATTATCATGAAGGTCTGGCAAATCAGTAACACTCATAGGTAGGGTTTTGACAACATTCACAACTCATACTATAAAGTATAAATACAAACTCATCAATTCCACAAGCATTTACTAAAGCAAGCAATTCTATTCTCTATTACTTCATTGATTATCTAAGAAAGGACGTCGTGTACATAAACAATTCCTAATCTTCTACCAGGTGAGTTAGGAACCTATGTAGGTGATCTTACTGCATCGGTGGAGGTTTCTGGGAGAAGCCCTCACCTACCTATGAATGCTCGCTATTGGCGGGGTTCTAATAATGGCACATCAAGAAATTAAATTATGTTTGAAAAAATTATGGTTTCAAAGAACTTAAATGTTTCAAATTTTAGCTCTTTTGGCAAAACAAATATGGAGAATTCATAGTGGATTAGGAGGAAGGATGAAATGTAGCAGTAAAAAGGTATGGTAATGTCAGCATCCCCTTGTACTTTTCAAAAGTTTGTTTACCCTTTTTTCTTCTATCTATTTTTCCTTTTTCTTTATTTTTCTTAAGTATGTCAACATCCACTAATTAAGTAGGTGTTATTTCTTTTTCTATTACTTTTTTATTTTTATTTCTCTTAAGTTTTGTTTTTCCTATTTTATTCATTGTTACGTTAATCATCGTTGTTGTATTTACTATAGCTTTTTTTGTTTTCTTTTATTCTTCTCCATTTTGAAGGCTTTCTTTTTGTTTTTACTTTGTCCAATTCTGAAATACAAATTATTTAGGTATCTTTTATCTGGTAATCAACCCCAAATCTCACCTCGATCTAGATTGAATCGTCCGCGACCCAAGAAAACTGGTGAATGTTGTTCCTGACCTTGTTCAACGACCCGCATCATTCTTCAATCCTGGTAGCATTGGGATAGACTGTGATGACACTCCGTGCAACAATATGCGGAATATTGAGGGTTTCCAAAAAACTAAATACTTCATTGGCACGTGTGTAGAGGTGGTTTGGCTGTAAATAGTGTGTGTTCTAATCGACACTGGACTCAATCTCCTCTGTGTGAATGTGATAGGTGCTCGAATGAAGAGGACACGATCATTCCCCACTAGACTGCCTGAATATTAAATCTTTATCGGTTAACTGCCCCTTTGCTCCTAATCGACACTGGGCCCAATCTCCTGTGTTCGATAGATGCTTGAATGAAGAGGAAATGATCACCCCTCTTAGACTACTGCTTGAGTATTAAATCTTTATGGGTTAACTACCCCTTTGCCTCTTTTAGATGGTCTTGCAGATGCTCCACTAGACAGCTTTGTGGCCCTTTTCAATTAGTTGGTCAATAAAGTGCAGAAAAAAGATGAGTATATGGGTGAATGCAAATGTCGCGGAAGGCTTCTCGAGAGGTATCGGGGAGGTGATCCCTAGGCATGAGGGGAATATTCTGCTAGCTGGTGCTAGGCGTATGCATCCAGTCTGGGATAACTTCCTATGTTAACCTGTTGCTGAGATTTTGGAGCTGGAGTTGGGCCTAGGACACAGGTTCACAAACGTACAGTTGGAAAAGAGTTCTATATCCACTATCTTTGCCATTCTTAATGAGCATCGTGGTTTCTCCCCTATCTTTCTTCTTTTTATGATCGCATTGTCTCTCTTAAACACTATTTTGTAGTTTTTAAAGGTAATCATGTTCGTCGAAGTGGTAATGGTGGCTCATCTAGTTGCTAGCGGAGAGTCAACTGATGCGAATTAAATAGTCTGTAAGGAACCGTTTTCACAAGGTATCCTTGCCTAGATTGCTCTTGGTTTGTCTTGATAAAAGTTATAGGTTTAATTCAAAAAAAAATGTCAAGCCCAAGTGTATAATGACCTCGCTAAAGGCAGCAATGGTACCTACGAGACCAATGATCAGTTATCAATTGCATAGTGTCAAGCCCTAGAGAATAATAGTGTGATTGGCAATGTCCTCGTGAGTTGTGAGTTGTAAGCCTATCCAAAACTTCCCCGACATAGCTCAATTTGAAGGCTAGAAGCGGCTATACCCTCAGATAAAGTCTTAAACTTTCGCCCTAAAATAAGCTGATTGAGAAAAATACTTTATATCAGAAAGATTGTAGCAACTCATTGTGGTCCAGCAAACATAACTGAATATGCTCACCAGAACACATTGACATAGTTCGGCAAAAGCAATGTCAGAAAATAATTATGGATAGTTTAATGCAGGTGCGTATGTGATGCAAAAGGTTCATCGAATTCAACAATATAAAAGCTGAACAAAATGTTAAAAATTCATACCAAAAGTACACTGGCGTATTCACGTGATATATCTTGATGGGTGCAATATAGCCCTGCAGCGATGCATACATGAAAAAGTATTCTCCTTCAATGAACTAAAATCCTTGTTCAACTGAAGATCAGATATGAAATTACCTGATAATGCAAAACTTGAGAGTGCTAAACCACTGGTTAGAATGCCTACAACTTCCCAAGGTGGCAACCCCAAATCTATTGAGCTAAGAGTCATGCAGAAAGCAGGGGATAGAAACGATATGGTTTGGCATATCTTTCTCACCTACATGCACAAAAACATTACATGAATATAAACGATGAAAATTCGGGAAAATTTGAATATAAGTGATCAACAAATTAGGTGGGCAGAAAGCTACAGCCACTCATGTGAAGAGCAAGTCATAATTGCTAAGGGTACACAACATGCTCAGCTGAAGCTTGTAAGCAAGCAAAACACTAAAGTTAAGTTATCATATGCTTTTTTCTTTGGCAGGAGACAATGATAGCCACAACGCACAGATAAATATTCGTTGATGTCTCAGAGTAAGTGACAGCAAATCTCTTATATCAACTAGAATACGATAACGTCTAATGTTAGTGCAATTAAGTAAGGAACGTGTTAGGAAGAATGCTAGAGAAATTCGTGTTTTGGATAAATACTGGGTTATGCCAGAAAAGAAATGTAACATCATACGGAAAGTAAGAAGCACTTAAAATATTCTAAAACAATACCACTATAAAACATGTTAGACATAAACATATGAGCAATACTATTGGGATGGTTTATCCCACGTCGATGAATTAAAGATGGTGCACACTTTATAAGTCATTGAAGCCCTCCTCCCACAGCCATATGGTTTTGGGATGGTATCTCCTTCGCTTATAAGATGTGTGCAACTCGTGTTTCCCCAATAATATGTTGGCAATCAAAATAAGTCAGCTCAATTTAACAAATATAAGAACTACTTACTGTAGTTGTCTCGATTCCTCGAGAAATCAAGTTATCAGCAAATTGTGCAGCAAGAGTGGTGGTGATAACCGAGGCCAATGGAGGAAGCACAGCAACCTAAATAAGAATATGTGAAAATAGTAAGACTATGATTTTAGATTTGCTGTTGGGTTGATATATTAGGCCTGCACTAGAGATTAATATGACCACATATAAGCTAGATGATTTTCCATCCTAAAACCAATTGGCAGTAGGTGGAGTAGCCCACTAGCTTATACGTTGGTTATACTCTCCCTAATTTTCTGCTGTAGGATCACGAGTGAGTACTAAGTAGTTCTCTAACACATATATTAAAACCTTCAAAAAGTTTTATTACGATGTGTCTATAACAGCAGACATACATATTTTTCTAAAAGTCAGATTAAGTTTAACTTGTTCAGGTAAAGGTGACTTGAACATATTTTTATGGCTCAAATTGTACTCCTTGTGCTTTTGATACATTTGAATTTCCAACTTAAATTATTTTCTTTAATTAAATTTATCTCAATCAGGAACCTTGAAATTGTAGGAAATGTACTAAAAAAAATAATTTTATGTGCCAATTACATTTAACAAATAATTTTCTCCAGCCAAGTAGTTTGGCTATTTAACACATTGCTATCATGCAAGATCCATGTTTTCTTTTTAGGGTTGGATAAAGCATCTGAATTTAACCTTACCTCTGCTGCTTCTGTCAGATTAAGATTCAATTCTTCGCTGCAACAGATGTAAACAGAAATTAGTGACCTTATTGCTGAAATAACACATATTGAGACAAAACACGGATAAGAATCATGAGAAAGACTTTTCATTTGAAGAGTCTTTAGTTATCAATAAATCTGATTTATACTGCATCCAGTAAGAAAGATCAGTATACGTCAGCTTTCTCCATACCATCCAAGACAACTGGATAATTTCCAGAAAATATAAGCTTCTAGAAAAGCTAGAGCCTAGAAACTAGTCCATGCAGGTAATGCACAACAATATACATACCTAAAATATGTAGGCAGCCAAGATAGACAGGTATAGTGCCCCCAACTTCCACAAAAATGTGCATATATCATTGCCCAGACAGCGGGACTTCGAAAAAATGCCTTCCATGGAACTTCCTGTAAAGAAGAGCAAAACAAATGATTCCGTGATGCCTAAAAGAAATTCATGATTCTTATCCCAAATTATGGAGACACTACTATCAAACACTTTCATATTTTGTGCTACGCAAGGACAAAAGAAACACATTACCAACAATACAGAGTCAATATCTTGTATAGAGCACGACAATGATACAACGAATCATAAGAACAATTTGGTCCAATATAAGAACTAAAGATCAAGTCAGGACTCTTGAGTCTTGTTCGTTTCTTTAACAGCATCATCTTCTGAGTCATTTTAAGAGTAATTAAGCATATCCATAATCATTTCAATATAAATTTGACTCTGCAATTTTCCTTTGATTTTTCATTAGATAAGTGAATGGTTTAGAAAAGCAAAATTCCAATGGACACTGCATGTAACTACTGACAATGAAAATGACGTGGAAACAAAATAATTTCTTTCTACACACGACAAAGATAAAGCTATCAACTAAAGATCTAGCTTACAACGAAGATCATATCATTCAAGAAAAAGCTTTGATCAACTTATCCCAGAAACTGTTAGGCTCATAGCTATCCCTCTAACATTAAGTAAAGCATCAAATATTTTATACCATTCCAGTTTTTACAGACTTTGCAACTTACAAAGGGGTAGGAGGAGCTGCTACAGCAGACAAACAGTTTATTGCTTTATTTCTTTAATAGTCAAATTGTTCTTCCTAACCCAAGCAGCTCGAAAGATAGATACACGAAAACCTTTGTGATAGTCGATGACCAAGGATCAGTACTTTCCCATCGAACAAAATTTCACATTTACAGTACAAAAAGTATCAACAGAATCAACACCATAAGGGTAGCAAAAAAGAAGAAATTATGTAAAATCTACCCAAAAAAAACTCAAGTAGAAAACTTTCAACAAATGAAAATTTTGACATTACTGATATTTATATGAAAACCGGTGATTGATTAATACGTCCAAATGCACAACTTCAACAAGAACCATGGCGCAAATCGTTCCGAAATACTACAAACTGCATGTAAATGTGTATCTACCTTCAATGAGCTACTTAGCTCCTCCATGGAACCAAAAGAGGATTTCTTAGCAGATGTAGATTCTAAACCTGTTTTAAAAAAATTAAATGTATTAAAACATGTAGTTCTAAGCATTTCAATGTATATGGGAATAAATCTAAATTGTAATTTGAACTTGACAACAGTCATTTACATTTAAAAACAATAGTTGTGCAAATGAGAAACAAAGCAAAAGAAAGAAAGGAGCAGCTTACTAGGCATGACTGAAGCATTTGGCCAAGTCTCTTCTCCATCGATATACTGAAAGCCCAAAAACCTTTTAAATTTTTCGGATATTAAAGGCATAATTCAGTCAAGCTTGAAATTGGCATATAAAAAACTTATTTCTATATCATAGAAAAACAATAAAAGAAACAGGCTTGATCGGTTAGGAGAAAACACGAAACAATTATGCTTGTTTGCATATGAATTATCTAAGATATCAAACACAAAACATATACTCTCTACTTAAAATAACTATGCTTGTACACAAAAGCCCACATGCTACGCAAAATAATAGAAAGTTGTATCATTATTACACAAGTATGAAACATCCGCCTAATCCAACGAAAAGCTCAAAAGTCTTTAGGCAGAACCACTAAAATCAACAAAATGAACTTCAAAGCTTATAATCCCCATTTTAGGTACTTCAGGAATAGAAAAGTAACATTTTCAAAAGATGAGCAGTTGACAATTTATAGTGTACAATTTATAGAAAAGTAACAGCCTGGTAATGGGATTGATTTATAGTGTAAAATTTCATTAAAAGTTCCATTGCATTCCAGTGGTGATGAAACTTTGATCACAAATACGTTTAATGTTTACGAATTTCCATTACCACCTAATACGACCTCCCCCAATGGTAATGCATTGGAATGAAATTTATGTAGAAAATGAGATGATTGAAGTTAGACAAGCATGACCATTAAGGTAGCCAAGAGATTTTTCCACCAAAATTACACTAGTATTCATTCCCATTACCACTATTTGTTATCACCTACCAAATGGGTCGTGTGTAATTGTTATAAACATTTTGCATAAGCACCTTAGCACAAGAGCGAAACAAAAGTATGATGTTATCCCACTGACTGGCCGCCTAAGAAAGGAAATATGTATTGACTTAACCTTTGCCTAAGTGGAACAATAGTGAACAACTAGGAAAAAATCTTAAGATAAAAAACATGCAAAATTGGGATTCAATGTTTCAAACAAATGAGTGTTTCCAAAATCTTGAATCAAATTTTGGTGGATTGGAGCAAGCACAAGAAATATGAAACATATAAAGGAACTATAGGGGCTCACCATGCTACTCCCAGAAGACCAAATAAGTAAAATACGGATTCCCAGCCAAAATTCTCAATAAGTGGAGGAGCCAAGAGAAGCCTGAATACATAGTAAGTCAAAGTTAAGAAATATTGTGGCAAATTATACAATTAACAAATACAGTTACCTCTTCACTACCGTTTACACTCAATCAAGTTTGTTTTTTAAATATTCTATGTCTTCAACATCTATTCTAATACCATTCTTTCTTTTACACGTACAAGCAGAAACCAAACAATTTATTTCTTTTATTTGACACACTACATTTTAGCAAAATTCCAATTTCCCTACATTTACAAAGATTAAAATTTAAAGATTCCCCTCATGAGCATAAACTTGGTGACCTTAATATTTTTTATTAAAGGTATGCTTAGAGATAATGCCAGGCATGTTTAACAAGCCTGCCTACTCCATTTAAGAGAAAACAGAAAGCATAAAATGAGAGCAATACCCGGCTACGCTTCCTACACTTAATCCACCAAAAACAAATGCAACAGCCCGTGAGCGCTCCTCCAGAGGTATAGATCTGCGAAGTAATTATACGGAAAATTTTAAAGTAGGATAAATAAAGCTTCAAATCCATTTTATAATCTATAAGTAAAAGCTTTATTACAGACTGTAAACCAGGAGAAGATGTACCGAAAAACATACATGCATATGCAAGCAAAATTAAAAATGTTAAACTATTATGTATTGAACAATAGAACGTATATTAAGACGATGTCCCCAAAGCGCTAAGTGGAGGAAATATTATAATAGGAAAAGTTAGTAGAACAGCTTCAATAATAATTCAGTATAACATTAACTCTGTTTGTGTGCGTAAAATTCTGAACATTATATACTTGGACCTAATGCCTTAAGCTTTATATGTCCCAATTTAGGGATAGTACTTTAGGGATATCTTAGAAATAGAATGTTCTAAATGATCAAACATGTCAAAAATCCTGCAACTGTAGATACAAAACATGGAAGTAGCAAAAGGGACTTTGACTAAGGAAAAAAAAAGGAAAAAAAAACTTATAATTATTAGGCTTGGACAACAAACTATAAAACTCTACTAAAGTTTGGAAAGACAGAAATAAATAATCACAATTCGGAAAATGCAGCAAGAGACCCAATTTAGAAATCCTAAGTATTTTCTTTAAACAAATCAGAACTTTCACTTACACCCAACCGATATTTTGTTGATAGAAGGCTTGGAAAGAAGTTTATGGCATATCCAGATAATTTGGATACTGAACACCCTTAAAGTAGCATGGAACATAGAAAAATCTACATTAAAATCTGCCAATGACACTAAAAGTTTGAACCTTTAGAACATATGAGCAGCAGTACAAGTTCAAAACAACACATGGATGTCCAAACAAACACAACGAATAGCATGATTCTTAAGTTAGATCAACTATACTATACCGGGCAATAAGATCTGTGGCAGCAGATGGTGAAACCCCTTCACCAATTCCAACCTGAATTCAGAGCGAGTACATTTAGTCACACACTGTACAATTTCAGAACTCCATTCAAAACTCTTCAATCAGCAATAACGTTTCCATGGCAAAGGAAAAGTGAGTATACATGCCATGCAAAACAAAAGAAAACTCGTGATGCCTGACTTAAAATAGAGAAAAAGTTCAAAAAAAATACCAAAATTCTAGACAAAACTAATCCTGGCATATATCCAGCTAGAACAGGAATGAATGCTGTTGCCAACGACCAAGCCAAGACTCCTAGTGCAAGAACTTGCCTGTATTAGAAAAAGTATCACAATGAAATGCCACATGCATTCCAGTTCTACAGACCATAGGTATTAACAAAATCGTTTCAAAAGTACGTATTAAACCATTCATTTTCTATAATCCGCACTAACCTGCCTCCAAAAATTTTTGCAAGCCATCCGCCAGGCAACTGACTTAACGCGTAACCCCAAAAGAAAGATGATTGTACCAAACCAGCGACTGATGCATTCCACCCAAACTGGTGCGACATTGGAATTATCGCAACACTCAAATTCACCTAATGACATTAAAGTTAACTCATTTTTCAGTTCGAAACAAATCACAAACACTCAAATTTACCTAATGACATTAAATTTAAGTCATTCTACCAAACCAGGTAAATGAAACTTTTCCATCGAATCAGCAGTCGTCAAACTAACAATGACATTATTCCTGCATAAACTTCCTTTTGCTACTAAGCAAAACAGCACAATCTAGAAAGAAACAACAACAGCAATGTTCCCAACAGGCCGTAATGCCACTATGGCGAGGTTTGGGGGTAGGGTGTACCCAACCTTGCCCATGTTAGTGATAACACAATAACTAATATTCAATCACAAACCATTAAGGCCCTAACCTCCATTTCTTACTATTAAACCAACTACAAACATTAACTAAACTACAAACAACAATAATTTCTGGTATGAAATCCCAAAAACAAATCCTCTCAAAAAGCCAACTTCCAAACAAATAACAAAATATACAGTAAAACTTAAAAGTGTCCAACAAAGCCATTAACTATCAACCTAAAACAATTACACAAAAATCCAGAACAGCCTAGCAACAGCAAAACCAAAAATAAACACTAAAATAAATAGGTACTATACCTCAAATTCTAAAAAAAGATTAAAAATCAAGTATACCTTATCCATGTTACAAATGACAAAAGCCAAAGAAGTAGTGCCAATAAGCTTGTATCTTGAAGGTAAATTCTTCCAAGGAGGCCATTTTAACTGAAAAGCATCACCTTTTTCATTTCTTTCATTATCAAGTTCATCTTCAGAATCTGTAACTGATGGTAGTGCTTGGTCTACATCATCTTCTAATCTTATTTTAGCAACTAAACTATCAACCCTTTTGCTCAAAAATTCATTATTTCTGCCATAATTACAAGATAACAATTTCAATTTTAACTGGGTATTTGTGGGAAATGAATGAAATGAAATTTTAGGTCTATGAACATTAATTGGTGTAGGGAAACTGTTTTTAAGTTTCTGGGTAGTAAAGTTGCAAGCTTTATGAGATAAAATGGTGAAATTCACCATTTTTTGTATGAAATTCAGTTTCAGAATCCAATCCTTCTTAAAATCATTGATTTATAATTTATGATCTTTTTCCTATATTTTTTCCGGTGAGAAAACAATCAGAGGATTTTAGATAAACACGTAAGAACTGATTTGAGGCTGTGATATGTTTGGAGTATGGAGTTAGGACCCTCCTTTGCTGAGACTCGCACGTTTTGCATTTGTAGCGTCGTGGTCTTAAAATTGTTCACCTTTGGAGAGGAGTGTTTCGCTTAGAGCATCCTTAACAATGATATTTAGGATTTTTTTTTTTTTCAAGCTTTTTTTTAAAAAAATATTTAGCTTACTAAGAGCTTTCAAACTAATTGTAAACAGCAAATCTTGGGTAAGATCGTCATAAAATAAGACGCGGTCCAATATGGAGCCATCAGCTTTTTGCATTTCTCTGGGCATTTTTCAATTTTACTATTAAAGATATCAATTTTAACCTTAAAGATATCAGTTTCAACGTAAAGTGGTACTTAAATATATCAATCAAAGCAAAAATTTCAATTTGAGTCTATAAGTGATCAATTTTAACGTTAAAGTGATTATTTCTACCTAATATAATTGACAATGATAAATATTGAATTCTATGTTGTTATGTAGTTCATTTATTTTGTTTATAATTGATATAATTATCATCATAACATAAACAAGATAAGGTCATCATTGATGCATTTTGGGTAATAATTGACGGTGATAAGTAATGAATTATATGTTGTTATGTATTCATTTATTTTGTTTATAATTGATATAGTTAACATCATAACAAAAACAAGATAAAGTCATAATTGATGTTTGTTTGGTGATAATTGACAGTGATAAGTAATGAATTGTATATTGTTATTAAAATTTTTACATTAATTGATATATTTTTTTTAAAAAATTTGGAATATATTAATAAAAGGGGGGGGGGGGGACACCACACTGTAACTTGGAACCCCAAACCCGCCAATGATAACCCAAACCACGAAACACCACGAATCGCGAAACCACCATGAACCAAACTTCTTTGAGGCCACGCAAAAACGCCAATTAAAAAACTAGTAGCTTTTTTTAGTGTCATTTTCTATTTCTCTCTTTCACAAAAAACCCTAATTCCTCAAATTTCTCTCATTGTATCTATCCTTCTTTAATTTCTTCCCCATATTAAGTGTAATTGTTATCATTCTTCATTTTACGCTCATTGTTGAATTTGCTTTTAAAAGTGAGTTTTTTTGGGTCATCAAACTAATATCCATTGATTATATAAAGATTGAATTTCTTGTAACGTTGGTGATTTTGTTTCTTATGCAGGAGTTTATTTTGCTTCTACACATTATTAGGAAATAATCGAGTTAGGGCTGTAGCTATGAGTGCTACAGATGGTCTAACACGAGGAATGGAAGTTATTGACACAGGAGCTCCTTTAAGCGTTCCAGTCGGCGGCACGACTCTCGGACGAATTTTTAACGTGCTTGGGGAACCTGTTGATAATTTAGGTCCCGTAGACACCAGCACAACATCTCCAATTCATAGATCTGCGCCCGCCTTTACACAGTTAGATACAAAATTGTCTATTTTTGAAACCGGAATTAAAGTGGTAGATCTTTTAGCTCCTTATCGCCGTGGAGGAAAAATCGGACTGTTTGGGGGAGATTGAGGTAATTTTATAAACTTTTGATAATGATGGATTGTCCTTTGGTGTGTAGATGGAATGGTGTTATTATTGAAAATAATAATTTAGTGCTATATCAAGGTGGAAATTTAAGACCAATTGTTACAAAAATTGAAATGTTTCTTTGTGAGTTTATTGATTTGTTGTATAAAGTGTGTGGCTTTGATAAACAATTGGTAGAATTAAGATTGAAAATGAAATACCCTAGTAGCCAAACGACCTTTACAGTGGTGCCACTTGATGATGAGTACTAAATGAATGCTTTATGGGCTCTTGTGAGGAATTTGGGATGTACTAGTACAAAATTATATATTGAACAAGCACTCAATGATAATATCCCTTCTTCAGCTCCACTCATGCAATCATTCACTGAAATGATGGAGCATTTATCTCAATTTGATCGTGTTCCTTCCCAAATGTTTACTCCTTTGTCTCTTGACCGCACTAATAATGTCAGAACCAAATTAAGTTCTAGCCCACAATTTAATAACTCTATTCAACAATACATTTCCAATGAAGAAGAAGCATATCTTGATAATGAGAGAGTAAGAAAAGGGCTTGAATGTGATGAGGGAGATGATGAAGATGATAGTTTGAGCGATGAGGGAGATGATAAAGATGATGGTTTGAGTGATGAGGGAGAAGGGCACGAGCCTGAACAACATCTTCAGCTCAACAACGTAGTTGACAATGTACAACCTACACAAACCACTTCAACTTCTATTAGTTTTTATGATCAATTAGAAGAGCACGTAGAAACTGGTGATTGGACTATGGGCGCTGAAAACTCATCTATAAGGGAGGGAGATGAATTTGCTAAGGGTATGGAATTTTCGAGTAAGAAAAACTTGATTGAAGCTGTGAAGGGTTATTGCATTAAGGTGAATCAATCATATACTTGTCGGACATCTAACAAAATTGTGCTTGATTTAGTTTGTCCTAATTCTTGTGGTTGGAAACTTCGTGCTCGTCAAAAGAATAATGTTGTATCTTTGTGGACCATAGTGACTTATAAAGGTCCTCATACATCTACTTGTGCTATTGAAAATCATAGCTTGGGTGCACGCCATTTGAATTCTTCCATCACAAGTCATTTCATAAAAGAGTGTGTTTGAGTGGATCCAACTCTTAAAGTAGGTGTGATCATTGAGATGCTAAACACAACTTACCATAACAGGATTAGTTACTTCAAAGCATGGAAAGGTAAGCAAGCTGCAATCGCAGAGATTTATGGTAGTTGGGAAGAGTCATATGAGCGTCTCCCACGTTACATGCAAGCTTTGAGAGATGCACACCCAGGTATGGCTGTGGAATGGGTATATAAATAAGAAAGTCGTAGTGTAAATATTTTCAAAAGGTTATTTTGGACGTTCAATCCTTGCATTGATGGATTTGCGCATTGCCTTCCTGTACTTCTCATTGATGGGACTCATTTGCATGGAAAATACAAAGGAAAGCTACTTACTACTATTGGTATCGATGGGAACAATCAACTTATGCCAGTAGCATTTGCTCTTAAGGAAGAAAATGTTGATAGTTGATTGACAGTCGGTTTCTAACGCGTCGTTAAACACTAGAAACCAAAGCTATACAAACAATATTTATAACACCCTATTACAACTATAGCGAATATAGAGGAAAGTTGGGGATCGAACCACAAGGACAAGGCTAAGCGTGGTTAGGTGCTAGGTGTAGAGAAAGCAAATGGTGTGAATAGAGGGTGTGTAAACTATACTATGAAAGCAATAAATAAGATTAAGACAAGCAATAGGAAACAAACGGGGATGGTAAGGATCCACCCTAGGTCGGTCATACAGTCTCATGGAAAGCTAGGTCAAGGGAGATCTAACAATAGATCGATCGAGACACATCAGATAGCGAGGGAAAGTTGGTGACATATAGCCATGCGAACGACCCATAATCGCCCTATGTCTCATCAAGAGTGGCAGCACAAGATTCGCATCAAATATCAATCAAACAAACACAACAACCTCAACCCTAATCTAGCACATGAATAATATTCACCAAACTTAGGATTGCACCATACCAAAACCCGTAAGAAAACTACTCTAGCATATTGAATCTAACTACAACTAAGAAAAAGATCCTACGTGTTTTAAGTTAAGAAGAAGAAAACACGCGCTGAAATCAGGCCCATTCGACCTAATTCTCCATGTGCATGCGCCCGAATCCAGCCCATTCGCCCAAATGTGGCTTGGATTCGGTATTTCCAGGAACTTGTGCAACATTGGCTTTATGGTCCATTCGACCGAATTTCTGGGTAGCTTCGCCCGAATGTTGTGGCTCGCTCGAATGAGTGCTGGATTCGGTATAAACAGTAGCTTTGAAGCCTTCACCTAGTAGTGCACTAACCATTCAATTGAATGGTTACTAGGTTCGCCCGAATGGTAGGTTTTAGGGCTCCTCTTATCTTCGTTTAAGCACAAATGACTTCCGGCTTTTGTGAGAACTTTGGGAATGTCTCGAGATGCTTTGAAATGCCTCGAAACACGTGCTTCTTCTTCGACTTTGATGTCTAAGCCTCGAACTCGATGTGCTTTACCTCAAAACCTCTGAAAATACTTGAAATAACCTTAAAACACTACAGAGACAAGAATAAGGTAAAATCGAGTGTAAACCGCATAAAAACAATGCAAAACATCGAGACTCGACACGAAAGTGGGGATATAAATGTGCTCTAAATCGAGCACATCAACTCCCCAAAGCTAAACCTTTGCTAGTCCCTATCAAAGAGACTAGGTAGGAACGATATGAAAGCACAGGGCATCCCAAAAACAACTAACTACAAAAGTGGAACTAAACTACGAAAAGCATAAATCTAAGACTCACTGGCGTAGGAATCACGATCGCACTTAGCACGTACGGCAAGCCCTTTAAACCTCAAGGTCTCCCAAAGAGGACGAGTAAGGTCTCGTGAGGGTTTTCAGAAGGAGATCCACACATCCAAAGCGAACAAACAAGCTGTGCATGACACTACAAGAAAAGTTATTTTTAGCAACAAAGGAAGTTGTTGCTAATAATCTAATTTCGTTGCTAAAAATATTTTTTGCAACGAAATTCATTGTTGCGGGTACGACCGTAGCTAAAAGTTTTAGCAACGACTTTGGTTGTTGCGAAAGGTTGCAGGTTTTAGCGACGAGTTGTATTGTTGCAGAAAAACACTTTGTTGCAATTCTTTTAATAGTTTTAGCAACAAAAAAAGTCGTTGCCAAATAGTTTGAATTTTTGGCTAAAAATGATTTTTCTTGCTCATGAGCAAAACTCTTCTCTAGCCATAGGTGTGCAAGTACAATGGTCTCAAATAGCGCAATACCAAAGAGAATGACCAATTCCACAAACTCGAGATCATTGGGGTAAGCTACATCACAGGCTATGCCACCCACTACCTAGAGAGGTTACCAGTCTACGATCCCCGGGTAATTTCTCAAAAGATGTGAGAAGTATGCAATAACGCTCATGTGTTTGATTATGGTTTGTCTTTCGCTCATAATCTTCCGACTAAAGATGAGTTGAGAATCAAACACGTGAAAGGGGCAAATCATAGGGATTGTGTCATATCTAACTCCAGCACAGAACAAACTAATCAGACCAAGTCGAAGTTGTAACGTTGGCTTAGGGTTAAGGTGGGACACATTTGGGAATATGGAGCTAAGAAGAGGATAACAAGTGACCCTAAATAAAACAACCACAAACATCTCATGATAAACCAATGAAAACTATATCCAACAACCATCAATAACCCAATAATCTCAAATAAGCACAATGATCTCTATCATAAAACACCATCAAAAATTTGAAATATCATAAGCGCATGTGTCATCAAGCTTATCTCCCAAATAAATATATCGACCTCCTCACTCAAATAAATATGTATGTATAAAGCTCAATGAAGAACAAGAGGAGGTCTCCTTAAACAAAGATATTATCATGTGCTGTAGTTTTGGATCCTCGGTTAAGTTAGATAGAGTTGAATATTGTTATCAGAAGTTGTACAGGGAATCGTACGCTAGGGAGAAAGTTGAGCTTGTAAAGAACACTTTATTTGGTTTATTTGATGAATATAGAGAGCAGATTTGTGTTGCAAGTTTCCTTAATTTGGCCATTAATATTGGTGGTGTATCGCTTTCCAAGTGTAGTGAACTGTGTGGCAGATCACACTCAAATGGAAGAGGATCAAGATTACAAAGTGTTCCTAAGTAAAAAGAGGAAGGTAGATGATGAAAAGACAAAATTAGAGTTATTTGGAGGAGATAACTCTTGACTTCTCATCAAAATTTAATATTTTAGCATATTGGAGTAGGAGAGTGGATAGATTTCCACACCTTACATGTTTGGCTCGTGATATTTTAGCTATGCCTATTTCTAATGTTCCTTTGGAATTCGCTTTTTGTATGGGAAAAAAGTTGAGAAATCTTTGGTGAGCATCTTTAGGACAAAAGACAATTGAGGTGCTAGCTTGCTATGAAGATTGACTGCATTTTAAAAAACCTTAAATTAGGTAAATATTTTTTTATTCATTATTATTAAAAGTTGTATATATTATAAATATTGTTATTGTTATTATCATTATTTTTTTTTAATATTCAGGTACTCTCTAAGGGTACATCGAATATGTTTAATTATGGTGAGTAGTGATGGCCGCGGTTCGGGTTGGGCCGGTTCCGTTCCGGTTCCAACCGGTTCCGGTTCCACCCGGTTCCGGTTCCATTTGGAACCTGACCCAGACTTTTCCGGTTCCGGTTCCGGTTCCGGCCGGTTCCAACCGGTTCCTTGGCGGTTCATGAGACGGTTCCGGCGGTCCCAATTTCCGGGCCGGGTGGGTCGGACCATCGGTTCCATTTTTATTTTTCCTTTATTTTTAATAAAAAAATACTATAATAATGCGGACGTACCTTCGTCGATTACTTGATTATTAGCGAAATGCATTGGTTGTCATCGTTATTAAAATATTTACTAAAAAGAACGAAAAAAATAAATCAATAAGAAACGAATCAACGATAAAGATCATAAAAAAAAAGGGGGAGAGAATGGACTTGAACCTAGTATCCCGAAGGAAAACTAAGCTGCCTACGTATCCCGAAAGAATCAACGATAAAGACATAAATCAAATATTATAATTACTTTGGTCGATTTCAAAGTGATTTTTAAGATAATTATCTAATTCTAAATATGAAGCGGAGGAGGAGGAAGAAGATGACTGGAAAAGTATCATCTCGACTTATTACGTTAGCGATTACGGGATTATAATAATCGGGACGTGCCGAGATGCTAGCACGCCTAGACGTATCGCGACTCGGGTTATATATACTAGAATAATGGTCATAAAGGTCCGCTAAAAGTTTTTTACAATTCCCTACACAATTAATGTACATCACTAGACGGGCGATCTAATGCTTGGTACTAAAATCCTATTATTTTACTTAGGTTTTCCGTACTAAAACACAGATCTAAAATTGTCGCAATTCCATAAATATAAGGAAAATTAGTGAAATACGCTTTCCACTTATCCATCATATCTGCAAGAATCGGCTTTAAAAACGTTATTATCATCATGAGAATGTCTAAGAAGATGATAAAAAACAATAATACATTCACTTATTACTAAGTGAACGTTTGGTTCATAAACATATGAAAAAATCTTAGTTTCGTGGACATATGATAAGTGCAATTATTTGCACTCATCATTAACATATTTGCGCTCATTTTCGATGTTTTGAGGCGGTTTAGGGTTGTTTTATGTGGTTTCACTCCATTTCGGTATTCCATGTCCAATTTGTAGCCAAATGGGTGAATTATGGTACTTTGAGTCATTTTTGTGGGTTTTTGGTGCTAATCATGTTTACAAGGCTCAAAGAACGTATCAAGCTATCAATTTTGTCAAGCCATAAAGAGTAAAAAAGCAAAAGAGTAGGTTAATGCAAAAGTATTAAGGTGAAATTTGATATATGTCTACTCTTTTGGCTATAACTTTTGATAGGAATATCGTATTAATACAAGGTTTGCGGCATTGGAAACTAGACTTCAAGGGCTTTCCAACGGTATATTATATGTCCGATTCCGATAACCGAGCAAGAAATGGCGAGCGTTTGAAGTTGATGCAGTTTTTCAGTTCCGGGTCCGGGTCCGGTTCCGGTTCCATGGAACCGTTGGGCCGGTTCACCCGTTCCGGTCCGGTTCTGCGGTTCCAATGGACCGTTGGGCCGGTTCAACCGGCCCGGACCGGTCCAACCGGTCCGCGGTTCTTTGGTCCGGTTTTTTCGAGTTTTTCCGGCGGTTCCACGGTTCCGGCAACTTTTTCCGGCGGGTCCACGGTTTCGCGGTTCGATTCCGGTTCGGAACCTGTCGCGAACGTTCCGGTTCCGGTTTTCAGCGGTTCGGGACCGGTTCGGTTCCGGGCCAACCCGGACCGTGGCCATCACTAATGGTGAGCCATGTTTAGACCAACATGAAGAGGAGGATGAACATGACGATTGTGTTACCATTGACTAATAAGTAAGTTGCTTTAAAATATGTTTATATATTATAATTACTTCAATATATGTTTATGACTTTATATCTTATAGTAACTTAAAGAAACTTTTTTAACTTGCGATGATTAATGTAGAAGGAATATATCTGCACTCGGTATTTTGTAGTAAGATAAATTGGTAATGCAATGTTTTGGTTCGATCATCCAACATAATTTTTATATTCATGTAATAAGTAATTTGAGTATTTTGAGACTTTTTATGTATATGGAGTATTTTGGATAATGTATTTTATTTTAATTGTTATCAAAACTTAACTTTATATTTTGTATAATATTTTTCATATTTATGTAAGACATATCCGCAAATATATATGCCCGCAAATGTGGGCAAACTTTTGAATATTTGAGCCTGCGGGTAGATTTTGTAGGAATACCCGGTTTGCTACCTGCCCAAGCCCGCCCATAAAAAGCTCTATTTTGAATATTTACAAACCAATTATAAGACTTAACAGACAATTGCTTGACTTAAAATTCTCATTTCAACTTTAAAGTAAGAATGACTCAAACATTAAAGTTGATGTAAAAAACTTTGAAATTGACATTTTTGAGTCTTAAAATTGTATTTTTAAGTTTTGGAAAAGTAATTGGATCTGGGTCACCTGCATGCCTAAAGCCGTCTCATAAAAAAGTATCTGATTTGAAATTAACCCAACCCAAAACTGACCCGACGAGAATTAATCGGACTTTAAACCTGATTCATCAACCAATTTCTAGGGTCTAATAATGATATCTCCTATTCATAGAGAATAAGACATTTCCTTGTTGGGTCAATTCATTGAAAATGTTTCATTTCAACTTTTGTGATTCTTTTTTCAGCAAGTCTTGGGTAAGACGGTCTTTTTCTAAGACCTGGCCCAATTTCCAGCCCAACAAGATATTTAACTAATTTTAAAAAAAAGGAAAAGAAAATATATAAAAGATTCCAAAATTAAAATTGATGGAAACTGATCTCAAGACTCCAAGATCACGCGAGAGAAAGGGGGGGGGGGAATCAATTGCCATTTCCTCTTTCATTTTAACCAGAAATTGCTGCAATTCTCTGTCTAATTTCAAGGAAATCAACATTTAACCATCAAAAAACCTAAAAACATCTGCAATGGAAGATCTTATGAAGGAATTTGACATGGAAATGACATTACAAGCATCAAGAATATATGAAGAAGAAATTGAAGATAATAATTGCAACAATTTATGAATTATGATAATAGTTATTCATGAAAGATAAATAAGATGTAATTGAAAATAATAAGATGTAATTTCTCAGATTCTACGCTTGATAATGATCAAATGACGATGAATTATGGAGAAGATGAAGAAGATAACGAAGATATTGACATAATTGATACAGGTGTACATCAATTGTGCCATTTAATTGTTCAGTTTCATGATTAACAAGTTCAATTCTGTAATGTGGTTCAATTTTAAGCATCTCTGGCTCATAATCTGCTGATAAATGTCTAAGTTGTGAAAATTTACAAATTGAAGTTTTAGATATTTCAATTATACTTTTACTTTGTTAAATAATGTAGTGATATTGTGCTCACAAAATTTCTAAGTCTCAAATTCAAAAACTAACATTAATAAAATGAATTATTGGAGCTGCAAAAATATATAAATTGAAGTTATATATATGTCAATTATTTTTTTACTTTGTTCAATTATGAATTGAAGCTGTGCAAATGATTGAATTTAAGGAGAAAATGTATTTGATATATGTAATTGAATACTACAAGCAAGCAATTGATTTACATTCACAACAGCCACTTTAATTATGCCATTTTATTGTTCAGTTTCATGCTTAAAAAGTTTAATTCTGTAATGTGGTTCAATTTTGAGCATATTTGATTCATAATGTCATTCACAAAAGCCACTTCAGTTATGCCATTTAATTGTTCAGTTTCATGCTTAACAAGTTCAATTCTGTAATGTGGTTCAATTTTGAGCATATCTGGTTCATATTGTCACTCACAACAGCCACTTTAATTATGCCATTTTATTATTCAGTTTCATGCTTAACAAGTTCAATTCTGTAATGTGGTTCAACAGCGTACAGATATTTGGCAAAGCATGCTGGAGGGACCGAGTGTGTAGGGCATACTTTAAGAGATCATCTCAACTATGTAAACAGATTGAGAATGAAAGAAATTGAGGGTGGGGATGCTCAAACCGTTATCAAACAATTGATTATGATGGCACAAAAAGACAATGGTTTCTTTTGGAATATGAAACTTGATGTTGATTCCAAGCTTGTGGCATTGTTTTGGTGCGATTCTTTGATGAAAGAAGATTTCAAAATCTACGGGGATGTTGTCATTTTTGATACAACATATTGTACAAACAAATACAATTTAATTTGTTCACCACTAGTTGGAATAAATAACCATTGGAACACTACAATGTTTGCATGTGCGTTCATAGCGGATGAGAAAGTTGAATCATTTGTTTGGGTTCTTGAGCAATTCAAAAAAGCAATGGAAGGAAAAAATCTAGTATCAGTTTTTACAGACTAAGATGCAGCAATTGCAAAAGCAATAGAACAGGTACTTGTACATTTAATAATGGTATTAACATATTCAATTTAACTGTTATGAACTTCATTTTTCCTTTTAAAACTTACAATTTAATATCTGATCTTAGGTCTATCCATTCTCAAGGCATAGGCTATGCTTATGGCACATATTAAAAAACGCAGTTTCACACTATGGAACATTGAAATCAGATACAAACATCAATGTAGGAAATAATAATATGGCAGAATAATAATTATATGGCAGAATATTATATTTATATTTTAGTTAGATATTTTTATTCTAGTAATATTTTATTATTCTAATGTTTAGGGATTTGATTCTAGTAATATTTTATTATTCTAATGTTTAGGGAAGTTAGGATATTTATATTATTTTGTTGCCGTAGATGTAAGCTCTATCTTTTGTATTTATAGGGGGCTTTTTCCTCCCTTGATTAAGAAGAATGAGAAACAAATTAATTTAAACCTTAAATTTATCTTTACTTATTCTGATATTAATTTCTACAAGGTATCAGAGCCGTAAGGTTTTTTCCTGGACCGACAACACTTTTTTTTTCAGATCTTATCATCTACCTTTAACCTTTCTTCTATTCTTTATCTACAATGGCAGAACAAGAAAACCAAAATGACCAACAAATGATTTCAGTAACCCAAATGCAACAAATTGTCAAACAAATTTTCAAAGAAATCAACACAAACACAACCCAAACCAAAACCACACAAACTGAACCTGCAGAATTAAGAGTAGCCGAAAAATTAACATTTCATAATTACACCATATGGTGTAAATATATTTCCATAGCCTTAGAACCTCGAGGACGGCTTAGTCACATCACGACAACCCCTCCGAGTCCAACAGATCCATCATATACTCAATGGAAACAAATTGATTCTCTTGTTTTTTCATGGCTCATTTCCAACATTAGTTCAGATCTAGTAAATCAGTTTCTTGTTTATACTACATCTTGGGAGTTATGGAAAGGAATTGAGACTCTTTTGAGCAGTGGAAGGAATGAACTTCAGATTTTCGATCTAAGTTCAAAGACAGCATCTCTCAAACAAAATCAAGAACCCATAGAAGTTTACTACACAAAAATGAACACTTTGTGGAAGGAAGACCGTCGAATGACAAACCCAATGAAACATGACGATGATATTACAATTTTTAATAGTTTTATTCAAAGGCAGCGATTGTACCAATTTTTAGCTGGAATAAACGAAACATTTGATAAGGAGCGTCGGGATCTTCTCAACTTAGATCCATTACCCACAGTTGAAAAAGCTAAAGCTACCATTCATCGAGAAATCAACAGACGTCGTATTATGACCGACGAATCATCATTGGGAACGAGTCCCTCAGAAATTGGGAGTGGGCTCATAGCCAAAAACCGGTCAGATTATTCTTCATTCCGACGGGACAAGATAGACAAATCTCAACTTAGATGTGACCACTGTGGAGGTTCTAGGCACACAAAAGAAGGGTGCTTCAAACTCATTGGCTATCCAGATTGGTGGGAGGATTTGAAGCAACGAAAGGCCGCCGCCGATGCACCGGTCACCCAGGCTGGTGGCAAGGCTCAGTTCGTCACTACCGTCCCACCACCGGCAGCAACACCACAACCAGAGGACACACATGAAGAGATAGGTCAAGGTACGTTATCTTGGGCATGTATGGGAGTGATTCAACAAAAAGTATCACCATCACAAACACCACCACACCATCAAAATTACCAAAACAGAAAGAAAGATTCACAAACCCACTCCCTCAAAACCCAATCCAAACTAACACAAATAAAGGAAAACAAATTTAAAAAACTCGAATCACAAAGTACCAAATCCATATCCAAAAATCAACAACAATTTAAACCAGAAACTTGCAACTTTAAAGAACATATCCAAAATAAAGGGAACATGAGTTTTCATAATGTTAAAATTGGTCAAATTTCAAACATACATCCAGATCCGAAAATAAGAGCAAAGGAAATTGAAAATCATCAATTAAAAAAAACTCCAAATCTTCCAACCCATTTAAGCCCAATTCCCGAAATTAATAAACCCAATTCACGTATTCCAAATTATTCTCATCCTTGGATATTTGATTGCGAGGCAACTAAGTCTATGACTTTTGACCCTCGTGATCTTTTATCCCATAATTACACTATCCATATGATGTGAAAATTTTATTTTAACCGCAAGCGCACGGTGTACGTGTAGTCGCGGGTCGAACACAAGGAAGCTAGGACAAGAAACTTGGTAATTTCGATTGATTATATTGCTTAGGGACAAAAAGGATTGATTGTTTGTGAACTAACAACTATAAATGCGATAATTAAAATGTGTTTAAACTATATGATGATGAAATCCAGGGTGTCGGGAATCCCCTAAAGTCTTGTATGATCCAATTCTCAATAGTGTCTATGAAATGTCGGATTAATTATGTGATTAAACATGATCTTGTTAATCTCAAACTCTCACTCTGTTGATTAACTATTAGATTTAGACCATATTAATTCAATTCTCACACGTTAATTTTATTGAACGAATTAATAAGAATTTAACTAAAATTTACCCTAAAGCAAAGTCGATCCCAATCTCACACGCTAGTTCTATTGAATGGTCCGACAAAGCATATTTAATTTAGGGTTATTTGGCACAATTTAATCACTTTAATCCATAGTTTCATAGACACATCCAAGAATCAATTCATGCTCAACTAATAGGTTCAAACCCTAATCCTAGAAAATGGATCTACTCACTAATCATGGTGAATGCAATTAAAATAAACCCTAAGATAATATTAGACATGACTAACAATAAATTAAATGACAAAGTAAGAAAATCAATGATTAAAAACCAAATGAAACCACAAATAATTCAAATAACATCAATGAAGAACAAACTACTTTTAAGAAATAACAATTTCTAAGAAAATAATTAAAGTTTGACAAAGGAAGATTAAACTAATACAAAATTGATAAAGAAGATTAAACTAATGATAAGAAAGACAAGAAATTAAAAGCTTACAAGGAATAAAAATGGTCTCTAATGGAGAAAGATTAAGGAGGAAGGAGGAAGAAGAAGAGGGTTTCAATCTCCCTCCCTCATGCTCTCTCAAGGAGGCTTAGGAGACTCCCTCTAATATGTCTCTAATTACCTACTAATAAACCCTAAGAAACTAATTAAAAAAACATAAAAGAAAATAAATCAAAAATAAAGTAATTAGAAATAGTGTGCGGAAAAAACAGAAGACTAAAGCCGACTCGGCGTCGCCTTCCAAGCCCCGGAAGCCGAGTCGGCGATTTGGGCTGACAGCTTCAGCAAACTTCAAATGTTCGCCATTTCTTGCTCGGTTGTCGGAATCGGACGTATAATATACCGTTGGAAAGCTCTTGAAGTCTACTTTCCAATGCCGCAAACCTTGCATCAATGTGATCTTCCTATCAAAAGTTATGGCCAAAAGAGTAGACATGTATCAAATTTCACCTCAAAACTTTTGCATTAACAACACTTTTCAACTCTTTTGCTCTTTTACTCTTTATGGCTTGACAAAATTGATAGCTTGATACGTTCTTTGAGCAAGGTATACAAGATTAGCACCGAATACCCACAAAAACAACTCGAAATACCATAATTCACCCGTTTTCCCATACTTAGACCATGAGACACCGAAATAAAGTGAAACCGAACGAAATGACCCCGAATCGCCTTCAAAACACCGTAAAGGAGCATAAAAATATAAACGATTAGTGAAAATAATTGCACTTATCACCATACTGAACTTCAACTCGCAACTGGTGATTGTGTTCATGTTGATGGTGAAGGCCCTATTGCTATTTCCCCGTCTCTTAAATTAAACAATGGTTTTTTGGTTCCAAATTTGTCATATGAGCTTTTGTCAATCAGTCAGCTCACCAAGGAATTAAATTGTACTGTTCTCATGACTGCTCATGGTTGTGTCGTACAGGATGCCTAGACCCAGAAGATCATTTGTCGTGGTACTGAATGCGGTGGATTATACTACTTGGATGATGCTGGACTGATTCTTAGGGGGAGTTCGATCTATTAAACGACAGTTGCTTTGGCAAGTTTGGTTTCTGTTATCCCGAGACCAAACTTGAGGGGGAGCGTAGGAAATAATTATATGGCAGAATATTATATTTATATTTTAGTAGGATAGTTTTTATTCTAGTAATATTTTATTATTCTAATGTTTAGGGATTTGATTCTAGTAATATTTTATTATTCTAATGTTTAGGGAAGTTAGGATATTTATATTATTTTGTTGCCGTAAATGTAAGCTCTATCTTTTGTATTTATAGGGGGCTTTTTCCTCCCTTGATTAAGAAGAATGAGAAAACAAGCTTACTACAAATGGTTTGAACGATTGTACAATATAAGAGAGAAATGGTGCACTGCATTAAGTAAAGACTTCTTTTCGGCTGGGATATTATCTTCGCAACATAGTGAATCCACAAACAATGTCATTGGGTTTGAAGCAACAAAATGCACAAGCCTATATCAATTCTTCAAAATATTCCAAAAAAACTATAAAAAGATGGAGAGAAAGGGAGATAGCTTCAGAGTTCTACTGTACAACAACAACCCCAACGTTTGTATTTAAACTTGCTGGTCTATTACGACATGCATCAGAGGTGTACACAGCAACATTGTTCAGAGACTTTGAATAGGAGTTCAAGATGGCTATCTCATCTTCCATTGAACTTGTTGTCGACATGGGAGATAAAAAAGTATACATGTATATATTATTAAAAAGTATGATTGTCAACTTATTTAATTCTCCTTTTATAATATTCAACTTTATGATTACCACTTATCTGTCAACACTTATACTTTATTAGTAAAATGTATCAGTTTCATTATTAGTATCTTCAATTTTGATCTTAACAGAGTCTGGTTTGAGGGACATACTAATATCAACATGCATGAAGTTCAATACACGAAATGCAATCACAATATACATGTTAACTGTACTTGTAAGAACTTTGAATCGAATGGATGGTTATGTTGTCATTGTTTACGGGTTCTACACTTTCATTCTGTGCAACAAATACCATCCATATACATTCTACCAAGATGGACAAAGAATGCAAAGAAGGATATACGGGATACACTTTATGATAGTCAATGCCCACTTACATGCTTGGAACCCCTCAGAATTTCTACAATTACATGGAGACAAAGCATGGGACGTAAATATCACAATCTTGTCTTAAAGTCACAAAACAATGAAGAAGCAAGAAAGGTAGTAGAGGCACTATACAATACAACAATTGATGAGGTGAGTAAAATAATTGAGAAGGATAGTAATGAAATTGAAGTCGCAACAGAAACAGAGGAAGCATCAACAACATTAATTTGATACATTGAGAAGAGATTGAAGGGACATCTTGAAACATCGCAGAATAAGGGATCTAAGAATTCAAAACAAAAAGACTCAGTAACAAAAACTAGAAACAAACATATAATTTGATACATTTTTACACTTACACAATTTGTATATCATATTCTTGTAACATATACTTACAATGAGTCATTCATTAATATGTTACAGTTTTACACTTACACATATCAACTTTTGTCTAAACTGCCTCAAATATCATAACAATAATATCATAACCCAAACATGGACAATTTTGAACAGTCCTTCATGGATAGTTTATCAATATTGCTTAATATATTACAATTTACATTACAGTTAACATATCTTCTTAATATAAGTAGAAGGTGAAAACTGTTTAAGAAGACAAATTATCAAATCAATTGAATATTTTAAGAAGACAATTGATATCATATTAAACTGTTTAAAATTAAACAACAACATTGACTTAAAACACAACAATTTCAATAAACTAAAGACTTCATATTATAAACATCAATGTTTACTAGCCAACATCAATTTCAAAACTAAAAATTATATTTTTGTATATCATATTCTTGTAACATATAATTACAATAAAGCATTCATTAATATGTTACAGTTTTACACTTACACATATCAAATGTTGTCTAAACTGCCTCAAATTAATATGAGTAGAAGGTGAAAACTGTTTAAGACAAATTATCAAATCAATTGAATGTTTTAAGAAGACAATTGATATGATATTAGACTGTTTAACATTAAACAACAATATTGACTTAAAACACAACAATTTCAAAACTAAAGACTTGATATTATAACATCAATTTTTTAATAACATTCATGTTTACTAACCAACATCAATTTCAGAGCTAAAAATAGTAGAATATTCAATACAACTAATGTTACAGCAAAATAAATTGTTTATATAAAATGATAAAGTTCCATCAAAGCTGAATCAAACTACTACACCAATCTAACATAACAAATAATTTACTTTTGCTTCTTTGTAATCTTCTTAACTGGAACCAACTTGTTCCTGCTGGTCCTCTTTGGTCCCCCATCCTCATCCAACTTCCTCTTCAAATCATGAAGACGCTTCAACTCTTCCTCCTGCTTCTTTCGTGTATAAGTCGCTCTTAACTTCCTTTCAGCTACGAATAGTGGCAACTGGACTTCTTTTTCTTTGTTAAAAGTATGAAGATTCTTCAAAACATCATCCTTGTTCACATTCACATCAGATAACACTAATCTACTACACATCAATGCCTTATATTTTAGCCTATCTTCATATGAGTGAAGAGGGCCAAAGTCATTATCTCTCATAAATTGCTCCATAAAAAAGGCAGCATAAACACTAGATTCATTCGCTTCATTAATAGTCCAAGACATTTTAATAATATTCATATTGTAATTAAGAACTTCATCCACACAAGAGTGCCCAAATGTATCAAGGAAATCTGAAAAACATCCAACAATGAGCTTTAGCAAAGTTGTTGTATCCTTGAAATCCTTCCTCCTCTTGATATTGTCCAAATAATGAACAATCTTGCGTGTGGTATCAATAACAAACACCACGTGGTGTTCTTTTTCAAGAATCACTGGAATGAAAAACTATAAATAGCGAAACAATATTACATTCATCAGTAATAAATTTAATTAAATCAATACCATGATAAAAGCAGTAGAATAGGTACACTTAATAATGGTATTAACATATTCAATTTAACTGTTAAGAATTTCAGTTTTCCTTTTAAAACTTACAGTTTCCCTTTTAAAACTTATTCAGTAACTATAATAAGTTCTTTTTCATAAGATTGAATGATGCAATGACATTATTGAGACATATAATATAAAAATTGAAAACAAATAATTCACATAAATTATACTCTTAAATCTAGCTATTATCTAAATATACTAGTCAATTAAGAAAAGCGTAAAAAAAACTTAGTGTAAACATACCATGTTTTTGATTGGAATTTTAGCATTTGCATTCATCAATTTCACATGGTGCTCCCACGCATCAATGACCTCAACTTTCAATTCATTTGCTTTTTCATCATTCTTCTCATTCATTAACATCCTCAAAGGACGCTATTAAATTAGAAACAAAAAACAAAAGCATATTATAAGAATAAATACTATGTAAAATAAACACAATCAAAGTTATTAAATAGGTGTGAAACACTTACACAGTGTTGGGTTGAGAATAAAAATGCAAACCATTCTTTATTGGATATAGCTAAGTCCTGATTTCTCTCAATCAAATTCAAATAAGCTGCCCAACAATCAAGAACAACTGAAGATATCTTCCCATTATTCTTCAAAGAAAATGCTTCAGCACGTGAAACAACATAGGATTCAGCAAAGGCAAAAATATCTTCACTGAGAAAAAAAACACAAAGAAAGGAAATATTAAAACAAAAAACAAAGTAAATAAAACAAAAAAAGAAAAAATTAATAAAGTATGATTCAGGGCTCATAAGTTATCCATAGTTTCCTCTAGGAAACAGTAATCAAGAACCTCCTTCTCCACAACACGCAAATCTTTAAAAATCTTCTTATTGGAAATCATGAATTGGGACACATACATGACATCAACACCGCTTGGCCCCAACTGGATGGAACAATAATCTTTCAAAGCTGATGGAACTAAAATATCAACAGTCTCCGCTTCAGTATGCACAGGAGTCGACTGCCCATCAGCAACAGCTTGACCTTCCATATTCTTTGAACAATTTGTTTTTTATATCAAGTCTTCAACCAAAGCATCAACAGATGACAACCAATCACTATCTTGAAGAATTTGTTGGGTAACAAAGACTACCCCCTCATCTTCAAACTTGTTTTTTGTGGTCTCACCCAACCTTTTGCATGTAGGTGTGAACCACTACATCTATATCTCTCTTGAGAAGCAAACATGCTTCTTGAATAGACTATTAAAATGACACACAAATACATCAATGATTAATATATTCACATAAACAAACCTACAATTTATTCTTATAAGAGATAATACAGTGAATTCAACAATATAAATTGTTGACATAACACCATCATTTATCATTTAAAAACCCACAATTAACAAATTAACAAACTAAGTTTTGAAAAATGTAAATTTCATTTTTAATAAATGTCAGAATAGCAACTATATGGAAGTATCAATTTTTAACCCCAACAATTATTTGCTTAAATTAGTAAATTGTATAAACAAGTAAAAACATATAAACAAATTAAAAAGATAAATTAACTCACATCTTCAGCAATAGCTTTGATGTCAGAATTTGTGTTGACACCATGTGGAATCCTGAACTTTAAATTCAAATCATCCTTCAAACACGCCTCATTGGCATCCACTTCAATACCTTTGCCGCCAAACTCAAAATCACGTTCCTCACCAACATCATTTACCTCAGAAATTGGAAAACCATCAACCAACACCCTACCATTCCCAAACCCAACTTCTCTTTCTTCATGAAACCTCACTTTTTACATTTGGTCAGAAATGTTTTTGATCAACGGTAGAGACTTGGGAAGCTTTTGCCCCTTAAAAACCACACGGTAACAATAAGAAACAAGTAGAACAATAGCACAACCATTCACCGTCGAATGTGTAGATCCGGGTTTAAGAATGCGCGCAATGGACGAAGAAAAAATAGATAAAGTGTATTAACACCAGTCAAATGATGAAATTGCACGTACAACTTCCACTACAGGCAGTAAATTGTACCTGATCTTGTGCTCCGGTAATGGAGCCAAGATTGTCGACCCGACATACAAAACAAATAATCGTTTAAACTCGTCACCACCATTTGGATACTCCCTAAACTTATCCAAAAGCATGTACGTCTTCAGCTCATCATCGTCCCCAACCCCGAGAAATTTCCTCCACCTCATGACCAAGTCTTTGTTATTAAATGACGTTTGTATTATATTGCGTGGGTTGATAGGCAACCCAAAGATATCACGTACATCAGTAGCAGTAAGGTAATACTCCCTCTCACACCTACCATTTGTAATCCGTTGAACCGAACTATACGGATCAAAACTGGACACTAAATATGCTAGAATGCCTGGGGGATATTTTGTAATCTTGATGTCAAGCATCCCCCAAACCCTACCTCTCTAATTGAATTAATTTGAGGTTTTGTAAGAGAAACTTTGACCCCATCCAATTCCAAGAAGGACCAAATCTTGCAATTGGTTTTGATTTCCTTTTCGATCTCGAGCATAAAAAAGTCCACATATTATGCCTTTAAGTTTATGAATTTTGATCTTATCAGTATCAGTTTAAATATTGCATACACATCAGAATATAAAAAAATAGTATAAAAATTCAATACAAAAAATCAGTACAATGTAAAAGTAAGATTTAAACATAACTGTACCAATGATTACCCAACATGCATCAATTTTTTCCTTATCTTGCTAATGTTATGATGTTAACTATATCAATTATAAACAAAATACTTCAACAACAATTATAAACATAACAATATACAATTCATTACTTATCACTGTCAATTATTACCAAACAAGCATCAATTATAAAAAAATAAGGAAAATACATAACATAAAATTCAATACTTATCATTATCAATTATATCACATCAATTTAAAACATGTAAGTTCTACTCTAATAAAAAAAAACAATTTTTGATCTATAACATACACATTTTAGACTAAACCTAAAGAGTATGAAGAGAGAACATACGGTCCTTCTGGTGTAGAAATAACAGCAACTTGCTCCTTCAACCTATTTCTAGATTGTTTGTCCTTCACAACAACAACATTTCTTGAAGAATTCTCGTTGTTCTTCTTAGCTATTGACTTAGACTTCACCATCGTTCAAACCAAGAAAACAAGAACCTGCGAAAAAAATAAAGGAAAATAAAGTTAAGAATGAAATACAATAAAGTCAAGAATGAAATACAGTAACAGGCACCACAAGACTTTTTATCTGCTTCAACATTAGTCCTTAGTTTTGCCTAATAAGCACACATTTATCTGCACCACACGACTTTTGCAAAATAAGCACACATAACAATAAATCAATAAATCAAAGGAAAAATTACAAAAAACTACCTATTCTGAAGGGTAACTTGCAAAAAACTACCTATTCTAATTTTTTTTGCAAAAAACTACCTTATATGATATAAACGTTTGTAAAACACTACCTCTTAACGGTTCCAGTTAGTTGACCGTCAAAAATTACGTTGACTTGGCACGTGACTTGCACGTGACCTTCTTTTAAAACCCAAAATTGTTTTATTCCTTTTTTTTTCATTTCCCTCCTTTTATCCATGAATTGTTCTTCTAATTCCATCAATCTTCTTCTTCCTACCAAACCTAGCTTCTTTAATTTCTCCTCCTTCTCTAATCTCGATACATGTTTAACTAAAACACTATCCAAGCTTTCTTTCTCAACATCTTGATTTTGCCCCCTTTGAAGAGGGTTAGTGTTCATGTTGATATTCTCCTTTTGCATTTCCTCCTGACCGGACGACCGTATGCAAGAATTCCCACCTTCTGAAATGATATGGAATTCATTGTCTCTCCTATTCTTCGCTTCCTGAACCTCCTTTTCAAGTTTGGATAGATGCAATGAACCCAAGCAAATAACTGTACAACCCAGAAAATACAAATGAGCTAAAAGGTCTCCATCTAACCTTAGGGGCTGTTTGGTTTAAGGGAAAACATTTTCCTGCACGATTTTCTCTAATTTAGTTTGTTTGGTTTGACAATGGAAATTAAATGGAAAAGTTGGGTGGAAAAAAGTTGTCCAGCAAATGTTTTCCTCCAAAAAATGAAAGGAAACCAATTTTTTTTTCAATCTTTTATCCCCATCACCTCTATTTAATTTCCCCCAAGAGTTTTTCAACAAATCAAACAAAGGAAAGTAGGAATCAAAAAATTGATTTGCTTTCCTCCAAAACCAAACATCCCTTATGGACTTTGAGCATCCTACGTCATAACAATTAGTGTGAAGAATCCATGAATTGTTGATTTGAGCTTCGAAGAACAAGAGAAAGATTAGGTTTAAATTTCTTAAGACATTTGGGGAAAAACGTGCTTTACAAAAATCAGAGAAAGAATTAAAGATAAAGGCTTAAAATAAAGTCACGTGCAAGTCACGTGCCAAGTCAACGTAATTTTTGACGGTCAACTAACTGGAACCGTTAAGAGGTAGTGTTTTGCAAACGTTTATATCATATAAGGTAGTTTTTTTGCAAAAAAAATTAGAATAGGTAGTTTTTTGCAAGTTACCCTTCAGAATAGGTAGTTTTTTGTAATTTTTCCTAAATCAAAACAGTAAAAATCATGAAAGAGAATTAAAATATAGATTCTGAATTCTAATGTATGTCGAAAAAAATCATAAAAGCATAGATTCATTAACAATGATAATTAATGAAAAATGGAGAAATAAAATCACGAAAGAGAATTAAAGCATAGATTCATTTTTACTCATGAAGAAGAAAAAGAATTCAGATTAAGGATCCAATAAATGAAGAAAAAGAACAAATAAATAAACTGAAAAAACACGAAACTATGAATGAAAGAGGAAGATGAAGACAATCACAAAATAAAAAGGAAATCGACTGAAATTCGAAGATAAAGGACTTATCAGTACCAAAATAAAAAAGAAATTCGAAGACAAAATAAAAAGAAAAATAGCGAAAAAAATAATGAGGAAAATGAAGACCACCTGCAAGTGAAAATATACACATGCAAAACAAAAAAAATAAAAGAAGAACTTGCCAGTACAACAATGGAGAAAGATGCAAGAAGAAGATGAAAGAGGAAGATGAAGGTGGAAGATGAAATTATGAATGAAAGAGGAAGATGAGAGAACTTCTGAAATAATGAGCGGAGATGAAAAGTTTGAAGTGAAAGATTTCAAAACACGGAAGTCATACATTCTCAGGGAAATAATTGAAGTGAGTATTGGAGGGAATCCCGTGCGCGTGTATGACACGCGCCAGGATTTGGGCCGGCCCAAAACTGGTCTCATTCTAAGACTGTCTCACATAAGTTTTTGTGTTCTTTTTTATCATTTTACCCTTAATACAACAAAACAACTATACATAAATATTAATGTCCTTTATGGAAAAAAGGAGTTTTTCCCTCATTTTTAAATGATCCCTCGTCTCTCTTTAATTTTGCTCCAAAATCCAAATATTTCTCTCTCTAGGAGTAGGATAGAGTAGTACATATATGCCCTTGAATAACCGTTGATTTAAATTTTCCCTCATTTTTTTCTTAGTTCATAACTTTCTCTCACTACGAAGCTCTCAACAATGGCGAAAGTTTTTCTACTCCTCATTATCTTCTTCTTTACACCAATTTTCACTTCTCATTCACTCACTTATGCCGTTGAAGTTCCTTCCAGCTCCTCTTCATCCACAATTTTCACAATCTCACCTTCACAATCTCCTTCATCGTTACCGTTACTTTCTAATTCCGAAAACCTAGAGTCACCTGCATTTCTCTCCCCTCTCTCCTCCATTGCTAAAGTCCTCATTGAACTCGGTTTCCATGACTTTGCGAGAGCTATTCACTCACTTTCTCTCTCCTCTGACTCACACCTTCCATGGTATGGACCTCTTACGATCTTTGCGCCATCAGATTCTTCAGTGCGAACTTGTTCGAAGTGTTCGCTCACCGTTCTTCTTCAAGAACACACGGTTTCAGGTTTGTACTCCTTTGATTACGTTAGTCGATTCATCTTCGGCACGAAAATGGAGGCGATTCTTCCCGGTCGTTGCTTAACGGTCACTGCGGCTATAAACAGAGGTAACAAAATCTTCATTGGAGGTGCTGAAATTACTCAACCTGATCTTTACGTCAGTGATCTCCTCATCATCCATGGTGTACAAGGCTTTCTCTCTCACCTCTCACCGTTTTCTTGCGCCATTGATAAGATGACGTCACTTTCACTTCCTCACGTTTCTCCTTCAACTGCGTTCACTCGCATTATGCTCACTGACGCTATGATTCGACTCAGAATGAGTGGATACAGTGTACTTGCTCTTGCAATTAAAGTCAAATATCTTGAACTCGCTACCCTCAAGAATATGACGATCTTCGCCGTCGATGATTCCTCTATCTTTCATGGTGGACATGCTTATGTTCACACAATAAGGTACCACATCATCCCGAACATGTTATTGAAGTTCACTGACCTAGAAAATCTTCCGCAATCGAAGATTCTTCCGACTCTTGAAGCAGGGGAAACTATCACTATCACAACTCCGGGAAGTGGAGGGTTTTTGTCTCCGTTAAGGATTAATTACGTGAAAATTAGGTATCCAAATCTCATCATTAATTCTAAACTTGTAATTCATGGAATCTCAACTCCTTTTCCTCATCTTCGTCAGTCAATTTCTGTTGGTGGAAATTCTGAAGGTCATCCGGCTATTACTAGGGAATTTGGTACTGATGCAAGGGATTTAACTATTGAGACAACTACTAGTCCATCTAGGATGAAAACACCAGTGGAAGCAAAGGATTATGCTCATCAAGGCCTTTGATAATGATCTGAATTTGATAATTCAATCTTGATTCTGGATTTTAGTGTGGTACTCTGCTTTGGATTTATCATTTTTTTTCTGTTGAAGTACAGCTAATAGTATCTTGTTTCAATTTCATGATTGTAGTCTCTACCTAATTTCTAGTTGAGAAATTACTACTACTAATGACTATTAGTGTGACTAGTAAGTGGAGTAATGGATAACAATATTAGTGAATTGATTTTGTTGTTTTTAATCATTCACTAGTGCGTTTAAGCTTTAAGATAGTACTTCTGTGATATTTCTCATATAGTACATTTCAATATTTAGTGATCTATATGATTAGCAATTAACAAAGCTTGACACTATGTTTGGATAACAAGTTTGGATGGAAAACAAAGGGAGGGAAGGGGAAGGAAGGGAAGGGAAAGGAAGGGAACAAAAATAGAACGAAACTAGTTTTTGTTTGTCTAGGAGGGAATGAAAGAGAAAGGAAGGGAGATTGTGTTTTCCTTCCAAATCATTCCACTTTTGGAGGCATTACAACTCTTACAAAATTTATTTACATTTTTCTTCCAATTCTCTCCCCTCCAAATCCCTTCCCTCCCATTTTGCCATCCAAACAAGGGATTCTTCCTCCCTTTAAATCTCTTCCCTTCCTTTCCCTTCATTTCCTTCTATCCAAACACAGCCTGAATTAATAAAATTTTTTAAAAAATACTAGAATATTTCAGCCATTTTATGAACTTCTTATAATATTCTCACTTGTTGATTAACCATGAATAATTCAAATTTTAGGGTGTATTTGCCTAGAGAAGGCGGATAATTTGTTATAGCAAGTTTTATTTTTTTAAGATTAAAGATAAATTAAATTAAAATAAAATGTCAAAATAATGTAACAAAAAATTTTCTAATTTTTATAATTTTCCTAATTTTTTATGTAAATTTTTCAGATTTTTCTCTAATTTTACATTAATTTTCAATCTACTATAGCAGATTATTAAGTTAGCCAAATTCACTCTAAACAAGTACCCACAAAAATTGGGATTATTCAAGGTTAATCGATCAGTGAGACATGACAAAATTGGATTATTCTAAATAATTTTTCTAAAAATTTTTCTAGATTAATGTGGAGAAAGTAACTCAATTAAAACTAACTGATTTTATTATATTAAAGTGGGAAATTAATTCAATAAAAAGCATAAGTTCATGTTAATTAATACTTTAATTTATGTTACATATACTCTAATAGATTATTAATATTCACTATGAATACATATACTCTAATAGACTATTAATAAAAAGCATAAGTTCATGTTAATTAAGACTTTAATTTGTAAAGATTATTAATATTCACTTTTGATAATATTTCGTTATGTATAATAAAAAAAATTAATCATTGAATAAGCGCATTGAATAATATGAAAAAACAAATGTCTCATTCTCTATGAATAGAAAGAAGTATTTAAAATTAGGAAAAATTCAAAAAAACTACCTTTTCTATACCCATTTTTGTAAAAAACTACCTTTTATAAAAATTCTTGCAAAGAACTACCTTATGTAATACTTTAGTTTGCAAAAGACTACCTAGTGCTTAAATCTGTTAGTTGACCGTTAAGAGTAACGGTTGACCATCACGTGAGTGGCACGTGACCTTTATAAAAAACTCACTGCTTCCTTCAAAATGTCGAGTACCTTCACTGTATTCATTATTTCACTTTCACCTTCACTGACCTCCATTAATAACACTCACACTCACCTCCATTGCTGCGTTTCATCACCATTTGTGCTCCAAACGTGGTCGACTGTTCAATTGCATCCTCTCAGTTGAAGATAAAAGTGTTCTTGGTATGTACTATTTCTCAATTTTAATTTTTTAGAGTATTTTTGTATTTTAGGGTTCTAATTCAATTGGTGTCGTTTTGCCCTAAATTTGGTTAATTTTTTTAATTTTCCTTTTTTTTTGCTTGTGTTGTATGAATAATTTGTTAGGGTTTCTGAAATTTGCTCGTTTAATATCATGAAGAAATTGAAAATTAGAAAAAAGGGTGGTAAATTACAAAATGATGGGGCTGTGATGGCTGCTGACATGGCTAATGTTGGGAATATTAGGATAGATGATGTGGGAGTTGAAATAGCTGATGTGGCAGATAATGTTATGGATGAGCTGGAAAGTGCAAATGCACATGTTGATGTTAGGGAAAAGGGACCACTAGTCAAACATGTGGGTATTAATGATGTAGTGTGTGATAACCCTAGATCTAAAACAAATTCAGCAACCATTTCCACAGAAAATGCATTAGCTCCCATTGTAGAACCAATTTGTGATTTTGAAGATAGTACTGTACTATAATGGTGGTGAACAGGATGGGTATAAGGATGATGATGATTTATTTGCTGAAACTGTAGTTTATGGTCTTGATGATGTGTTCATTGGTGATGATGAGATTAGAGTAGCAGTAGATAAGGAGATTGTTGAAGAAAACAATAGAGATATATACCATAATGAAGAAGGGGTTGAATTAGAGTCAGATGATGATGATTTGGCTGCATTAGATGTTGGTGAAGAAGGCGAAATCAACTATCCTACCTTCAATCCTGAGGTTGATTTCAAGGGTAAGATCAATCTATCTCTAGGCCTTAAATTTCCATCTACCTATGTGTTTAGGAAAGCATTAAGATACCATGCTATTGAGTGTGGTTACAATTATTATTACCTACATAATGGTAGTAGTAGGATGACTGTGTTTTGCTTCAATAGATGTAATTGTAGTAAGACAAAAGGTAGAATTGTGAAGTGTGTTTGTGGGAAGGAGAAGAAGTGCAATTTTAAGGTCCATGCAAAGAAGTTGAAAGATGAGGAGACACTTCAAATAAGAAGTTATTTTCCAGAGCACACTTGTGGTCACCAACACCAAAATAATAAAGTCACTGCTTTGTATTTAGCGGAGAAATACATACAAGATTGGAGGGAAAATCCTAATTGGGAATTAAAAGCATTTGAGAAACGAGTGAATAGGGAGTTAGGTTGTGAAGTGAAGTACTCTAAGTGTTACATGGCAAAAAGAATTGCAATGAAGATGATCTTTGGTGACGCTAGTGAAGAGTACAGAAGGGTTTGGGATTATGCTGAGGCGATAAGGTTATATAATCCGGGAAGCACTGCAATCGTCAAATGCATTGGAATTGACAAACCCCCACCATTGTTCCAAAGAATGTATATTTGCTTGCCAGCATGTAAGGAGGGTTTTGTTGCCGGTTGTAGGCCTATAATAGGTGTTGATGGTGCACATTTAAAGGGTCAATTCCCTGGGATTTTGTTTACTGCTGTAGGTAAAGACGGGAACAACAATATCTTTCCCATTGCTTGGGCTGTTGTTGAGACAGAAAATGTTGAAACTTGGACTTGGTTTCTCAATCTCCTTGTGGAAGATCTTAGGTCAGTTGCCGCATCAAGTAGTTGTGGTGAAGCTTTCACCTTCATGAGCGACAGGCAAAAGGTATAATAGTAAATGCTAGTAAATTGGTATCTTTTTAGAATATCTATGTTGCAATGCTAATATGTTCATAATGTAGGGTTTGGTTGAAGCTTTGAGCACAGTGATTCCTGAAGCCGAAATAAGGTTTTGTTGCAGGCATATATGGGCGAACTTCAAAATCAAGTTCTCTGGGGAATTGTTTAAACAGCACTTCTGGAAGGCAGCACGAGCATACAACAAGGTATGAATTATACATATAAGAAGCTTTCGGTTTGTGATTGACTTAGGGATAATTAGTAACATTTGTTTTTCCCCAGTTTCATTTTGATAGAGAAATGAATGAAATTAAGAAGCTTTCGGTTGACGCATATGAGTATCTAGCTGCTATTCCTACCAAGCATTGGTGTAGGCATGCTTTTTCCACAAACAGTAAATCTGGAATGTTGCTAAACAATGGTAGAATTATGATGTATTATTCTGTTTTGTGTATTGAAGCTGTGTCTATGAAGCTACTGTTCTTCTACAAATCATATTCTGTACTGTTCATTAGTGTATATGATGCTGTGTCTGTTGAAGATCAGTGTATGTTGATGTATACACTGTTGAGATCAGTGTCTGTGCTGTTTATGTGCTATTGAGATTAGTGTATGGTTGTTAAAATCGCGATTCTAATCTACGATTCTACGATTTTACGATCCAAAAACAAGCGAGCGATTTGAATCGCAGTTAGAATCTTAAAGTTGTAGAATCTTACGATTCTAGTTGGGATAAAATTTTTAGAGGTAGAATCATAACACGATTCTACGATTCTACGTTTTAACGATCCGATTCTACTAATATAGTATGAATTATTTAAATTTTTCTTATGTACCATATTTTACTAATCTCATTCACATATTCACATAAATTTTGTATTTTCCATCATGAAAATTTTTTGAAAAACAAATTTCTTAATCGATATGAAGATTTAAACTAATTATTAAAAAGTTTCTGTTATATTCTTAAAAATAAAGTCAAAGAAATTGTAATTCATAAATATAAACTTTTGAAATGGATAATAATGATAATAAACTAGATACTTTTAATATTTTAAAGTTTATTTGTAGAATCGAACGATTTTACGATTCGATTCTACCGATTCGATTCTACCTCTCTAAACGATTCTAAGTAGAATCACGATTTTAACAACTTTGGCTGTGTCTGTGATGTATACACTGTTTATGTGCTGTATAATGCATATTCTGCTGCAGTATATTCCAAAATACTGATTTTTTGCTGTATAATGCATATATGTTGAGATCAGTGTATGAGATCAGTGTATAATGATTGAATCAAAATACTGTTATTTGTGTTATGTTCCAGCTGATTGAGGCACTTGCAAATGTTCCAGCTGATTGCAATGTGCTGAGGTCAGTGTATGAGATCAGTGTATAATCAATGTATATATGCTAATCAGTATATATACAGCATAATCAAGTAATAAGCTTGTCATCAAGTATATGGATATTTGCATCAAATCAGTATATGCTGCGTATATTTGCATCAAATCAGTGTATATATGCTGTGGATATTTTTGCTAATCAGTATAATCAATATTCTGTGTATTTGCATCAAGTATAATCAAGTAATAAGCTTTTCATCAAGTAATAAGCTTGTCATCAAGTATATGGATAAGCTTGTCATCAGTAACTTGGACAACAATTATGTAATTGCCAATCACCAATATCACAGAATATACAGCAATTTGGACAAATTACAGCAATTGGAGAACAGCAGCTTGGACAACATATACAGCAATTTGGACAGCAATTATGTAATTGCCAATCACCAATATCACAGAATTACAATCCAACTAAACAAAAATTAAACAAAACCCATAAGCAAAATCAATCAGTAAGCCAATAATTCCAGAAAATCAGTAAGCATACAATCAGTAAGCCAATAATTCCAGAAAATCAGTAACCCAAAATCAGAGTAATGTATGAAGCATGTGCTGTTAATGTATGAAGCAAATCAGTAAGCATATGTACAAATAAACCAGCAGCAGCACATTCAACAAATAAACCAGCAGCAGCACAATGATTTGCAAGAACCAATTGATACCCAAGAACAAGAAGAAAATATCAAAATCAGACATTTCATTGATGATAATGATATTACAAAATACAAAAGGTTAAATATTTCCAATTGATACCCAAATCGCTAATACTAATTCTAAAATAAAACATAATCTTCATTTACTAAACTTAATTAGTAGAACCAACAAAAAACAACATAAAAACCCAAAGATAAAAAACAAAATCTGATTTCCATTCTTCCTCACATTCACCAATTTCTTCTTTGACCTTTTAAGTTCAGTAATAGCTTGATCTTTTTCATATTCCAAGCAACAAACCCTTGAACTTAGAATCTTGATTTCGGTTGCTAATTGTCGCTTCTCTTCCACAAGTGTGTTTGTCACTTTTCTTTGCCAATCACACATTTCAGGCTCATCAATCCACTTAAACTTTTTACAACCTCTCCAATTTGTGTCAGGATCATAAAAAGCACAAGCCTTGAACCTTCTTCCAGGATTTTCCTTGCTCCATGAAACTCTCCTTGCAAATGGAGCTCCACACCCACAATTCTCAAGCTTCGATTTTGCTGTTGAAGATGGCGAAAACATTATTGAGCAATTGAAATAGATATAACTTGAATTAATTAAAGAAAAGTTGATGAAATAGGGTGAGAATGATTTTAGGGTTTCATTTGTAGAAGGAAGAAGTGATTTGGGATTTTTGGCAACTGATTCAGTGAAGGTACTCGACATTTTGAAGGAAGCAGTGAGTTTTTTTATAAAGGTCACGTGCCACTCACGTGATGGTCAACCGTTACTCTTAACGGTCAACTAACAGATTTAAGCACTAGGTAGTCTTTTGCAAACTAAAGTATTCCATAAGGTAGTTCTTTGCAAGAATTTTTATAAAAGGTAGTTTTTTACAAAAATGGGTATAGAAAAGGTAGTTTTTTAGAATTTTTCCTTAAAATTATTTGCTTTCTCACTCATTTTGATTTATTTCATCTACACATGTTAAGTCACTTTTAATTTCTTTTGTACAATTTATTTTCTCATCAATTATTATCAAATATCCACATATTTTTTTTAAACACACAAATTTTCTTTTCTAATAATTTAAAGAAAATGAAGTAGGAAACTTTAACGTATGACTATTATTAGTTTACTATAATTTTGTGATTATAAAATTTTAGACGTGTACATTTCAACTTGATAAATTGTTAAAAATCATAATATTTCTATACCTTTGTACCCTTATTCTAATAACGACTGTGTATTAACTAACCCAACTTAAAATTGCCGCAACTAAAGATGACTGGACATATTCAAAATAGACCTAAAGATTCGATAATTATCCGATTTTAAAATCGAATTCGATTTGACCAGACTTGAAAAATAATTTACAATGCAAAAATCAATATGAACACAAGACCCAATTTTAACCGAATCGAAATAACTAACTCAAATTCAACTTGATAACCCAATTGAACACCTCTAAAAATAACCCAACTAGGGTTGTTAAAAATTGACCCGACCTGTAATACCGTTCAAAATCGACCCGACCTGTTAGTTGACTCGAAGTTCAGTGACCTGTAACTGATTGAAACTCGACCTGATGTTGACCCGTAACCCGACATGTACTCGATTATTTTACACCAATAATCAATCGGTACCCGACTCGAGAACAAATGATTCTCGAGAGTGACCCGACAATGTGGTTAACCGAACTCGATTTGCACCCGACCTATTACAACTCGAACCCGTCTTTAACCCGATAGGTACTCGACATAATCCCACCCAATATGACCCATAATCAACACTCGAGATTAACCCAACAATGTGATTAAGCGATATATAATTTGATTTAACCGTATAAAGTTTAATTCAGTTAATAATAAGTTTGATTGAATAGAATCAAGTTTAATTTAGCTAAACTTAAACAATAAATGCAGACCCACAATCAGATCATATCGACTTTATCTTAGATGAAAACAAATTTGTCTAGTAATCGACAACTTAATTAACCGACTACAACTCATCATTCTCCAATCACAAACTATTTCAACATAAATGAATTGTAAAATAACATAAATTTCATACGACACAAAACTCAATTGAATTGGATTTTAATCGACTCGAATCCTGAGAATAACAAAATGCACAACTAAAAATTATATAATCGATCCGAAGTCAACCCGAACCAAAATAATCCGAATTAACGTTAGCCTAAAACAAAAAATGAATCGATCCATAGTCTAATCGAACTCAATTTGACCTGTAGCATAACTGATTTGGATTCGAATTGTATTAACCTAACCGATATAAATCCAAACCGAAATGGATATGACTCGAAGCCGAAACCGACCCATCGTGGTATTTACCCGATATAGACCCGTAACCAAGGCGACCCGGTTCAAAGCGCCAAACCACCCGAAAAACCCGGAAACTGAGAATATCCGAACCCGATGAAATCTGACCCAAAATCCGACTGAGTAACCGAATTTACAGCCCTAAACCTAACTTATAACCCACTTCGAGGACCATTTTGACAAGTCTGATTTCTAGTGTAGCATGTAGTTCTTAAACTAGGCATTCAATATTTATATATGTAGTAAGTTAAAAGACAAAATCACTCCTATTATATGTAAAAAACGAAATTTTAATCAGCTAGCTAAAAGTGTAAGAGGGCATGAAGCTTGTTGTTGGGGATGGAAAGTCGATCAGATTCTGGCATGATAAATGGGCCACTGTAGGAGCGTTGAAGAACCATTTCAATAGACTCTTTTTGATCTCTACACAAGGTGATGCTATGATATGTGACATGGGAACTTGGGTAGAAAATGAGTGGTTCTGGCAACTTAGATGGAGAAGAAGCTTATTTGAGTGGGAAAAGGAAGACCTTGAGAGACTGAACCTTCTTCTTGAAAATATTAGACCGAATAATAACACAGCTGATGGGGTCAATTGGAATGGTGTGGATTATCAACGGTTCCCGGTCAAAGCAATAACAGAGAAGGTATATGAGGCGATAGATCCGGTTCTTCCAAGCTCAATCACTTCATTTATCTGGAGCATAAAGGTACCCCCTAGAGTTCTTTTGACTATTTGGTTGGCTAATTTGGAAAAATTAAAGACATGTGATTTCTTGGTTGATAAGGGTCTAATAGACCACGCACAAGCTTTATGTCCTTTTTGTGAGGAAGCGTTGGAGTCCAATTCGCACCTCTTGTTTACATGTCATTTCTCTTGGGGCATTTGGATGAGAGTTTTACATTGGTGGGGTATCACAGGTGTTCTCCCAAACCGATGTATACAGTTTGTAGAAGCATAGCGTCGGCTTACTCCGTTTAAACGCAAAGCAAAACTATGGAATTTGATCTTAGGATGTGTAATTTGGTCTTTATGGTATGAACGAAACAAGATCAAGTTCAATAATGGGGAACCAAACGGCGATCTTCTATTCTACACCTTGAGGATTCGTATTTGCATCTGGGCAAAGGAACTCCTTGGAGTAGACTTAGCATCGGGGGTCGGCTATACTAATTGATGTAATGGGTGTATTTTAGCAGTCGTGTGTTTTGTAGTATTTTTTGTAGTCCATTGGTGTTGATTAGACTTTGGTGTTTTGTATGTAGCACTTGGGTGTAAGGGGGTAGACACTTGGTAGTGTCTTGGTGTTTATTTCTTGATTCTTTTGGTGTTGATAAGATAGTGTTTTTATATGTATTCTGGGGTGTAGGGGTTAGACACTCGGGTGTGTCTTGGTGTTCTTTTTGATTCTTTAGGCATAGATCATCCCTATGCTGTGTTTGGATGGCCTGACTCTTTGGATCCAGTCTCGAATGGCTTTTTCCCCTCGCGGGGTTTTTTATGCCCGGCGGTTTCTGGACTCCCAGTTTCAGTGGTTGTTTCTTTCATTTCAAGATTAATAAATATTTCCTACTTTGCAAAATATATATATATATATATATATATATATATATATATATATATATATATATATATATATAATATATATATATGATATATATATCTATGTATATATATATCTATATATATATATATATATATATATATATATATATATATATATATATATATATATATATATATATATATATATATATATATATATATATATATATATATATATATATATATATATATATATATATATATATATATATATATATATATATATATATATATATATTCTCTCATTTAGCGCTAATAATTTAATTGAAAAGTAGGAGGAATTGAAACTAATAATTTGGGCGGTTTTCTAAAATTATGTTAAGAATGTAATCTCATTAAAAATTAAATTAATGATTAAAATTTAATATACATTATATCTACTTTAAATTTATATAGCAAAGATTAAGTAAAATCTGAGTTGATATTCTTAGAATTTTGTGATATAATGATATTGAACTACTCCCTCCGTTCTTTTTTGATTGTCCTATTTGAAGATTTCACACAAATTATGAAAGGTGGAATCTTTGTAGATATTGGGTATTATTTTATCAAAAAAGGTGAAATTTTTGTAGATAGTGGGTACTATTTTATTAAAATAGTGTGTGAATTAATAATTGTATTGGTATTATGAGAGAGAAATGAGGGTTAAATGAGGGATAAGGAAAGTATATGGAAGATAAAAACTTTCCAAAGTAGGAAAGTATTCTAAATAGGACAAACTTATGAAACTGCCCGTTATAGTAATGTGGACAAACTTAAAAAAACAGAGGGAGTAGTAGTTAAATTAGTATGTTGTGGACATTAGTTACACTAACCACTTGTGGCTTTGGTGGCTTTGGTGGCTTTGAGTGTAAGCATTAACCCCTTAGTCACAGGATCAAAGGTTGGTAGAGAAGAAGAGAGCAAATGAAGGGAAAGAGGTATTATAAAATATCTCCTTTTTGTGCCAACTTTTATCTTGTCCTACTATTTGTACCTTTTAACTTTTTCCTTCTATGTGTACTTCTTTCATTCTAATTTACATACAACGCTTATTATTTTGGATGTTTTATATTACTTGCAACATTACTTCTTTTTGCTAAAATAATCTAAATGATTTTCTATTTTACCCCTACTTTATTCCTATCCCATATATCATTATCGATTGTATCTGTAACATCCCGATATTTTGAAACGATTAGTTCCGGTATATTTAATAAAAATTTCTAGTATCTCATGTTTTATTAATAGCTTATGATTGGGAATGGGCATTGGACATGCATTGTACAATTTTTAAAACCTTAAAACCTTTGGGCCCAAACACCTTAAACTCTCTTAATTCAAATTAGCAAAAAAAAAAAAAAATAATAATAAATAAAAATAAAATAAAATAAAATAAAATAATGGAAAGGAAGAGAGAGGGCCGGCCATTTAGGGGAAGATCTCTTGATTTTGTAACCCCTATTATAATTGAGTGATTATTAGAATTATTTCCTAGTTAATTCTAGTTATCTCATAATAATTTCATTCCTTAACTCCCTTATGGCCAAAACCTAGAATTCTTTCTTACTCTCAATATTCCAAGAACATCAAACTCTCAAAAACCCTAGCTAGTCACACATTTTTTTTTGGATCTTCTACACTTGGATATTTGGTGTTTCCATCTCCTTTGTAAGTATTTCTATGTGTTATCTTTTATTAAATTTTAAATATAATTATATAGAGTATGTAATGTTTGGTGTGAATGAATTTTAGTATATTTATTCCATGATTTTTGTAGTTGTATGGTTATAATTAAATAATTGACAAATGTTGGTGTTGAATGTTGTGTATAAAAGTTGAACTCTAGTAAACAGAAACGAATAACTTTTAGTATTATCTGGTTAAAAGAATTTTGGTACAAATTCTGTGCATGTTTTTCTCACCTTTTCTCTAAGTTTTCTTTTTAATTTATTTTATATATTTGTTGAACAATAATAGTATAAGTCATCTTGCTAATAGATGCTATAGACCTATATATTTACACACCTTGTTTAACCTTATGCAGTATACCTGCCAACATGCCACCCTTCCTGAATCGGTCTACGCCACGAACGAGCTCTGACCGAGTTATGCGAAACTTAGTTAAGGCTTTAGCGGGGGCGAGAAACCCTAGACAAAAATCTGTGGAGGAAAGAGCTTCCTCAATAAGTAAAAGGATAGCTCAAAGTAAACCCTCGACCTACAATGGAAAAGATGAACCATCCCTGTTAGAGAACTGGCTGAGGGAGTTTGACAAGCTTTTCAGTGTCGTTAAATGTCCCGCTGAGTTCATGGTTGATCAAGCTGCGTTTTTCCTAGTGGAAGACGCCGACTATTGGTGGACTCACAGCAAAGCAAGACTAGTGGCTGAAAGCAATGGTGAGTTAAGCTGGGAAGATTTTAAGGGGGCATTAAGGGATCAGTTTTACCCGCCTCATGTGAGGAAGGACAAATCTAATGAGTTTGCTAGGTTTGAAATGGGAAGTTTATCGGTGGCCGAGTATTATCAAAAATTTATGGAATATCTAAAGTTCTGTCATGAAGATGTTCCAACGGAAGGAAAGAAAATGCAGCGGTTCGAATTAGGTTTATCGTACGAGATTCAGATCACATTGAGACTGATAGGTATGATACGTTAGACCAGTTATATAAAAGAGCTGCACAGATCGGGAATGTTATTAGGAAGGAACGGGAGAAAATGGGTCAGAGTGGAGATAAAAGGAAGGAACCCTTATTTCAGAATGCGGTAGGTGTGAATAATTTCGTTTAGAGTACATTCAAAAGGCATAAGCCGTTTGGGAGTTTCCAAGAAAAAGGCTTTCATGCAGGCCAGTCTAGTAAGAATAGGGGGGATTGGACACCAGAAGTTCGAATGTCGAAACCCTTGTATGATCGCAATGGGAAAGAAAGGGTTTACAACTGTAGGAAATGTCAGCGAAATCATCCTGGAAGGGACTGCCGGGGATTGTTAGTGGACTGCTCTCACTGCGGTAAACCGGGTCACAAGATGTATGAATGTTATGGTCGTTTGGGTCAACAAGAGCTTCAAGGGGGTAATCATCGAGGTTTTCATCAGCAACGTTTCGGTAACGAAAGGGGCAACAACGAAGGTGGAAGGGGAAACCACAATGCTGGTGGTTTTGGTCGAAACTTAGGGGGTGCCACAAATTCTAGGTTTCAAGGAAACCACTCTGCTAGTCAACAAACTCAGAGGAATGCTAGAAGTGAGAACTTTACGGGGCAACGTGGAAACCAAGGAGGTACAACTGCTACTCAGAATTCGGGCAGATTGTTCGCAATAAACACAAGAGAAGCAGCGCAGACAACGGATGTGGTCACAGGTACGTTCTGCATCAATACCAAGCTTGTTAAAGTTCTTTTTGACTCTGGTGCATCATGCTCCTTCATATCTAAGTCTAGAGTTAAGGACTTAGGGTTGGAAAACCCCGAGAAAACATCTTTTTCGGTCACTGTTCTCTCTGGAGAGACTTTTTATTGTAATATGTTGTTTCGTGATGTGCCGGTGAGAATAGGGAAAACAAGATTTCTGAGTGATTTGTTGTCTTTAGAAATGGGTGACCTGGACGTAATACTTGGAATGGATTGGCTAGGTAGATACAAAGCGACAATAGATTGTGAAGAACAGTCTATGACTTTGAGTGGGCCTAGAGGAGAGACGGTTAAACATAGGAACCTTCCTAAAGGGCCTAAGGTAAAGGTTTTGTCGTCTTTAGAAGTTAAGAAGTTAATCAAACAAGGGAAACCATGGTTTCTGTGTAGCGTAAGTAAAGTAAAGGAACGGGAGATACGACTTGAGGATGTATTAGTGGTTAACGACTTCATAGATGTGTTTCCGGAAGAGATTCCGGGTATGCCATCGAGGAGAGATGTAGACTTCTCGATTGAATTAATACCAGGAACGAGGCAAATTTCAAAGGCACCTTACCGAATGGCCCCGAAGGAGATGGAGGAGTTGAAGGTTCAGTTAGAGGAGTTGTTAGCAAAAGGTTATATAAGACCTAGTGTTTCGCCCTGGGGAGCTCCAGTGCTATTTGTGAGGAAAAAGGATGGGACAATGCGTCTCTGTATTGATTATAGGGAACTTAATAAGGTAATCGTTAAGAACAAGTACCCGTTACCACGGATTGATGACCTCTTCGATCAGCTGAGGGGAGCTGGAATCTTTTCAAAGATCGATCTGCGATCAGGGTACCACCAGTTACGTATTAAGGAGGAGGATATCAGTAAGACAACTTTCAGAACGAGGTATGGACACTTCGAATTCACAGTGATGCCTTTTGGGTTGACGAACACACCAGCGACTTTTATGGGGTTGATGAATCGGGTTTAATCCATATCTCGATAAGTGTGTGGTAGTGTTCATTGATGATATTTTGGTATACTCCAAGACTCTAGTTTAACATCAAGAACATCTAAGGTTAGTCTTGCAGATTCTAAGGGACAATCAGTTGTATGCAAAATTTTCGAAGTGTGAGTTTTGGTTAGAACAGGTGGCCTTCCTGGGTCATCTTGTCTCTAAGGATGGTATTTCAGTCGATGAGACGAAGGTGGAGGTCGTACGAGATTGGTCTACACCTCGGAATGTTACGAAAGTTCGAAGTTTCTTGGGTTTAGCCGGATATTATCGTCGTTTTGTAAAGGACTTCTTTCGTATTGCTCGCCCACTTACATCCTTGATAAAAAAGGAGAAGAAGTTTGAGTGGACCGAGGACTGCGAGAAAGCTTTTCAGTTATTGAAGGAAAAGGTAACTACTGCCCTAGTATTGGTCTTACCTGATCCTTCTTTAGAGTATTCTGTGTATAGTGATGCTTCCAAACATGGGTTGGGATGTGTCCTGATGCAGGATAGGAAGGTGGTAGCCTATGCTTCACGTCAGTTGAAGACTCACGAAGTCAATTACCCAACACATGACTTAGAGCTAGCAGTTGTGGTGTTTGCGTTAAAAATCTGGCGGCATTATCTGTACGGGGTGAAGTGTACGATCTTCAAAAATCACCAAAGTCTACAATTCTTATTTTCACAACCCGAATTGAAGCTGCGGCAACGACGTTGGTTGGAATTAATAAGTGATTACGATCTAGAGATCTCTTATCACGAAGGGCGCGCAAATAGATGCTTTAAGCAGGAAATCAAATCATTCGATGGCGACTTTGATAACGTCTGAGGAGTTAAGTAAAGAATTCGAGAGGATGAACTTAGATATAATCAACAAAGATGAATTGGAAGCCAAATTGGGAGCTCTGTCCATTCAACCTACGTTCTTTGAGGAGATCATGATTAAACAGATGGACGATCCCAAGCTCATTAAATTACGTGAACAGGCAAGCGAAGGAAAGCCCAAGGCTTTACAATTCATAAAGATGGTAGTCTTGGTTTTAAAGGACGATGGTGTGTACCGGAAGGATGCGACTCATTAAAGGACACTCTGTTGAACGAGGCACACAGTTCGAGATACTCTGTTCACCCGGGAGGAGATAAAATGTACCAAGATTTAAAAGGTATGTTTTGGTGGTCGGGTATGTAAAAGAACATTGCCGAGTTTGTTTCTAAGTGTTTAACGTGCCAAAAGGTTAAGAGCGAACACCGAAGGCCAGCTGGATTGTTACAGCCCTTAAAAGTCTCGGTATGGAAGTGGGATGACATTTCAATGGACTTCGTCGTCGGTTTGTGAGACAACCTCCATTTTAGCGGCTTAATTAATAATAATTAATTAAGTTAATTTGGGTTATTAAATTTTAAGTATGTTATTTTATTGGGACTCATAATAATATTTTATTTCTTAAAGATATCACTTGTATTTAATTTGGGATCTAAGTAATACAAAGAAAGTTGGGCGTAATTGAAAATAGATGAAAATGATGCATGAGTCATTTAGAAGACGTGTCATTTTATTCACTCACCCACCTCTTCATAAACTACAATACTCATCATCAGGATTCATCATCCTTCACTTCCTATTGCAGAGAACTCAAACTACTATTTCACCATCTTATAGAATCAGTATTTCTACTCCAAAACACACCAAAATTCAGAATTCATCTCCAATTGCTTTGATTATCAAAAGCCCCATGTTATTAGAAGCAAATTGATTAAGTATCATCAAGTTCCAATCATTACTAAGGTTAGGGTTTATATCAATTCAAGTGTAAAATTTGGGTTTATTGACGAAATGAGAACTATATACATCTATCAAGATCAAATTGGGGATTTTATGACTCAAGTTAAAGTTCAAAATTGAAAATTGAAAGGTTCTTCAATGGTGATTAAAGATTGTGTTGAAGTTACGTAGTTCATCCATGTCTTTTGAAGCTTGCAAGTGTGTTCTTCAATGGTGATTAAGGTAATCCACAAACTATTTATTTAAGTATAAATTGAATGATTTAAGGTAGTTTTATGTTCTTAAGTATAAACAATGATTGTTGAATTTCGGAAGTAGCTTAGTGTTTATGGTTTAATTTAGGGTTTTGATTCAAATTTAAGAATCAACTTGAATTAAGATGAGTATATGGATTCAATTAGTAATTGGGTTGTTTTTAGTGTTGATTAGTATTGGTTACTTGGATTATTTGGTTTCTAGTATAAAAGTTTAGTATTTTGGATATTGAAATTTCAGTCCATGATCTGTACGTTCTATTTTGGCTATTTAAGTGGCTGTTCTGATCGTTTCTAGGTTCTGGTTGCTTCATAAGAATTGTAGAGCTCCAGTCGCGGTCACGTGGGCACTTGAATCGCCCCAAAATGAGTTCCTATGAGGGAGTTCTGTCCAAAATACTAGTAGACTGTCATGAAAATCGAGAATGAGGTTTTTGTTTTGTTCTGTCCGAACCTGTGCTGCTGTTTTTGAGATAGTTAGAGTCGTTGGGGGGTCCTGGTGTCTTCATGAGATTTGTAGAGCTCTGAGTTGCAATCGTGTAGACACTTGAATCGCCTCTATACGAGTTCATATGAGAGAGTTATGTTCAAAATAGTGAAAGGGTAACAGTTTGTCACGAAAATCGATTATCAGTTTCTGTTTTGCCATTTTTGGGATAGCTCTTATTGTTTATGGGTTTTAGTATCTTCATAAGAATTGTAGATCTCTGAGTCGTGGTCGCGTAGCCACTTGAATCGCTCAAATTCGATTCCGTATGAGAGAGTTATGCCTGTTTTAGTGATGCTGTGTCCAGAAATGGTACTAATTCGGGATTTTGGTTTTTGATCCAAAAGATATTGAATCAATTGGGTATTGATTTAACCAAGTGTTTGGTTATTAATTGGGTATTTAAGATTAACTTAGGGTTGTTATTAATTCTTGAAGTGGGGTTATATTGATTGTAGATATTATTGGAATAGAAGAATTCATGTTCCTAGTTTTTAGAAGGTCATTTTGATGGATCAATTGAAGTATTACCAATAAGGAGCTATTTTGAGAGTCCATCAAGATAGCCATTGAAGAACAACAATGAAAGTGGATTTTGGTTTTCAGTTTTGAAGATGTGTGATTGTGTGGAAGTTAAAATTTGCTCATTAAAGGTAACCTACAAACATCTGATATCTTTTAAAGCTAGTTTAAGTTATTTTATGAAAAAATATATTGGTTTGATTGCTTGTTTATGTATGTAAATGATTTTAATAAAAATGAATCATTTTATAAAAATTATATTTGATTAAAAAGTATGTTAAGATTGTATTTATTTAAAGAGATTACAAAAGCATGTCTTGTATGATATATTACCTTTTAAAATATGAGTCTTGAAATATGGTTTTATGAAATGAAGTATGATTATTGATTTTAAAGAAGATCAAGTGATTTGTTATTAAGTTTATATTGACATGTTCGACATTGAAACATGTTCGTTTTTGGGAATTGGCAACGGATATTTATATCCGGATTTTTATGAAATCCTATAGCTTGATAATAGGTAATGGTTATTCGGATCGGTCTCGAGCCCCCGGTCCCGTTTCGTTCTTGCAAGAACCGTATTTCGGTGATGACGATCACCCGTATTCTCAGGATTTAGATCAAGCCTACTTCCTGACGGTCCATATATTCCCACGTTTTAAAGTGTTATATTATTGTTTTTATATGAGTTTTGAATAAATACGTTTGGTATATAAAGTTTTGTTTGTTTCGCAAATGAATTCATATGTTTTATTTGTCGTATTTTGAGTTCGCTATTTACTTGTAAAGTAATAGGCGTATTTTGACTTTCGCTATTAACTTGTAAAGTTATAGCCGTGTTTTGATTCGCTATGAACTAAAGGTTCTTAGCCGTATTTATGTCGATACCAAACGGTCTTTTAAAAGAGTTTGGATTTTGATAAATTATATTTCATAAGGGGATACCAAATGAGCAAAAGATTGAATTGGAGATATTTGTTAATGACTTGTATATAAATGTAATAGTTTGTTAGATTACTCAACAATTCAATTGTTGACAGTCTTTAATGGGGCCTATCCCTTACGGGGGATAGATCCATTTTCAGGTTGGATCTGATGTGGAGAGATGTCTACATGTGTTATGTGATACGTGCGAGGCGAGGACTTCTTTTTGAAACACATTTTGTAAATTAATATTTGTATTGTAAATTAAATTGTAATTATTTTATAATGTTTTGTAAATAGTATTTATGTAAAAAGTTTTAAAATACTCTAATATTGGTTTGTTGTGGCTATCGAGCCACAGGTCGGATTCAGGCTACAATTCAAATGGCTCCGTTTGAGGCGCTGTATGGTCGTAAGTGCCGTAGTCCAGTGTCTTGGGATGATTTCACCGAGTCTGTAACTTTAGGGCTGGATATGTTTGTTCAGATGACTGAGCAAGTCAAGTTGATTCGCGAGAAGATGAAGGCGGCTCAAAATCGACAAAAGTCTTATGCTGATCTTCCTCGTCGTCCTGATGAATATGCCGTAGGCGACAAGGTTCTTCTCCGTGTGTCGCCAATGAAGGGCGTGGTTCGCTTTGGTGCTCGTGGGAAGTTAAGCCCACGCTTCATTGGTCCCTATGAGATTGTGGAAAGGTTCACGATGTTTTTCATATCTCCGAGTTGAAACGCTATGTCGCGGCTTCTTCGCATGTTTTGGACCCAGAACAGTTGGAGATTGATGAAAGTGTCACTTATGAAGAGCAACCTGTTCAGATTTTAAACAGGAAGCTTCGCAGTACTCAGCGTAAGGACGTCGAAATGGTTAAGGTGATGTGGTCTAACCATCGGTCTTAAGAAGCGACTTGGGAAACGGAGGCTTCCATGCGCGCAAAGTATCCACACCTATTTTCTCAGGTTAGTAAGTTACGGGGACGTAACTTTTTAAGGGGGGCAGAAAGCGATAGGATTTCGCACATTGCGTATTTTGACCTAAGTTTTTATGTGGTATTGTGTGCGTGTTTTTGAGTGTTGTGTTTGTATTTGTGTTATTGTTTGCATGTGTTCTATAGGCTGCATGTTAGGTTTTGGGGTCAAAACCTTTTTAAGGGTAGTAGTCTGTAACACCCCAATATTTTAGTTTCGGTATATTTAATAAAAATTTCTAGTATCTCATGTTTTATTAATAGCTTATGATTGGGAATGGGCCTTGGACATGCATTGTACAACTTTTAAAACCTTAAAACCTTTGGGCCCAAACACCTTAAACTCTCTTAATTCAAATTAGCAAAAAAATAAAAAATAAAAAAAATAAAATAAAATAAAAAATAATGGAAAGGAAGAGAGAGGGCCTGCCATTTAGGAGAAGATCTCTTGATTTTGTAACCCCCATTATAATTGAGTGAATAATTAGAATTATTTCCTAGTTAATTTTAATTATCTCATAATAATTTCATTCCTTAACTCTCTTATGGCCAAAACTTAGAATTCTTTCTTACTCTCAATATTCCAAGAACATCAAACCCTCAAAAACCCTAGCTAGTCACACGTTTTTTTTGGGTCTTCTACACTTGGATTTTTGGTGTTTCCATCTCCTTTGTAAGTAATACTATGTGTTATCTTTTATTAAATGTTAAATATAATTATATAGAGTATGTAATGTTTTGTGTGAATGAATTTTAGTATATTTATTCCATGATCTTTGTAGTTGTATGGTTATAATTAAATAATTGACAAATGTTGGTATTGGATGTTGTGTGTGAAAAGAGCATGTTAAATTATGTGTTGATGGATGTGTGAATTAATTATATTAATCATAAGAATAATAAAAGTGATGTTAATAAAATATATGTTTAAAGTAGAATTGTTAAGGAAAAAGTTTTGTTGAAATATAAGAGGATGTTATGACTTGTTTGAGATCTTAAGGTGAATACATGATTTGTTTAAGAGTTTTATTAATTGTGGATTTTGAAAATGATTTATTTTATGAGAACATGATTTTATGGTTTGTAAGATATAGATTTAATAGGAAATGTGGAAATTAGAATTTATATGAATTTTGAAAAAAAAGTGATAAATCCCGTAGGACTGAAAAATGATGAAAAAATGTTGTTTTTGGAGCATTTTGGCTTTGAAATTAAGTTAAAATTATCTACACTATGTTATAAATTATGAAAATTGGTACCCGGGGGTTTTGATGCCTTCCGGACGCAACGGTGAAGTCGGATTTTCGTTTTAAAAGTGTTGAGACAGTTTTCTGAACAATTTTAGTTGCTGTTTTTTTCAGTGTTCAATGTGTTTAGGGTTGTGGTGTATATGTCTTGTGTTATGTGTATGTGTTTTATGTGTAATGGTAGTTATTTGTATGCGATGTGGTTGCCTTGAGGATGATGTGAATGTGTTGTTATTTCCGAATACGGTTAAACCTTGTAGGAAGCTGATTCGTGACCGGAAATTGATTAGGATCTTGTGATTTGTTTGCTTGATCAAGGTACGTACACGCAGCATAGAATTGTAGTATATGTTATGTACCATATGTTATGGTAACAAAGGTAAAGTATGGGCATGTAATGTGTATATTGATACGCTTCCGAATAATTTATTATAATGTAACTTTTAATAAGCAGAGATAGTATGACCTCACTAACTTGAAAGTGGACGTAGTATGACGTCAATTGGTGGAAATGAATTACTCGCGGCCTTTGGAGCCTATGAGCCACTGCGGGGGTATGCATACTTGACCATAGACACCGAAGTAGGACGTGTGTCTATGGTAGAGACTTGCTTAGGGGTCAGCTCCCCCTAATGTATTGTCTCGCCTATGGAGTATGAAGTCGTACCAGCAGTATGGCTGAAATAGATACAGCAGTATGGCTGAAAAGGATACAGCAGTATAGCTGACTAACTGGAACATGAAATTATTAAAGTTAATATCTTTACTTTGTTGTACTCGAATTAATTGAATTGTGATTTCTTGCTGACGTGTACTTTTTGGTCTTAACGATCCTGCGATGATGTCGTTTCCTCTTCGGATAATGACTAGCAGTAAGTTAATTGCAGGTGGGGAGTGAGGATTATTCTAGGAGAAATAAAACGTTATAATCAAAATTTATTATGAACCTAAGTTTTTGTACTTTTTTTTTAATGTTGGTTTTAAGAGGCGTGAACGCTCTCGAGTTGTAATAATTAGAACTTCTTTTGCAAACTTACCTGTTGCTTCGTCTTTATGTCTGGTAGATTATATTGGCACTATTAGAACTAGGTCCGCAGGTTTTGTTTCGCTTGAACCGTTTTAACTAACCGTTTAACGCCCCGGTTTGACTCGAACTATATTTGGTTATTCAAAAAGTCTATTTCTCTTTTAAAACGATACGAGTTAAACTACGGGATGTTACAGTATCTCATAACTTTAATTAATTAATTTATTCACAACCAACTACCTACTTTTAATTACAAAATTTTTTTTTCATAATCTTTAAGGTAGTATTTGGCAACATAGAATTCATTTGGAAATATGGATTTTGATTTTGATATTCGCATTCAAGAATTGTAAATGACACCTAAATGATTGAAATTTGTAAATTTTTTATATTTGACCAAATTTTACATTGTTATTTAGATTTTGATATTCACATTCAAGAATTGTAAATGACATCTAAATGCTTGGAATTTGCAAATTTTACAAATTTTACATTGTTATTGAAAGTCTATGGAATTGAGCCAATTCCAAATTTCAAATTCAAGATTTGCCAAACATAGATTTGACCCAATTCAACATCTGGAAATAAATTTCAAGTTGCCAAACATACCATAATGAAATTCAGATTTTAAATTCCCAACCACTTAATTAAATTAATAGCACAAGCCTTCCAAGCACTCTTTAGAATCCCTAAACATTTTATGACCCTAAATTGTTCCTTTAATCTTTATTCCCTCCGTACATTTCCGTATTCCTCTTACAAACCCCAAACTCATTAGTATCTTTTTCTAATTTTTACATGTACAAACAACGGAAATCTCCTTCTCACTATCAACTCTCCCTCATTATCATCTGATTTTGTGTCCATATCTCCATAAACAATAGATTTCGTGTTCATATTTTTGCATCTCACCATTTGATTTCGATTATCCCTCACTATCAACGAACATGCATTTGATTTTGGTTCATATTTCATCATCTGATTTCTGTGTTTTTTAGGTTTCTTTTGGCTTCTGAATTCGTGTTCTTCCTTTGATCTTAGGCCATCTTCATCTTCATCTGATTTCGTGTTTTAGGAGTTACAAAGAATATTGATTTCGTGGTATTTGGGTTTATTTTGGCTTCTGATTTTGTATTTTCAGGGTATGTTTTTTATTCAGATTTCGTGTTTAATTTTGTGTTTTCGCATCTGATTTTGTGGTGTTTGATCTAGTGTCTTTTTCATCTTCACCCTAAAATAAAGGCTTTGAACAAAGAAGAAAATTGTTGTGGTGTTTTTTTTGATTCTTATCTTCAATATCTTGAAAACATTAAGCATGACAATATTTTTGGTTCATGGTATAATCATTATTAAAAGGGATATTCTACCTGGTAAGCACCAGGTATAATGAAATTCACAAACTAGCTATTTTTGTTTGCAATTCTACCAAATAGCACTCAACTTATGCAAAATCATCTGCCGTAGCGTTATTAGCCTAAAAACGTTAGATTTTCCGTTCAGTGGTGAATTTACATAATTACCCTTGTTTTATTTCTTAAATAGGGGTCTTCTTCCTTCTTGGTGCTCCCTCTTCCTTTACTTGCGCCATTGATGAACGATTTCAGTACTGAAAACGAAGCTTCTGCGATCTTCTTCTTAATCATCATTACCAATACCCAATTCTGAACTATTCCCACTTTTATGAGTAGATAAATTGATTCAAGTTATATGGGTAATGTGGTAAATGAACTGCTCTTCAATCACAAAGTTACTGACAACCTCCAAAGGTTTTCCCGTTTCCCAATTTTTTAGGGTTTACATTGAATTGTTAGATTTCAATTAATGGGTATATTTCAATTGTCAATTTTGTGTTGTGGGTGTTTTTCGATTTTCAATTTTGCATTTTGGGTGTTAATTTTTTCCCTAATTTTGTTGGAATTCTGGAAAAGATGGATCATTGAAGTGATTGGAGCCCCAGGTACACTTTATGCAAATGAAATATACCAACTTCAAGTTGATTTTCCTGAACATTATCCCATGGAAGCACCTCAGGTTTTAATTTTTTATATCATCTTTACTTTTCTTGATTTTACCTTAGCAATAACCAATAATTTTCCATTCTTTTACCTAAAATTGTACTTCTATCAATAATCTTCGGCAACACTCTCAAACAAGTGTTCAAACGCCCTAATTTGCTAGGACTGATTTGTTTCTTTGTTTGACTAGATTAAAAGAGCAGTTTATTTACCACATTACCCATATAACTTGAATCAATTTATCTACTCATAAAAGTGGGAATAGTTCAGAATCGGGTATTGGTGATGATGATTAAGAAGAAGATCGCAGAAGCTTCGTTTTCAGTACTGAAATCGTTCATCAATGGCGCAAGTAAAGGAAGAGGGAGCACCAAGAAGGAAGAAGAAGACCCCTATTTAAGAAATAAAACAAGGGTAATTATGTAAATTCACCACTTAACCGAAAATCTAACGTTTTTAGGCTAATAACGCTACGGTAGATGATTTTGCATAAGTTGAGTGCTATTTGGTAGAATTGCAAACAAGAATAGCTAGTTTGTGAATTTCGTTATACCTGGTGCTTACCAGGTAGAATATCCCTTATTAAAAAACAAGGGTTAGCACACTTATCCCACTATTTAAAAACAAGGGTGATACGCAAGTTTGCGGGAACTATAGAGGGATTAAACTTCTAAGCCACACTATGAAATCGTGGGAAAGAGTAATCGAGAGAAGGATTAGATTGGAGTCGATATTAGAGAGAACCAATTCGGTTTCATGCCGAGTAGATCAACCACTGAGGCGATCCATCTTTTGAGGAGATTGATGGAAAAGTATAGGGAGTGAAGAAAGGATTTGCATCTGGTATTCATTGATCTGGAGAAGGCGTACAATAGCATACCACGAAGCATCGTTTGAGATAACCTCAAGAACAGAGAGATTTCACGAAGCTACATTGAGGCAATACAGGACATGTATGACAGAGTGGCAACTAATGTACTTACACCGGTGGGTATGACCGAGTCTTTCCTAATTGAGGTAGGTTTATATCAGGGTTCAACACTAAGTCCTTTCCTTTTCACGGTCATTATGGACGAAATCTCTAAATCCATCTGGGAAACTTTGCCATGATGCATGCTTTTCGCCGATGATATAGTTTTGGTTACAGAAACCAAGGAGGAGGCTAATAGTAAGTTGGAAGAGTGGATTCAAGCCTTGGAGGGTAAGGGATTGCGTATAAGCCGTACGAAGACAGAATATTTGCGATGCAGTTTTAGTGGGTTAGAAGCGATTAGCGAGCCTGAGGTGACCTTAGGGGGAGAAGTTGTTGCATGTACGACTAAGTTTAAACATTTGGAAAAATTACCCAGAATAATACGAGCTTTCACTGATTTTCCAAGAATAATACGAACTTTCAATTAACCACCAATAATACGAACTTTGACATGCATTTTCCGCTGGCATACATGACCTATTTATAACCGGTGGTACAGGTCTTTTTTTGACCGTTGCTCAGCAGGTTTCAACCAGTAGTACGAACTTTCAATTAACCACCAATAATACGAGATGAAACCTGCTGAGCAACGGTCAAAAAAAGAACTATACTACTGGTTATAAACTGGTCATGTATGCCAGCGGAAAATGCATGTCAAAGTTCGTATTATTGGTGGTTAATTGAAAATTCGTATTATTCTTGGGAAATCAGTGAAAGGTCGTATTATTCTGGGTAATTTTTCCTAAACATTTAGGATCTATATTTCAGAGTAACTGGGAGATTGATGGAGACGTTAGTAATCGTATACAAGCAGGTTGGCCTAAGTGGCGAGCAGCAACCAGGGTGCTTTGTGATAAGAAGTTCCCGAGGAGATTAAAAGGTCAATTTTACCGCGTAGCAATTAGGCAGGCGTTGCTATATGGGACAAAATGTTGGCCCGTAAAGAGGGTTTTTGAACAGAGGATGGAAGTAGCGGAGATGCGTACGTTGAGGTGGATGTGTGGTAATACTATGATGGACAGGATAAGAAACTAGGAGTTCAGGAAGACGTTAGGTGGTTGTACCTATCTCTATAAAGATGTGGGAGAATAGGTTGAGATGGTTCGGATATGTGCAGCGGAAGACACATGACGCACCAATAAGAAGGATCGAATGCATCATAGTGGAGGGCAAGAGAAGTCGTGGAAGACCTAGGAGAACATGGGAAGAACAAATTCAGAGTGACTTGCTTGAACTCCACCTCTCTAGGGACCTGACCATGGATAGGGGCAGTTGGCGGCGCCTTATCCACGTCCTAGTTCACTTAATTTGTCCCTTTTACCCTTTGTTTGTCTTTGTCTTTGCCCGTATTGGTTGCTCTCTACCCTTTGCTTGCTCTTATCTTGGTATTTTGTATTTTTGCCTTTGCTCTATTTGTATGTACAGAATTGGAGTCTTATATTTTTCTTGATCTCTATGCTTGGCTGACATGGATGTAAGGTGCAGTATTTCAAATATCTGCAAGTTCCTCTCTTGGAAGACCCTTGAGCCGGGGGACTCTTTTGACCGCCCTCTCCCTATGGGTATGAGACGCCGTCTATCTTCCCTCCCAAGACCCTGATCATAGTTATAGTCTATGAACAGGATATACTGGGTATGATGATAATGATGATGATGGTTTAATCATTATTATCTAAACTATGAAAACCGTAAGCATGACAATTATTATCTAAACAATATTTTTGGGTAAGTGTTTGATCTTGTTGAGTAAATGTTTGATGATGATCTTTTATGATCTGATTATGGTCATTTGTGTTGGAATAAGTGTTTGGTCTTGTTGGGTAAATGCTTGCCGATGATATGTTATGATCTGATTATGTTAATTTTTGCTGCATTAAATGTTTGGTATTGTTGGGTAATTGCTTAATGATAAACACGTTATGATCTTATTTCGTTAAATTATGTTGGATTAAACGCCTGAATTGTTGGATAAATGCTTGATGATGATTGGTAAATTATTAGTGATGATGAGGGGTTAAAATTGATGAAATAAGTGCATTATTGAGTAACACTGTTCATTGCCACTAGAGGTGTTCAACGAGCCGGGTCGGGTCAAAGTCTTAACGGGCCAGGCCAGGTCATTGTCAAATTTTAATGGGCCGGGTCAAAGCCCCTTTGAATTGCCCCGACCCGACCTATTAAGACTTTATGTAATCTTTTGTTCTTATTATTTTTTGACTTATTGTTCTTTAATAAAGAAGTAAGCAACTTTGACTTACTATTTTTTAATGAACTATTGAAGCTATGTTTTAATATGAATGTTGTGAATCATTGAAAGCTATATCAAAACAACAACTTTTTGAACTATTAGCTTATAGTACTTATAATGTAATTGACTTACTGTTTTGATACAACTTTATTAAAAAAAAAGTATAACATCAAGAATGAACATAATCAATTCTAAGTATGATTACAATTTGTTATACTATAAGTACTCCAAAAATACAAACAACAACTTACATAATTAAGTACAATTATATTATAAGTCATGGACAATGATACTATAAGCTTTCAAAACTTACAAAACAACTTCTTTGTTTGTAATCAATTACATAACGAAGTATGTACTATAAGCTTTCAAGTGATATATCATCATCTTCATCATCATCCTCAGCATCCTCAGCTTCTTTAATTGTCTTATCAAAAGAGTAATTAATTCCGATGTCCAAATGAAACTCAGCCTCCTGACAGCGCCAATGTTGCACACATACTAAGGCTTGAACTATTTTCGGCTTTAATGAGCTACAATTAGGACATATTGTATTCACTCCGATGCTAAATGCAGATTCTGTCGCTATATTACTAACAATAATACTAAGTAAATCTCGTGCCATAATCGAGAGCTCAGGGTACCTTATCGAAGAAGAGCGCCAAAATTCTAGTACATCCAAATCGGAATGCAAATCAGCACATGGCTTGGCTAAATACATATCAAGTTGTGACTTTCTAGATTCAACATTCCCACTTTGTGACGTAAAACTTTCAGAGTCATGAAATATATTATGCTCATCAACCTGTCTCGTAGGGGGAACAATAGGTGATATTCAACCTTATAACTTATACTCATTGTATAAAGTCCTCAAGGTAGTCAACACTTCTTCCACTTGTTTAAAGCCACATCATTTCCTAATCCCTTGCTCAAGCAATGATCAACAAATTTTACCTTAAACCTAGGATTAAGGACGGCCGCACATGAGATGTTGACCTTACATTCGGACCAATGCTTGTCAAATTTAATCAACATTAGTTTAACCATCTCGGCCAGATATTCATGAGGACTATTTTTGGTCTTATGTAGACATCTATACACCATGAATGCGCCTTTCATATATAAATTTGAGGTAGGGGACTCACCGAAGAAAAAGTGCATGCCACCTCATAAAAAAATTTCAAAAAATTATGAATAACTTTTAACATATCCCAATCAGAGCTTGCAGGTATAAGAGGTTTGAAATAAATGTTCGTCAACCGCAAACTAACAAACACATCTTTTTAATATAAAACATTGTCAAGCATTTTATAAGTTGAGTTCCATCGAATTTTCATGTCGAAACTCAATTTTGTCTTTTCATTTAAATGGAGAGTAGTAGCCTTGTCATAAAATCTTTTGCTCCTAGAGGGAGATTTTGTAACCATTTTTACCAATTTTCTTATTATCTCTAAATTCTCATCAATCAAAGCTAAACCGACTTGAATAATCAAATTGATTACATGAGCACAAAATCTTATATGAAAAAATTGACCGCTACCCACCAACATCCCTCTCCCTATAAGACGATACTTTTGTCTAATGTTAAACACTTCACCTTGTGTTCTAAGTTCCATTGATTTAAGAATATCCAAATTTATTCAGCAACACTTTCCCATCATAAGGAGGTGACAAACCCCTAAATCATAGGATTATTTTGATCAACTTCCAGTCTTTATCTACAAAATGTGCAGTTACACAAATATAATGTTGCTTTGAGTGTGATGCTTTCCAGTTATCAGTGGTCAAACAAATATGACCGGGTGCCTCAAGTAAAGCCTTTTTTAAACTCTCCCTCTCTAAATAGTATTAGGCAAAAAGATCCCTAGTCAAAATGGCTCGACCAACACAACAAATTGCGCCTAAACCCTTTTTCATCAACAGTTGACAAAGGGTGGTTGCCCTCCACAACATGGAACAAAATATTGTTTTTTAACACATTGAAGTCAAAAGCAAAAGCATTCTCATCTTCCTCATCATCCCCATCCCCAATTGGTAAACCCTCTAGTCTTTTTGGTCACCTTAACAAATGTCGTTTTAAATGAGATGTGCCACTATTAGAGCCGACGACTAAAACTAAATTGCAATGTGAACACTTTGCCGAAACTACCATACCTTTTACATCAGTTATTTCTTGAAACTCAATCCAAACCTTATTAGAATTTTTTTTCCTCTTACGTACAGGGCCAATATATTAAATATAATCATCTTCAACTTGTTGCTCCCCTTCCATATGAAAACCTGAACACATAATTGTCATTATAAATTATCAAGAAGCCATACAATATTAATTCTAGAGTTGTTCAAAATTTCCCCAAATCACATAATGATAATGATGATGATGATGATTATAATAATAATAATAATAATAATAATAATAATAGTAATAGTAATAGTAATAGTAATAGTAATAGTAATAGTAATAGTAATAGTAATAGTAATAGTAATGATGATGATGATGATGGTGATGATGATGATGATGATGATGATGATAATAATAATAATAATAATAATAATAATAATAATAATAATAATAATAATAATAATAATAATAATAATAATAATAATAATAATAACAATAATAATAACAAGGTTGGGTCTATGGAATTGTTGTCTACAGCTGGGCTGCACACTCATAGTGGGCCTACTGCTTTGCTATTTTTTTATACATATAATGTATTTATTTTGCTATTTTTGTATAGCTTTCTTTAGCCGACCTTTTTCCGGCTTGTTTTGTGGGCTCGATTTTTTCCCGTATGCACATGAAGAGTGGGCCGGGTAAACCCTTCCTCGAAGGTGGGCCTCGGTTCCACACTGATGCAAATAGGCTTTTCCGAGTTTCCCTGACTTGGATGTATTGGTGTTTTTCTGGTAAATGAAAAAGCTTTTTATTTGCCAAAAAAAAATAATAATAAATGGAGAAATCACAAACTGTGGATAGAGACACGTAAGCAGCATTAGAAATCACAAAGTATGATGAGTTAATCGAAAATGTATGCGAGAACAGAGCCGTCTTCGACATTTCAAAGGCCCTGAGCAAAGTATATGGGCCCTTAAAAATTAAAATTTGTTCTATTACATTTTAGTATTTGTAAATTTGTTTAATAATATATAAAAATATTTCTAAATTTTATAATTATATGGAACCAATATCTCTTTCTAATATTCATTGCTTCATTTTTAATATGTCCGTCAATTAATAAGAAATAATAATCACCATCATCCCGTTAAATTAGTTTTTCTATTTTCAATCCTCTTGAATACTTGGTATTACTCTAACTAATATTTTATGGAAAAAAATAAGAGGTCCTCCATAAATCAGGGCCTTGAGCAATAGCTCATGGTGCTCACCTATTGAGTCGGCCCTGTGCGAGAACAAATAAATGTGTAATATGCGAGTAGATCCAATGCGAGAAATCACAAATTTTAGGTGTTCAACGAATAAATGTATATGATTGAAAATCAGAAGCATTGAAAATTAGAGACAATTGAAAATCAGAAGCAATGTGTTCAAAGAAGAAATCACAAACGAGAATGAATCTTTAAAAACAATTAAAAAACAGAAGTAATGAAAATAATTTGGTAAACATTGAAAATCATAACTTCAGCGAGATTAGTTGATTGAAATTTGCAAAATTAGGGTTCTTGATTGATTAATTGGGGGAAAAATCAGAAACATATTTTTGTTAGAGTAAGAGATAAAGTAAGAGTAGTGAGTAGTATGGAGGAAAAGTAACAGTGTATATAAGTAAATTTTTGTATTATTAATTGTTATATCTTTTATGACCCGACCATATTATGACCCTTTAAAGACCCTTTATTGATCCATTATAGTAAAGCCCAATATTGACCCGACCCGTTAATGACCTGCCCCATTAATGACCCGTTAAAATTGACCCGATCCTTGACCTATTGGGTCGACCCACCCCATTGAAAACCTCTAATTTCCACCTTGGGTTTGATTACAAATTGGGCTGATACATAAAGAATAGCTTTGTTACATGCCATTTCAGTTATTGTGATTTAGTAACACTACCACTTCAATTACTACCTTTGTTCTGTTTTACATAACAAGATTGCCTGTTTTTTCATTTTGAAATGACAATCTCAGTAATCAAATATAATTATGGCAAACCCTAGATATTTTTTATTTTATTGCCACTTATGGTTACTCAAGAAGAGGCTGAACTTGTTACTTGTGTGTTAATCAAAATAATGTGAACCTTAATTAATTTCTTTCTGAGGGAAATGACAAAAGTGAAACTTGGATATTAATTGAATTAATCTTTTAAAAACCATTTCAATGACTTATTTGGAGAGGTGTGTAAACAAAGGGATGTCAAGTGATGTGACCAATGATGAATGAATGCTTATGATAAAAAAATATTTTGTGTTCATTTAAATGCTTTACAAAATACGTCATCTTACATGTAGTCTTTCAATTCTTTACAAAATGCTTCATCTTACATGTAGCCTTTCAATCCTTTTTATAGTGCTTCATCTTATGTGTAGCCTATAATCCTTGACATTTTGACAAAAAATAAGAGGATTAATTCACATATACACAAATTCATAGCTATAGACGATAATCAATCTCATTCTTCCTCAGGTGGAAGAACATTGAGATTAATTATACCATAACACAAAAATTGATGAGTCGAATCTATAAGTTCCAAAAGAACTTCAAGTTGACTTGGTAATTTACCCAACCTGTTCAACCTATTTTTATCCCATGTGTGGTTGCTTGTAATTATTATTATTATCCCTAACTAATTTATGTACGGCCTCAAGCATGCATAATTGATGTGAAATCCATGAGTAGTTCAAAAGTCTTGGATTAAACGTATCATATGCTTCAGTTTCTAATATTGATCTTTATGTGCTAACACCCCTATTTTGTAATGTCTGTAGCCTATGGTTGGTTATAATAGGTATTATTTCAGCTGGTTTACAGTCAAGCGTCCTTATTTAAGATAGGAGATCAAGAACGTACTTATTGTAGTTGATAAAGATTCCCAATATCGACCTTAGAACTTCAATCCCAAACAAATATTTAAGGTGTCAAGGTCTTTCAGTTCGAACTCCATAAACAACTTCTTCAAGTCACTAATTTTTTCTTCATTTTCCCAGTGATGATCATATAGTCAACATAGATTATGAAGCAAGTAATCCATCTTTTATCTTTCTTCAAGAACAAAGAGTGATTAGACTTCTTCTTCAATTTCACCTTCAAAGAAGGCATTTTTCACATCAAACTGGTCTAACGGCCAATCGTTATTCGCATGGTGCTTGATTGAAAGATTTATTTGCAACATATTGTTTTCTTCCCTTTGGTAACATACATTTCTACCATGTGATGTTCTTCTTAAGAGTTGTTGTAGGACGCTGTCGTACGCGCACAAATTTAAATTATATTTTACCCAATTACAATTTGCTAAATATAGTAAGTGGTAATTAGGGGTCGAACCCACAGAGATTGTGATTATTAGTTTTAAAGATACTTCTAAGATATTTATTTTAATGGAACAAATGCAAAGTAAAAAGATGGGGGGAAATGAGTTTTGATTATACTACTAAAAAGTTAAAAATAAAATAAGCTTTAAAAGTAATATATGTAAAGTAAATAAGATAAAAAATCATTAAGAGAAAGTAGTAGCAACATGTATTTTAGTCATCGGGAAGATTGTTTTTAATCATTGATTAATTACAACTTTTATATGAATAGGCGGCTGTAGAATTTATAGTACCCTCGTAAATCCACTGTCAACCCTTTTATATTAGCTCACTATTTGTACCCAAGATAGTAAAGCCCTAGTGTTCATTAATCCGATTTTAATGAATTGACTGCTTTAATTTTAGAAAGACTTCACCAACCATTAAACTTAATTAAGAAGATACCCTATAACCCAACTAAATTTAATATTATGTAAACTCTAATAATAAAACTAGATACAGTTATTATTACTAGTTGTTTCTTTAATAAAACTAACTAAACAAAGTTAAATTAATTTTAAAACATTAACTTATACAAGAATAATTAAGTGTACCCAACAAAATTAATCTTATATAAATTTGGAAATTAAAACTAGTTTACATAAATACTCAATAACAAAGTTGTATAATTTAAAGACCCATTTCAAATCTCATAAAAATAATATGCCAAGACATTAATACATGTTACTACAAAATAATTTACTCCAAATTAAACATGATGTCGGGAGGATGAGAAAAATTCATTAAGTAAATACTTTTGTAATACAAAAAAAAAGACTCAAAATATTTTTCTATCTCTCTACTTAGTAGTATATTAGAATATTACACACACCATTTTTATGGGAAGGTATGACCTTTATTTATAGTGGTGAGAATAAGTAAAATACAAAAATGTAGAAGTCAATTCTAATTAAACTTCTTTGATCATTCCAAGTTGCAAAATATTGTGGTGGAGAATTTAACAGATGAACCATAGAAATAGGGGAAGTTTCCACCACTTAGCAAGAGAATTTGAGTTGAAATTTGCTTCTTAACATTTAATGACACTTATCAAGTTGAGTTGTGTCTTGAAATTACCACAGCCGACTTCAACAGATGTTTTGTCAATATTTTTGAGCTGATTTAGGCTTTCTACACTACTAAAAAAGAAGGAGTTTTTTGACACTTTATTTTTGACGCTTGATTAACCGTCTAAAACAAACGAAGCTTTTAGACGCTTAATTTTTGACGTTGAAATGCGTCGAAAATATTGAGTACAAGCATCAAAAAAAAAGAAAAAAAAAAGAAAAAACCGAAAAAATATTGAGTACCACAACAGATCAGAACACGCGTGAAAAAAAACTGACCCGCCTACCTTTCATTTCAAAACTGCTCTCCTTCTCCCTCTCAAAACTCTTGCATCCTAAACCCTAACACTCTCACCGACGTCTGTCAACCGACCACCAGAAAAACCAACTGCCGGCAGCTTCGCACAACCGGGACTCGCCTCACCTTCTCACAGTATTCGCCTCACCTTCGCACAGTATTCGCACAACCAGGTATGTTGCACAGATTTTTGTTTTTAATTTTGTTTTTTTTTTTTATTATTTTTTGTCTTGTAAATTAATTCTTATACCTATAATTGTTAAACTATTGATATTTTGTTTCCTGAATATTTGTTAGTAAATTTCTTGAATATTTCTTAATAAATTTCTGATTTTTTTGTCAATTTATTGTTTGTTTTGTTTCCAATTTTTTTTTTTCATTTTCTTTCTTGTAATTTTTTGTGTTAAATTATGTTAGGACCTTTTTTCCTTGTAAATTTCTTGTTAATTATTGATTCTTTGTGTTAGGGCTTTTAATTTTTAGTGGAGTTTGATTTGATTTTGTGATGTGTTAAAATGTGAGGTTTTCATGGAAAAAGTTGACTCATATGTTTAATAGTTTGATTCTTTATGTTTAAAGGATGTGAGTTTATCTGATTTTTTTGTTCTATAGTCGATACCTTGAGCGATTTAAGCTGTGTTTTGCTGCCGATCTAAGACGGATGTTCTAATGTTCCTAGTTTCTATGCCTTATTTCATTCTCTGATGTTCTCTTGTGGGGGGCTTTTTTTTTAAACTATTCCTCACTTTTAAGCAAGAAGGAACTGCATCAGCAATTAGAGGCTCAGTACTTTAGACATAATTGACCTGATAGTTTCTTGTTTACACATCAATAAACTGAAATTTCAATAACCCTGCATCTATGTGGCTGATGCAGCTAAGCCTTTTATGTGCCAAAGATGATATGGGCATTTTGTACTCTTGAAGTGTCAGAGTTGATATAAGTGTTTTGAACTTTATAAATTCAGTATCGACTATTGCTCTTGAGTCTTGACATAAATTTACAATAATGCGTGGATATTGTTCTTGTCTAACTTGAAGTTAGCAAATGGGGGTTTAGCGGTCATGGAACATGCGTGTTAACGGCATGAGATTGTAGTGAACAAATTATTTTCTGGCTGATTTGTAAAAATACTCAAAAAAAAATCAGGTTCTACTGTGTATATGAAATGCACACCTTTTCTAATGATGGATCTAAGTTATATAGCTCTCTAGGACTTCTCAACAAAACTGTGCTGCAAACAACTACTCTAAACTTCTGCCCATACAGTTAAGTCTATTCCATCATCCATTTTGTGGGTGCTATCAAGTACTCGAGTATAGTTCACTCATCCATGCAGAAATTTAAATATTTTATTGCTCATTTATTTGTTCAATAAGAATTTATCTCCATGAGACGTGCACGAAATTTGGCCCATTTCAATTAATCATTTTACAATTGTAACCGATCACTTTAATGTTATAATTGATCACTCTAACACTCTACAATATGATCACTTTAAAACTGTGAATGATAACTTTAACATTATAAGTGATCATTTTAAGATCATAAGTGTACATTAGGTTAGCCGAACAGAGTTAGTCTCACCATGAGACAGTCTCATTTGATAATTTGTGTTGCTTTATTTTATTTATTTATTTTTTGGCAAATAAGTATATAATATATATACTGAGAGGACCAAAAACAAACAAGGGCCCGAAATTAACTCAAGCCCAAGCAAAACACCTCAACAGGCTGAGGACCAACCAGACACTACTACATGATAAGATGCTCTCTCATTCTATCTGTACATCTAGAAGACACTCTAAAAATGATCTCTCTAGCTATCTGGTTGGGGCTACAAAAGTTCTTAGCAAAAACAATAAAATTACGCTGCTTCCAAATCCCGTAAATCATCTCTGTCCATAACATCACAACGATCTTTGATCGGTCAGTCTTCTTGGCATTCAGCCATTGCATGAGAGCGATTTCTTCTTGGATATTATGATTGTTGTGATGGAATTGAAGACATGTAAAAACCAATCTCCTAATTTGCTGAGCATTGGGGCAGTCAAAAAGCAAATGGGCTATCGATTCTTCCTCCTGATGACAAAATACACAGTTTACATCGCAATCTACTATTCATTTACTGATGCGGTCCTTTGTTGCTAGCCTGTTTTGGATTGCTAGCCAGGTGATAAAGATGGCGCTGGGGGAAGCAAGATTCTTCTTCATGATATTTCTCCAGCTGACATTGGGGGTGTCAGCGATGAAGATGCTGTAAGCTTTGCTGATTGAGAATTTGCCTTTGTAGATAAGGGTGTCCCAACCTCCAAGCTGGGCGACAATATTTCTCTGATTGAGGATTTTCTTGAAACTCCATAAAGCATGAATAGACACCTCCACTCTTGTAATTTCTCTGTTTTTAATGTGTTACTTTATTGCTAAATGCTATTTATAATATTTTTGGTTATTTTGTAGAATGAAACATTTTTTCTTTCTTGTCTTATGCTTGATATTCAAGTCAAATCTCTAATCTTGATTTTTTGAGATTATATTACAGGTTTAGTTTTGGGTATTCAACACCCCTCCTCTCCTTAGGTTCATCTTACATGTATCCCTCCTTGGCTTTTGCAAAGGCAGTTGTCATATCTGTGGGTGAAGAGATCGCTACAATAGGACTGCCATCTGGGATCTGTCCTCTTGTTTTTGTCTTTACAGGAAATGGAAATTGTATTTTTTTTTCCTTGCCAATTTTTGTCAAAATTAGTTTCTTCCAATAATACACGATGCATTTAACTTTTAAGGATCTCTTGCAGAACATCCGTCTTAGATCGGCAGCAAAACAAAACCTAATACTTATTATCTTTGATTATTGGTGTTTGATCATTCTAGGTTTATCTGATTTCATTTTCAGCTATGAATTTGACATGGGTATGCATTTATTTGATTTCATGTTAGTTTTGAAATTTTCATTTAATTTTTATTAATTTTCTTTTATCAGTGATGAGGGAATGAGCTTTGATCATCATGCTATTGTAAATAGGGGACTTTACATGATGCTTTTTGTAGTTTAACTTCCTCTCATTTATTTTCATTCATGACTGATGCTTATTTTTTTTTGTGTATTTACATCGTGAAGCTGATCCAAGTAATTGCGGAAATGAATGCAGTATAAATACTGATTGCATTGCTTTCTTTTATATGTGGTTTCCAAACATCATTTAAATGTAATTGGAAAGCATTCTGATTTGTTAATGAACTCATGAGATGCTATAGTTTATTTTTGGCTTCCTGGCCAATACTAGACTTACATTTGGTCACCCTTTTTGATCTCAAAGTCTCCTCTCCTTTTGAATCCAACTTACAGTTGGGAAATCAAAGGTTAGACATATAACTCCAACAACTTGTTTAGTACAGCAAATGAAGATAATTTCCAGAATTTCATGGGTTGCTATCATGGTGTACTGCGCTTTATGAATTTCAATTCTTAATCTAATTAATTTTTATGCTTTTTATGACATTCAAGTAAATTTAACTGTAAAAATCAGCTGATAAAACTATGAAAATGCAAATCTCAGATTATAACATGGTCTATAATGAATTGAAAATTGAATCAGATGTCATTGCTGGAATTGTTGTTGTTAATGAATGTTGAATTGAGTGTGGAGTTCTCTCATATTATAGGTGTTAGGATTATTTGATTATGGACTTGCAAGAACTGTTGACTTGTTTATAAAGCATGTCATTGCTCCTTCTTGGAATGTAAAGGCCCTTGTCTCATTTCTTGGATAACATGCCACACCTCTATTAAGAACATGAATAAAAAAAGAATGTGCCAAAGATTATCTTTTGATTGCTTAGATACCATTTTCTCGTTGTCTATGGTTATGGAAAATGTATTTGAGCTTGCTTTAACCTTACGTTAGGTTCTTAGCTTTTTTAGTCATTTCCTTATTTGATTCAAATATATAAATGAACCAATTGAAGGTGCTCTTATTGCTTGTGCATATGCTTCTAAATCCGTTGGTGAGTGCTGGTCTTGATTGAAGGTGCTGCTGATTGTTGTTGCTTCTATATCCCATAAGCATGTTTGTTCTCTTGTTGTTTGTTGGGTGTACTTATTGTCTTGTAGTTCTAACACCATTTGAGGTATATAATTTAGGTGATTTTGATTTATATGGACATTTATTCATTGATTCCATCTGTTAATTTTCTTCCTTTCCCTTAAAGTATGTGATGGTTGAATATGAATCATTATTGTTTGGTTTGATTGTCTAGATAATGATTTTTATGTTGGATCTAATCTGTCTATGAATCTTCAATGGAGGAGCTGGGTGCTTTTGATTGAAAATTTATCCCCATTGTACAAAACAATTTGTACTAGACGTTTTTTGGTCAATTGTGACATGAATATTTGTTAAGTAAATTAACTTCCCTTTTAGAAAAATAATGGCATTTTGTATGAGGGGAATGCAATTATGCAAAAAATTCTCCACAAATTGGTTAAATTAAAAAACTCATGTAAGAATCATAATCGATTTTATTATCAATTGAATCTTTAAATATTACTTATTAGTGCTTATGGTAGATACGTAGTTACTAATATTTTCATGTAATGTGAATGTATAATTTTGTTTGCAGTTGGATGATAGATATGATTGTTGGCCCATTTGGTTTTGATGATAACATAAACATTTATAAACAAACATATTATGTATTTGAGATTTTGTGATAGGTCAAATATTCGATCTTTAAAAGGGTCGTTGATGGACCATTAAACGTTGAAAAGAGATTACTAAGTAACTGTTTCAAGATCAAGTCAAAGTTTGAAGATTGGTCAATCGGAGACAGTGCAGTGTTCCCAGATCAGCGGTCAGAGAAGAAGTCAGCAAATATAATTAAGAAAATAATTTTTAATTTTTATTTTTCTTTTTAGATTTGTTGTACGGTTGATAAAAACTAGGTTGCACAAGGTAGTTATCTTAAAATTATTAAAATAACTAACTTTTTAATTTATATCTTAAAATTAGATTTCTTAAATTTGTCTTAGCTATTTTTAGCTAGAAGACAAGAAAAACTTGGAGTAACCACCAAGTTTTTCTCGCCACTTACTCACGTCATTAGCCCACAATTTCCACATCCTTTGATCATGAGATTATGGCTAAACTAGATCTAAAATGTATTTAAACAATTTTTTCTTAACCGGCACATTTGGTGATCAAATTCAAGAGAAAATATTTTTCTAAAAATATTTTTGTGCCCAATATTTTCGTGAGTTTCTAAATCAAAAGAAAAGGAAATCTTAATTCGTTTTAATTGCTAATTAATTTCAAGATTAGATCCTTGTGCAATTCTTGTTTTGTTCATCCAATTTAGAGAAATCTTGTACGAGTTTATTTGAGAGAATTTGTAATTAGACTTGGGTAAGTCTAAGGTGGAATTGAGAATTGAGAATAGAGAATAGAGAAGAGAGAAAGAGAAGGAGAATAGAGAAAGGGAACGAGAAAGAGAAACCGAGAGAAGAGAAAGAGAAGGAGAAGAGAATAGAGAAAGAGAAGGAGAAATTATTTTGTGTAATAGAGAATTGATTTACATAAAATAATAGAGAAGAGAAATCCCTAGAGGGTCGTGGTTCTTTTTCCCACGTTAAATCTTGGTGTTTCTTTTTAGTTTTCTTTAAATTGTCTTGTGTATTTTTATTATTCAAATTTCGTAAGAAATAGGGCAAAAAATACTCAAAGGGCAAAAGCAACAATTCACCCCCCTCTTGTTGCAGTTCATTGTCTCTAAGGGGGTGTTTGGTTTAGTATTTTTTGTTATAGGTAATGGATTCCATTAATTCAATCCATTACTTGTTGTTTGTTATAAAAATTGGATAACCATTACCATTACTTGAGGGTAATGGTTACCATTACTTTATTACCTCTTAAAAAGATGTGGAAACAATTATCCTTTCTCTCCACATTCTCACAAAGCTTTATACAACAAGTTTCACCTTCAATGTCCCCCTTATTAGTTCTATTGTTTGTTACCCATACTTTTTAATTTCTTATACCAAACAAAATTTAACAATAACACTTATTGTTACCTTTACCCTTTCTTATCCATTCCCTTTCCATTTCCTTTTCTTTCTTGATACCAAACGCTCCCTAAGTGTTTCTACAATTGGTATCAGAGCCCTGTTCCTCATTTGATCAGGAAACCCTGAGAGCCGTATCTTAGTGTATTAGAGATGCAGAAAATGAACGAACGCATGGAAGAAGGGTACTCTACTCAGAGACCACCAATGATCGATGGCAAATTCTATACTTATTGGAGATTTTGAGGTAACAACTACCAACTCCAATAACGAGATTGTTCCCAAACCTATCACAGAATATGAGAAAGAAGATTTTCAAAAGATGGAAATGGATGCTCTTGCTATTAAATTGCTTCATTGTGGGCTTGGTCCAAACGAACATAATCACATTATGGGATGCAGAACCGCCAAACAAATTTAGGATCTGCTGGAGGTTACCCACGAAGGAACGAGTGAAGTTAAGCGTTCCAAGATTGACTTGCTCATGTCCAAATACGAAAGATTTGAGATGGAACCTAAAGAAAGCATTCAAGAAATGTTTACTAGGTTCACGAATATCACGAATGAGCTTGTCTCCCTTGGAAGGATAATTCCCTCAGATGAACAAGTGCGAAAAATCCTAAGAAGCCTACCTCAAGATGATCGTTGGAGAGCGAAGGTCACAGCCATTCAAGAATCTAAAGATTTCACAAAGTTTAATCTGGAAGAGTTGGCTGGATCCCTTATGACTCATGAATTACATTTGGGAACAGCTAACAGTTCCAGGAACAAGGGTTTGGCTTTGACAGCAAACGATCAAGAAGAATCAGAAATTGATGAGGAAGAGGCAGCAATGCTGGTACGTAGATTTAAGAAGTTTTTCAGGAACAACAAATATAAAAATCAAAGAAATAACAAAGAAAGAGGAACTTCAAATTCCAAAACATATGAATGCTACAAATGTGGAAGTACCGAGCATTTCATCAAGGATTGCCCATTATGGAAGAATGAGAAAGTTAAAGGGAAAGCAAGAGAAACAGGAAGACAACCTACAAAAGGAAACTTCAACAAAGCCGATTTACGCAAAGCCATGATAGCTGCATGGGGAGAATCCGAAAGCGAAACCGAAACCGAAGCTCCGGTTGAAGAAGAAGAAGTAGTCAATCTATGTCTCATGGCAACGCATGACGAGAAGTCTAAAGGAAAAGAGGTACTGTCTTCTGATCCATTTTCTGATTATTTATTTAAATTGGATAAACATAGATTAATTAAAATGATTTTAGAATCTCACGAAAATTTAGAAAAACAAACAGCCATCTGTCTCAAAACTGAAAAAGACCTTAAAACGTGCAAAGACCAAATATCCTACCTTAATTCTTTTAGGTTCGATGTGCAAACTAGATTCTTTGCATTGCTTGATAATAATGTGATGTTAAAAGAAGCTATAGAAAAGGTTAAAGAAGAAAACATCATGTTAAATATTGAATTAAATCAACTTAAGCAATTTGAGATGGAAGTGAATTATGAGTCTAATAAAGAAATTAAATGTGTTCTACTACAAATGAAATTAGACCTAGAATCCGCCTTAAAAGAAAATGATCGACTTAAGCTTGAATTAAATTCAAGGGAAAAAGGGAAAATCAAAGAAGTTCCCAAATGGATTCTTAACGCTAAAACTAAAGGAACCGAAGGTCTAGGATACGACAAACATGATAAAAAGAAAAAGGTCTACGTTGATCTCCCAAGTAAAAAGGTATGTTCCTTTTGTGGCAAAACTGGGCACCTGAAACATCAATGTTTAAAAAAGGAACAGCATAACAAAACGAACCAAATATATGTCGATAGAGTTTGGATTAAGAAATATGATTCTTGTATAATCGACATGGAACCCAAGGATGGCTGGGTTCCACCCTCTAACAACTAAGTTCGTTTTGCAGGTTCTAGTGAGGGGGAACAGCTCATGGTATCTCGACAGTGGCTGTTCCAAGCACATGACAGGCGATAGATCAAAATTTCTCTCACTGGAAGCCTATAATGGAGGAATGGTGACCTTTGGCGACAACATGAAAGGTGAAATCATTGCAAAAGGCAAGATAGGAAGGTCAAGTTCCCATACTATAGATAATGTATTTTTGGTCGAGAATTTAAAGCACAATCTTTTAAGTATTTCTCAATTTTGCGACAAAGGTAACTCTGTAAACTTTACTTCTGAAAAGTGCATCATTTCTAGGAACGACACAGGAGACATCATTCTGGAAGGAATCAGAAAAGGGAACACCTATGTGGTGGACCTGCACACTGTTCCTAAAACCAGTCTAATATGTCTGAGCGTTATAGAAGATGACCCTCTTCTTTGGCATAAACGATTAGGTCATGCTAGTTTTTCATTGCTTAATACTTTACGATCTAAAGACCTAGTAAGAGGATTACCGTCCCTAAAATTTCAAAAGAATGAAGTATGTGATCCTTGTGCCAAAGGAAAACATGCAAGGTCATCCTTCAAACCTAAAAATGTCGTGACCACCTCTAGACCACTTGAATTAATTCATATGGATCTTTGTGGACCTATGAGAATCCAAAGTCGCACCGGTAAGCGATATGTTTTTGTTATAGTTGATGATTACAGTAGATTTACATGGACTTTATTTCTATCTAGCAAAGACGAGGCTTTTGATGAATTTGTTGCATTCGCTACTAAAATTCAGAAATCTAGTAACAATCAACTAGTCCACATAAGATCGGATTATGGTAAAGAATTTGAAAATTCTAAGTTTATGGATTATTGTAATGAGCATGGTTTAAGTCACAATTTCTCCGCACCTAGAACACCACAACAAAATGGTGTGGTTGAACGTAAAAATAGAACCTTAGAAGAAATGGCTAGAACTATGTTAATTGCTAGTGGTTTACCTAGAAATTTTTGGGCCGAAGCTGTTAATACTGCATGCTATATATTAAATCGCGTTTTAATTAGACCTATCACTTCTAAAACCCCCTATGAGTTATTTAAAGGAATTAAACCTAATATTTCATATTTTCGAGTCTTTGGATGTCGATGTTTTGTGCATGTTAATGGAAAACGAAATATAGGTAAATTCGATGAAAGAAGTAATGAAGCGGTATTTCTTGGCTATTCATCTCATAGTAAAGCATATAGAGTTTACAATAAGAAAACCATGTGTGTTGAGGAATCTGTTCACATAATATTTGATGAAACTAACTTTATGACAAGTGAACAAGAAACAGGTGATTTTAAGATAGGTCTTGCTGATTTGGACGATGAAAAAAATATGCAAAAGGAGCAAGATTAAGAAGAACAACAACAGGTTCAGAATGTTGAACCAAATCAAGAATAGGAGCCACATGCAGATCAGGAACAGCCTGCAGTTCCTAATCCAGATATCCCAAGAGAAGTTCAAGAGGAAAGAAATAATGGTGAACCAAATCAGAATCAAGTCAATGAGCCTGCTTCCACATCTGTCTCCACCAGAGACTTTGTTCCAAGACCGTGGAAACATCAAAAATCACATCCACTAGACTTGATCATAAGCGACATGAACAAAGGAATACAAACAAGGTCACAAATGAGAAACTTTTGTGCACACTTTGCTTTTCTATCAACAATGGAACCCAAGAATCATGAAGAAGCTTTACAAGATTCGGATTGGGTGGTAGCTATGCAAGACGAATTGAATGAGTTTGAAAGAAACAAAGTATGGCACTTGGAACCTAAACCTAAGAACAAGAAAATAATTGGTCTGAAATGGGTATTCAGGAACAAGCTGGATGAACACGGCACAATTGTTAGAAACAAAGTAAGGTTAGTGGTAAAAGGATACAATCAACAAGAAGGTATTGACTATACTGAAACTTTTGCTCCCGTAGCTAGATTAGAAGTTATTAGAATTCTTATTTCCTTTGCTGCTTTCATGAACTTTAAATTATATCAAATGGACGTAAAATGTGCATTCTTAAATGGGTTTCTAGAAGAAGAAGTATTTGTGGAACAACCACCTGGCTTTGAAAACCCAATTTCTCCGGATCACGTCTACAAGCTTGATAAAGCTCTTTATGGGCTAAAACAAGCACCTAGACAATGGTACGAGAGATTATCTAAATTTTTGATTGATAACAAGTTCATACGTGGTAAAATTGATAAAACCTTATTCTTTAAGAATAAAGGTTCGAATATTTTAGTTGTTCAAATATATGTTGATGATATTATTTTTGGTGCTACTAACGAATCGTTATGTAAGGAATTTGCGGACCTAATGAGTAATGAATTCGAAATGAGTATGATGGGAGAATTAAATTTCTTCCTTGGTTTGCAAATTAAACAAACTGCTAACGGTATCTTTATTCATCAACAAAAATATATAAAAGAACTTATAAAGAAATATGGACTAGATAATGCTAAGACAAACCATACACCCGTGGCCACTAACATTAGGTTAGACGAAGACGCTCACGGTATTAATGTTGACCAAACGATGTATAGAGGCATGATAGGATCACTACTATACTTAACAGCTAGTAGACCTGATATATCTTTTAGTGTTGGTTTGTGTGCTAGGTTTCAATCAAATCCTAAAGAATCACATCATACGGAAGTTAAAAGGATTCTAAGATATTTAAAGGGAACAGATGACTTATCCCTATTTTATCCTAAAAGTGATGTCTATGACTTGAAAGGGTATAGTGATGCAGATTATGCTGGTGATCTTGTGAATAGAAAAAGCACGTCAGGAATGGTACAATTTCTTGGATCTTGTTTGGTGTCATGGAGTTCCAAGAAACAGAACACAGTAGCTTTATCCACTGCAGAAGCTGAATACGTAGCAGCAACAGCCTGCTGTTCCCAAATGCTTTGGATTAAACAACAGCTCAGAGATTTTGGTATTAAACTTGAATGTGTTCCTATTTATTGTGATAATACTAGTGCTACTTGCATTTCAAAAGATCCAGTGCATCATTCTAGAGTTAAACATATTCATATTAGACACCATTTTCTTAAGGATAACGTAGATCATAAAAATATTATTGTTAAACATGTCAATACTAGTGATCAAGTTGCACATATTATGACCAAACCGCTTCCAAGGGAACAATTCGAAAAGATGAGGTTGGAGCTAGGTATGATCAAGCTTCACTAAAGTTTAATGCTAGTATTTCTCCTCAAAACGTCTTGAAAAATCGGAAGGGTTCAATCAACCACAACAACCAAGATTGATTATTCAATCATTGCGAGATTTGGGTATGCTTCTATTTAAATATATGTCTTAAACTTTATCTTGATTGCTTGCATGTTTGAACTGATTAGACCAAGTAGCATAAATTTATTTTATATTATATATTATTAGTTTATATATTATTACCCACAAATTACAAATTATTTTTTTCGAAAAATCACAAAAAATATTTTATTTTTCACAAATTCCAGCATTTTATTTTTATTTATTTATTTCGGTGTGCCAACATATTTTATGAAATGGAAGACGGATCATCGAGGTGTTTCGGAAAGTAGTTATTTTAATCGACATATTCAACGAACGAAGCTTAAGTAATAACCACCCTTACACCTCCTAAAACTGCCATTGTGGAAGTAGTACAAACCCCTCACTAACCGTCCCTTCACACCTTTATAACCCTTACACTCATTTGTCTCATCCATCACTCACATCCACCTTACTTGTACTACTCTTGCAAACCGTCAATCCCATTAAGAGCTTATTTCTTTTTCAATCCTTAATTTCTCTCATCCTCACCATGAAAACCCCAAAATCATCTTCATCAAGCAAGAAAATGCCGAAATCCTCTCAACACAAACCATTACAAGTAATCTACCCTGACATACCACCTTCATCTTCACAAGAACCATCCAAGACCAACACGCCAAAACAGCCCATGCATGCCGGAGAAAAGAGAACCCGTGGAACCCCAAAAGGTACTTATTCATCCAAACCACCTAAAAGGAGCAAGCGCATAGATCCTGATAGTGCGGAAGAGGTAGCAAAAGAGATGTCAGTAGGGTTTGGACTTGACAAATATTGGTATGGTTCTACTTTCTTTCCCCAATTTCATGCTATATTACAAAATCAGGGGTGGGAAAAGTTAATGTATGATCATTCATGCAATCCTATTTACCCAAATTTGATGCGTGAATTTATTCAAAACTTTTCCATAGAAAACGATGTCTGCTCCAGTACAGTTAAAGAAATTAAAATTGAATTTAGTAGTTTGATGATTGGCGAGTGGTTTGAAGTTCCTACTGTTGGTTTTGACACATATTATGTTGGGTCCAAAATTGTTTTTTCGGGTATTACTGAGAAGACCGTCCTGAAATTTCTTGGTCAGGAAGACAAGAAAAGGTTCAGTCACATGTCCTTGTCTCCATTACATAAACTTCTTTACAACATCGCTCGTAGATTCATTTCGCCCCGCAATTCTAAGCGGAGTGAAGTCAATTTACGCGATGCTACGTTGATTTATTGCATGGCTAACCATATTAAAATTAATTTTCCGTCGTTGATGGTGTCTCATTTGTCTGAGTGTGTTGAGAAGGGTCTTATGATTGGTTATGGAGGGCTGTTAACTTGTGTTTTTAAGAAGTTCGGTGTACCACTTGAGGGTCTTCATTTCCCCATGTCCGCAAACAATCAAATAGGCGCTAAGTGCCTTAAAAATTTACATTTAAATGTGAATGAGAAGGGAATTTTAGAGGACCTCATAGATGTTGATGAGGTTGTTTCTGATGAAGAGGAAGTTGAAAATGATGAAGAGGTTGAGGAGGAAGAAAAGAAAAAGAAAGAAAAAGAAACGGAGGATCACTGTGATGTTCCCTCTGCCAGTATTAAGGAGGCAGAGGTGAATGAGGATAAGAAGGAAGCTCCTTCTGAGGGGGAAGCTTCAAAGGAGGAACTTGAGGAGGTTGACTCCAGTGATAGTTCGAGTGATGAGGAGGTTACCAAACCGATTAAGGAGGATTCAAAAATCGCTCCTAGGAAGAGTACAAGGCTTGCTTCTAAGGTAAAGGTTGGTAAGGATGAAGCTACATCTAGTCACCCTACCAAACAATCTAATGATCCCCCATCCTCAACTAAACCAGTGTCACCTATACCATCACCACCACCATCACCAATAGCCACTACTCCACCACCATTTACATCACCACCATCACCCACTGGTTTTGACAAGGAGTCCTCACCCTCTCCTCCAACTCCAATTGATCTTATCCTTGGCAAATTTGATTCCTTGCAGTCCCAACTCATTGCGTTTCAAAGTGAAGTTCGTGCCTCACTATCTACTATTGCTGAGCAACTCACCGACATGGAATCACGTCTTGGTGCGAAGCTTGACACAGTGGAGGTGCAGACTGAATTTGTTGATGAGGAGACTGCTGCCTGATCCCTCCTGCTTCTGTTTTAAAATTTCAATTTAATGTTTGTTGGCCACATCGTTTGTAATCTCTAAACAATATTTTCTTCTTATTTTGTGTACCAGCTGGGGTACAAAACAATTTGCATTTGGTTTATGCTACTAACCTACAACTTTTAATCATTCATATCATTTTTATTCTCTACCCACTATGGTCTATGATGTTTATATGCGTGCTTTCTTGATTCATGTTTTGGCATTTATTTTCTTAGTTTGCTGCTTACTATCTTAATTTGTCTAATGCTTGCCTTAGAGCTGTGGATTGATCTATATACCCCTACTTTTTGATTGATGCCAAAAGGGGGAAGAGTGGCAAACAAACTTAATTGAATGCTTGTGAATGCTTACGTTTTTGCTTATTCTTTGGATAATTGATTCTCTGTTTTATGTTCTAACCTAAGACTTTAGTTAAGACTTTAGTTTGTTCTAAAATTTTTAAGATGTTTAGAATGTTCTTAATTTACTTCATAATACTTAGTTTGTTGACTTACTGTTTGATATACTTAAGCTTCATATGCAATGAATTACTTAGGCTATGAAATGATCATCATTGGATTACTTATATTATGTTTGGTTTATATGGATAAATTGGTTAATTGTTGTTTGATGCGATTTATTAAATATCACTTTTGTCTCTCTTTGATTCTCAAAACTCATGATATTTTGAAGTACTTAGATTATTGTGCTTCTTAATTTTATGTTTTTATGTTTCTTAGTTTATTATTTTCTTATTTTGTAAGTTTTTGTTATTTATGCTGATGTTTTGTTTTGTTTTGTCTTGTTTTAAATTTAAAAACTTAAGTCATGTTTAACCACATGATTTTCGAAAAAAAAGTTTTAAAATTTATTTATTAGAGTAATATGATTACATGAGAGTTTAGTAAATTATTTGTAACGATTTAATTTACCAGATATGGTTGAATGTGTGTTAATCTCAAGCATGTTCATTATATTTGTTTTACTCTATCTTTTATTAAGTTTGTTTATAAAGTTTCTCATCATCAAAAAGGGGGAATTTGTTGGTCCATTTGGTTTTGATGATAACATAAACATTTATAAACAAACATATTATGTATTTGAGATTTTGTGATAGGTCAAATATCCGATCTTTAAAAGGGTCGTTGATGGACCATTAAACGTTGAAAAGGGATTACTAAGTAACTGTTTCAAGATCAAGTCAAAGTTTAAAGATTGGTCAATCGGAGACAGTGCAGTGTTCCCAGATCAGCGGTCAGAGAAGAAGTCAGCAAATATAATTAAGAAAATAATTTTTAATTTTTATTTTTCTTTTTTAGATTTGTTGTACGGTTGATAAAAACTAGGTTGTACAAGGTAGTTATCTTAAAATTATTAAAATAACTAACTTTTTAATTTAAATCTTAAAATTAGATTTCTTAAATTTGTCTTAGCTATTTTTAGCTAGAAGACAAGAAAAACTTGGAGTAACCACCAAGTTTTTCTCGCCACTTACTCACGTCATTAGCCCACAATTCCCACATCCTTTGATCATGGGATTATGGCTAAACTAGATCTAAAATGTATTTAAACCATTTTTTCTTAACCGGCACATTTGGTGATCAAATTCAAGAGAAAATATTTTTCTAAAAATATTTTTGTGCCCAATATTTTCGTGAGTTTCTAAATCAAAAGAAAAGGAAATCTTAATTCGTTTTAATTGCTAATTAATTTCAAGATTAGATCCTTGTGCAATTCTTGTTTTGTTCATCCAATTTAGAGAAATCTTGTACGAGTTTATTTGAGAGAATTTGTAATTAGACTTTGGTAAGTCTAAGGTGGAATTGAGAATTGAGAATAGAGAATAGAGAAGAGAGAAAGAGAAGGAGAATAGAGAAAGGGAACGAGAAAGAGAAACCGAGAGAAGAGAAAGAGAAGGAGAAGAGAATAGAGAAAGAGAAGGAGAAATTATTTTGTGTAATAGAGAATTGATTTACATAAAATAATAGAGAAGAGAAATCCCTAGAGGGTCGTGGTTCTTTTTCCCACGTTAAATCTTGGTGTTTCTTTTTAGTTTTCTTTAAATTGTCTTGAGTATTTTTATTATTCAAATTCCGCAAGAAATAGGGCAAAAAATACTCAAAGGGTAAAAGCAACAATTCACCCCCCCCCTCTTGTTGCAGTTCATTGTCTCTAAGTGTTTCTACAATGATGATGACTAATATAAACTTTTGTATATTCATGGGGAGTTTGGTAAGGTAATTTCATACATGAAAATATTTGTTGGACTTGAATAACAAAGTGTGTATGTATTTTGGCTAAAATTTGTGCGTTTGTTTGATTTCTTGCAGATTTTTGCTGCTGATATTTATACGTTGACTAACAAATCATTTTTGCGAAGGTCTCGACACTAAAGTGGATGTTGCAACAAAATGACAAAATATTTGGAGGCCTTTAACTTTTGACAAACATTTAACAATATATATTTTGTTGTATTTAACTTCAACGAATGTATATGAATATATACTTTGCCTTTTGCTACATCGACGAATATATATGCGTGTATGACTATCGAATTCTAATACTTTTGTGGAAATGATTGATTTGGTATGATATTTGTTGGTAATTATGTATGTGTGATGAATTTTATATAGTATGGAAAAGACTAATGTATATTGGGGTAATGATAGATAATTATGACTTTATTTTCATTGAGACGTATAAAAGAGTCTAAAATATGAAGCATTTTCGACACTTAAAAGCGTCTAAATTACTGAGTTTTTTTCGATGCTTTAAAGCGTCTAAAATCTCAAAAAAATACATTGTGGATTTAAGGAGCAAAATATTTTTAGGGCTATAGTTTATGTTTAGGGCGCCAAATCTTATTTTCTACGGCTAAAAGCGTCGCAAATACATAATGGCTTAGACGAAAATAAGCGTCGAAAAAAAAGCGTCGACAATTTGTTACGCCATTTTTTAGGGCGCCAAATCTTATTTTCTACGGCTAAAAGCGTCGCAAATACATAATGGCTTAGACGAAAATAAGCGTCGAAAAAAAAGCGTCGAAAATTTGTTACGCATTTTTTTGGACGCTTTAACAAGCGTCGAAAAAACCGATGTTTTACCGTCGAAAAACTCAGTGTTTTTTTGTAGTGTACAAAACATAAAAGGTGTAGATCTTTTCGAGTAGATGTCCTTAGCCTTAAAAACGCATGATTTGGAGTCCGTATGAGTGAGATATGGCCATTTTAAAATTGGTGCGTCAAATGCTTCGCACATTACGTTTTTTTTTTTCGTTCGGCTCCAATTTTCTCATTTCGTCCAAATTTATTTTAATCAAAAATCCTACAAAATATTAATAAAATTTTATAAGTGTAGATATTAATTTATAAATTAAATATTCACTAAATATTAAATATTATTTAATAAACGTAATAAAATTATACGTAAAGAGGAATAAAAATAATATAACTTTTAGCACTTAACAGTTGTAATTTCATCCTCCACAGCTCCCAGCCATTTTTGATTCTAGAGTGCTTCTTCTGTGTTTTGGGGTAGTGAACTAGAATACAATGAGGAATTGAAAGATACAGTTATCTGTGATGAGGTATCAATATTACCCTACTCAATGGGATATCGAGACCATTTTGCTTCAAATTCAGGATCATATCTCCTAGGTGGAATACCCCTTGTAATATTTGGGGGTAACTCATATTTGCAACATGCCTCAACACTGGGTAAATCATTAGCAATATCATCATTTAAAAGTTCAGGGATTACCTCTTGTTCGGACTACTCTTCAAATGCTTTAGACAGGATAGGAGGAGGGAGTACAATATCTTTAGTGGCAATAGTTGTGAGATTACCTACTTGCTCTGGAGGGTCTAGATCAATTATAGGATCTAGATTAATATATGTAGGATGCGTTAGCCAGCTCAATCATCACTCATAAACTCCCCCTAAAGAAGGCTTAAGGTGCTGAATATATATATATATATATATATATATATATATATATATATATATATATATATATATATATATATATATATATATATATATATATATATATATATATATATATATATATATATATATATATATATATATATATATATATATATATATATATATATATATATATATACTTCTCTCTAATGAAGGCTTAAGGTGCTGAATAGGGTTTTGCGGTTTTCGGCAACAAAAACCTGCGACTTATACGAAACCCTAATTTCGTCTTTGAGAGGTAAATGCTTTATCCTGGTTTGATTCATGTTTGGTCCCAAGTCCAGATTGAATGTTGGATTGGTCTTGTGGGGATGATGTTGAAATCTAATCGTGTTTCGATTTTGGTACCGGTGGTCTTTATTCGATTACTTGGTAAATCCCCAAATTGATTAAAGATGTATTGCCTGACTTGCTTGCTGTTCGAGATGCGTTTTTAATGACGAAAATCGACATTAGGCGCAACTGTGGAGCTTTTGTAGGCCAGGCACAAGGAATGAGCTGCAAATTGCAGCTGAGTCTTTGAGGGTAGCAAGGTGGCTTGCTATTCCTGTATATGAACTACACAAGACAGTTTGACTGTATGTGACTTGTCTTTGTGGCCGATTTGAAGGTTTGTCGGGACTGTGAGGGTGGAGTTTGTGTACATAATCGAATTCTTCCCCGTTCCCAATATTTATGTAGCTAGATTTCTCATGGTGGTTGTAACACCCCACCAATTTATAACGTCATTATTTTATTATTACAATAGTTTTTGAAGATTTTAGAATTTAATTAAATTATTTTCGAATTAGTTTTAATAGATTCGTGTCTCACACGAACATTAAATATTAACATATTTGTATTGAAAATAGAGTTGTGATTATTTAAAATAAAGAGATTCGAATTATAATTATTTTTTTTATTTATTTAAATTATGAGCACATGAAAGTGAATTGTCTTAATAAGACTTTATTAGAAGATTCACCTTATAAAGAGATGGGCTAGGGTTTAAAGTGAGACCCATCCTTAACCTTTGCAAACAAAAAAAGAAGAGAGCCGCCTAACTCCCCTTTCCCTTCCTCCTTCACCCTCACGGCAGACCCACAGAAAACGCCGGCCAGCAGCCCAGCCGTGACAGTAGCCGGCCTCACAGCACCACCGGTCTTTCCCCCTCTTCAACGTGTGACGCAGCAGCTCCTCCCCCCCTCCAAACACCTGCGGCAGCAGCAGCAGCCTAGTGTGCTGCAGTTTCATGCGTGCCGGCTGCTTTGGTGGCCGGTTTTGGGGTCGTTTCTCCTACCGGTTTGGTCCCGTGCCACCACCACCACAACCTTTATTTACCCCTTCACCTTTTGCTAGTACTACCTTTGTAAGAACACCTCTTCTTTCATTTGATTTTTTTCTTGTTTTCAATTCAAAGTTGTATAAAGTTTATGAGTGTGATGTTTATTCTTGTGTATTTTCATTGAATCTTTTGTGGGTTAGAATTTAATTGATGAATTGAACATAATTATGATTTAGGGTTTTAAGTGTGATGAGAAATTATGGGTTGTGTTTTGATTGTGTATCAATTTTATTTAATCTTATCATGGGTGAGAGTTTGATTTGTGATTTAAATATAATTATGAGTTAGGGTTTAAAGTATGAATGAAAATGGTGGTAGTTTTACCACTTTTAGTGTTTCGGGGTGCCTTATAATTTAATAGATTTGTAGAAGCTTTAAAAATGCAATTTTATTGTGAATGAGTTATAAATTCTTATAATTGAGAATATAAGTCACTAAAGTGGGAGTTGATTGTCACTTGCTTCATAAAGATGATGGTGGGTATTGTTTATATTATTTAGTGTCAATATTAGTCAACTGTGGTATCATCATAGTCATTAGGGTGGATGTTGTCGTACTAAGAATGTTTGATATGGTTGATTCGTTAGTTATTGTAAGCTGGGTAATTGTAGCCAAACCATATGTTGTTGTTAAGTGTTAGTACTTTACTAATTTTCATGGTAATGAGGTTTTATAACTTGAGTCTCGTGGTTTATAGAAACGGTCATAACATTCATTTTTGTTGTTGCGAAAGCCTATTTGATTGTTGGTTTAGTGGATGTGAAAGCCTATTTGATTATTTAATTAATTTCATAACTTATGAATAAGTATGGATTGAGTATGTGAATTGGTTTAGTATGCATTAAAATAAGTAGAAGTTGCTTTAGATGGTGAATGATAACTTGTTTTAGCATTTAGATGCTTTAAGTGGAGACAAATAGTTTTATTAGTTCCACTCCAAACTTGTTTAGGTTCCCAGTTCATAGGAGGAAGATGGAACCTTAATTGGGTGATCATTGTGTTTTGTGTCGTGTAGTGACGCTTACAGGTACGTATACGCAGTAACTAATTCTTATTTACAATTTTCCTTTAAGACATTATTGTTCATTGTTTATTGTGATATATATGCATTGTATCAAAATTATGATATATTAGCAAGTAAGTCTTGTAGGAAGAGATATCGATTACGAAATCCTCGAGCATAAAATAGTTTAGAGAATGAGAGTATTAGTAGAAGGCGGGGACCATTTCCCCCTTATTTATTTAAGAATTAGGTTATGCCTTACTTGGAGTTAGAATGACTCCTTTATAGTTGAATTTTATATTTCTTTTGAGTTGCTCAGTGGGTATAGGCGTTCTGCTATCCCAGGGCATTCATTAATAGTGAAAAGCGGGAGTTATTCCCCTTTGATAAAGTACCAAATTATGATTAGTTGGCGTGACTCAACAGGATTATATCCGGTTGATTTAGTAGTCCCCTAGGTGAGGTTCGACGGGACCACTGTAAGGGGGGTATGAGCATACTTTGTCAATTGGGCGCCGGGTGGCCGATAACGCCCCTTGACCGAGGTGTCACCATGCGGGCCTTGCAAACCCTAATATGGTTGCCTCTCCACTGGATTTGGTACCCCAGTGTTAGTTTCCCAAAGGTAGGACCCGAGAGGGTCAGCTGGAGGGGGTATGAGCTCATACTTTACCATGGGCGCCGGGTGGCCGATAACGCCCATGGCCATGTCACTGCCATGAAGTGAAGAAAAGATCTACTGATAGAATGTTACTCATTCATAGAAAGCTTATTGATTCATAGAAAGCTTATTGATTCATAGAAAGCTTACACTTTAATAGAATGGTTACTCATTGATTATTCAATGATAGAATAGTTTATGCTAGTGAGAAGTGCGCCTAAGTTAACTTACCTCAAAGGAATCACCCGTCCCAAAGATGGGCTATGAATACCTTACTCTAAGATAGACAAACTCTATTGGGTCCCGTGCTAAATAGTCCGTTAATGCCTTGGTTGAGTTGATACTACTCATGTTCGGCAAGATGTTATGTTTTGAGAAGAGAAATGTGAAGACCTACATTCTGTTCAAGAAGCGTAGGTGGACGGTAAACGATTGCTATTTGTGCTTGTGTCCGATGAAATCATCTTATGTTATTGCATTGCATAATATTATCTATTAGTTGGTCTTATTATATTTGATACTAGTTACTGACGTGTACGCATTTGTGTTTATGTTTGTTTGTTTGACGACTTTCTATGATTGTCCTGCTATGACACATTGACCTTGGTCTAATGTTGAGCAGCAGGAGTATCATGGGCAGTCGTAGCAGGTATTGGAGCTTCTTTTGCATTGCATTGCATTGGGGGAGAGTGACGAGGGCGAAGCATAACTTGTGTCATACCGTTAATTTGATTCTGTAGTTCTTATTTATCGTTTGTAAGCTTTAGTTACATACGTTTTGTTATGAGGCCTTGTGTTCTCCTTTTGTATATTTGTATTTTCCGCTGCGTTGTTTTTAACTTGTACGGTTTAAAGGAGTCAAACCTTTTTAAAACGCAAGCGTTGTCATCGGAACCACGATCCATGCTTAGCATGTTGATTTGAGAAGCCGGCGATGAATCATTCCGCCGTGATATAGTTTTGATAGACCGTTGATGCCTTTGCTTTATTAGATTCTAAATAACCTATGTTTTTATACAAAGACGCATAGTTTTAGGGCAAGTGCTGCCGAATTTTCCACTCATTTTTTTTAAAATAAACCTTTAATGCTTATTTTAAATTTAACTTTTCCTTTTCTTTTTATGTAACACCCGAATTTCCTTCCGTGCTTCACGATTTTGGTTTCGTTTAAGTGGTCGGAAATTCAGGGGTGTTACAGGTGGTTACCAGAGCCAGTGGTTCCTATATTCGACGCCTTGTGTTTTTAAATTTGTTGAGAAATTTCTTGAAGATAGAAGTTTATCGTGAGAGTTTGGGTAGAGATGGGATAGGTGCATATCACATATTCATGCATAATGATTATCATTGCACGTGCATAGGTAAATATATCAATTGTTTAGCTTATTATAAGATTCATTTTCATGTGTGTTATCACTATAATTAAAGTTATGATTGTGGTTTGAATTATGATATGATGCTAACCAATTAATAGAGTTTATATATGTGTTATCCGAGCACTAATGACAATTGTTACGTATGCTGGGAAATTCATGAGTTGCATGATAGGTATTAATTACGGAAAATAGTATGCATAATTAACTTATAGAGAAGTTGGGTGTATCTGGTATTTTCCTTTTGATGGTGAGGATAGTATAAACTTTGGTTTTATGTGCTTGAAGATTTGTTCATGTTAATTGTTTTCACAAAGCTTATGAGTTTCGATATTGATCTTACACATAAATACATTGCTTATTTATCTGTTTGAAAATTTCTGTTGTCAAGTGCACTCGTTCTCATTACATAGAATGTGGTGACCATAATTCCTTTGAAGATGGTTAATGATTGCGCAAGTATGATTGTAAGTAGTCTAAACACGAATTATAAGGACGAGGAATTAAAAATAGGATAATATTTATACGTGATTGTAAGTTAAGTCGATTGGGTAGATGATTGATATGATAGCCTGTAAATAAAGTCTTGATCATATATTAAGGATGATATTATAGTTTTTGAAGTCTAATTGGTGATTTATGTAAATAAAACGATAATAGTTTTATTCATGTTGTGGAAATTGGTAAGAAAATATTTGCACCTTAGAGTAGTGCTTAGTTTCAAAAAGCGTGTCTTGCTTTGTGCACTTTGAGCTTAGGCTCGATTGGTAACGCCTCGGCTAGGCGAGGCAAAGCCCACTACAAGAGGTGTGCGCCTTAAGCGCCTTGATGTGCTTCATGCATGGTGCATTATTGTTGGGCCTGGAAATTAACTTTTGCTTGTGTGTTAAATAAATAAATAAATAAATTTAAAACCCAAATTCACTAGAATATGAAGTTAAAAAAATTAAAAAAAAAAAAAAAAAAAAAAAAAGAAAAGAAAACATACAACATGTGAAGAAGAAAATAACTTTGGGAATTTTCATATTCTCATTATAATAGTTTTGTGCTAAAGTGGTATTTACCGCAAGGATAATGAATGTTTTCAACCTTGTTGATACTAAATTATGAATATCATGTTGTTTGATGTATTATATGTTTTTGAATCGATTTTTACGCTTAAGTGAGATGAATGCGCCTTGCCTACAAAAAGCCCACGCATGCGCGTTACGCTTTGCGCCTAGGCTTCAAGGATCCTTTGCTCCTTTTGCTTTTTAAAACTAAGGTGTAGTGTAAATTTGAGACCATTGGTTTTTGTCTTCGAAAGTTATTAACGCAGGAATGACACTAGAAAATCAGTCAAGTATTTCAATTGGTTCGAACTTGTATGTCCTTTTATTTTGTTTTGGTTGTGATGATTCTTAAATGTGTTGTAACCCCACAAGTAAGTCTAAAGTAATGTACAAAGAATTTCCATTGATTAATTAAAACCAGTTTTACTAGATATATTGTTATCATGGCTTAATAATGTGAACTTGTAAGTAATAACTTCCTGAAATGTGATATATTTAGTTGGATTATATATCGAATTTAGTCGTAATATTTTAAGTTATCAATTGCATTAGTTAATTTCCAAATTGAGTCATGGTGTATAATTTAGCATGTTATAGTACATTTTCATCATGTATCATTAACTAAAAGAGCATGTTTATTTAAGTAAATTGTTAGGATCATGTTATGATAAGCTAAGTAATGAATGTGAGTATGTGAAGCTCAGAGCATGTAATGATATATCATCATTTATGTGTAACCATGTTGGTTATCAACAAAATCTACTTAATTAAGTAATAGAAGTATTACTTGTAGCATGTTGTGTGATATGTAATGTGGTAACATGAGTGTGAGTTTTGGTTCAACCATGTATTGAGTCATGGATTATAATCGAGAAGTTATGTAAAAACTTAAACTATGTTTTTAAGTAAAGGGATTATGTACCCGATAATCTAAAAGACTTGTTATTGATGTGTAACGCATACAAGAGCATGAAAGCGTTAAGTATAGTTAGAGTAACGTTTAATTGACCCTCGTATGTTAAGTAAAAGATCTTCAGTTAGATTTTGAAAATATCTTGCAAGTGTTAGCGTCAAGTAAAGTAAGTTGGATAGACTCGTGTCTTGTTCCTTGGATTAAGTGCAAGGACCTTGAGAACTACATGTTTATCGTAGCATGGATCACTTTGGGGATCATTAGTCAAGTTTGATGATCCAAATATAGTATTAATGGGTTGTTACGATGGAGTTGAAGGATTCTATAGATGAGATAGTCAGGAATGTGGTGATTGAATCACTACGAATACTCTATATTGTTCTCGTTCAAAAGTTTATCGTAGAATGTCTTCCTAAATGTATAACTCAGCTATTGATTCAGTTGCATAACTCAAGTTCTCGTCTACATATATAAAACTCACTAACGTTTAAGGTAAAGTATTGAGTGTTTGATTGTTTCTCTGAGATAAACTTGTCAAGCTAAAATAAGTAATTCAAAAGTCAATTGAGTTGTTTAAATATTAAAGTGGGTTTTTTTTTTTTTTTTTCTCTTTTAAATTGGAGTTTTAGTAGCATACAATTATATCCTGAAACTTTTCTATGTAAAAGTATCTTGAAATTGACTTATATCATGTTATTATATATATTAGTAAAAGTTATAATGTCTGTCTATCTACTAGTTGGCTATGGTTGTTAAACTCTACTTGGAATGATTTTGCTACCCTTACTCCATCAACTTTATCCATGTCTTGTTAAAACATTTGAGTAAATCCCTTGAAACTTGTTTAGAAGTAAAATTGTTTTTGTACAAATCCAAATAAAACTATGCTCTTTCATGTAGTAACCATGCTACCTTACTTTGCGCAATCATCCAAATTCAACATACTGTGTTGCAACTATACAAACGTATCAAATTTATGAAGTAGAGCAGTCGATAAGACCAGCGTTACCCTGGTGAAATCCCTTATTCCATCATAGTTCCTTTAATTGTTCTAGCATGACTTTCCTCGCTATAAAATATTTTGATATATTTGTTTTCCTGAGATCCATACTATTATTCAGGCTTTTTATGAAGTGAATTACGCAAACGTCTCTTTGAGTTGACTGTTCTATGACATAAATGAGTGAAAGAAAAAGGGATTGGGATGTTTAGTAAACTTGAAAGATGGTTTACTACATGTTATAATGCGTTTACTATGGGAGAATTACGATTGAGGGCTTCGTTCGATGAAAGGAATATTGAGAATTGTTACTAGAATTAAGTCAGGCACGAAGCTTCTACAACCTTTTGAGGTCATAGAGAAGATTCAAATTGTCCTATTTTTGAGGTTAGTTGAGTTACGGGGTCGTAACCTAGTTTTAAGGGGGGTAGAATGCGATAGAATTTTGCGCCTTTCACGCATTTCTTTCCTCTGTAATACGAGCTTATTACAAACTCATATGCTTTAATTGGTAGTTTGAGTCAATTTGTGTGATATCTACATGCTTTTGATTGGTTGTTTTGGTTAATTGTGTGATATTTACATGCTTTTGATAGGTCGTTTGAGTTAACTTGTGTCATAACTTCATGTTTTGCTCAGTTGTTTGTATCAAGTTGGGCGATTATAAACACTCGAAACTAAATATGTATGACTATTTTAATAGATTGAGTATCCTTTTTGCTAATAGAGTCAATAAGTCACGATCTTTAAGCTAATTCACAGGCTTAAAACGGTTAAAAATACTTTCCCGAGTTATTAGAAATACAACTTTTAGTGACGGTGCCTTGTTACTCTAGTTTCGGGGACGAAACTTCTTTTAAGGGGGGTAGCCTGTAACACCCCACCAATTTATAACGTCATTATTTTATTATTACAATAGTTTTTGAAGATTTTAGAATTTAATTAAATTATTTTCGAATTAGTTTTAATAGATTCGTGTCTCACACGAACATTAAATATTAACATATTTGTATTGAAAATAGAGTTGTGATTATTTAAAATAAAGAGATTCGAATTATAATTATTTTTTTTATTTATTTAAATTATGAGCACATGAAAGTGAATTGTCTTAATAAGACTTTATTAGAAGATTCACCTTATAAAGAGATGGGCTAGGGTTTAAAGTGAGACCCATCCTTAACCTTTGCAAACAAAAAAAGAAGAGAGCCGCCTAACCAATGTTATTAAAATCGCGATCCGGATCGTAAAATCGTACGATTTTACGATTCCACCTGGGCCTTACGAGTTGGATCGGAAGTAAAATCGGAATCAGGTAAAATCGCCCATAAAATCGGTAAAATCGGGTAAAATCGGGTGAAATCGGTAAAATCGGACCGATTTTACCGATTTTACCAAAATGCTTGAAATTAAGCACATGACAATTTTTACTTTTAAAAAAACCCTATATCTCAATTTACCTAAATCTTCATAAAGCAGCCCGCAGCCTACGCCTTACCTCCAGACCTCATTCTTCTCTCTCATTGTTTTATTATTATTGAATTTGTGCGGGATGTGTGAATTTTTTTATTGAATTAAATAGTATAATTGATTCATTTTTATTGATTACTCATGTTGGATTAAAGAGTAGTATTATGTAGTTAATGAGTATTTACTTATTTATTTATGATTAATTTTGCTCATGAGTATTTTGTTAATTACACAAGTTTGTCAACTTGTACGTGACTTTATTAATAGATGGTGTAATTTATATTGCTTATCATGTAACAGTGAAGACGTGAACTCATAAAGTAACTAACTTGACTTTTGTTTTATTACACAATATATTTATATAATAGGTAATTTTAAGTGTTTCTTTCACATTTAAAATGTCTTGAAATAAATACAAACTTCAAAAACTACTTAAATTAGAAAAATTGGTAGAATCGGTCGATTTTACGATTCGATTTTACGATTCGATTTTAAGAGGGGCTTCCGATTCAAAGTAAAATCCCGATTTTAACAACCTTGCGCCTAACTCCCCTTTCCCTTCCTCCTTCACCCTCACGGCAGACCCACAGAAAACGCCGGCCAGCAGCCCAGCCGTGACAGTAGCCGGCCTCACAGCACCACCGGTCTTTCCCCCTCTTCAACGTGTGACGCAGCAGCTCCTCCCCCCCTCCAAACACCTGCGGCAGCAGCAGCAGCCTAGTGTGCTGCAGTTTCATGCGTGCCGGCTGCTTTGGTGGCCGGTTTTGGGGTCGTTTCTCCTACCGGTTTGGTCCCGTGCCACCACCACCACAACCTTTATTTACCCCTTCACCTTTTGCTAGTACTACCTTTGTAAGAACACCTCTTCTTTCATTTGATTTTTTTCTTGTTTTCAATTCAAAGTTGTATAAAGTTTATGAGTGTGATGTTTATTCTTGTGTATTTTCATTGAATCTTTTGTGGGTTAGAATTTAATTGATGAATTGAACATAATTATGATTTAGGGTTTTAAGTGTGATGAGAAATTATGGGTTGTGTTTTGATTGTGTATCAATTTTATTTAATCTTATCATGGGTGAGAGTTTGATTTGTGATTTAAATATAATTATGAGTTAGGGTTTAAAGTATGAATGAAAATGGTGGTAGTTTTACCACTTTTAGTGTTTCGGGGTGCCTTATAATTTAATAGATTTGTAGAAGCTTTAAAAATGCAATTTTATTGTGAATGAGTTATAAATTCTTATAATTGAGAATATAAGTCACTAAAGTGGGAGTTGATTGTCACTTGCTTCATAAAGATGATGGTGGGTATTGTTTATATTATTTAGTGTCAATATTAGTCAACTGTGGTATCATCATAGTCATTAGGGTGGATGTTGTCGTACTAAGAATGTTTGATATGGTTGATTCGTTAGTTATTGTAAGCTGGGTAATTGTAGCCAAACCATATGTTGTTGTTAAGTGTTAGTACTTTACTAATTTTCATGGTAATGAGGTTTTATAACTTGAGTCTCGTGGTTTATAGAAACGGTCATAACATTCATTTTTGTTGTTGCGAAAGCCTATTTGATTGTTGGTTTAGTGGATGTGAAAGCCTATTTGATTATTGAATTAATTTCATAACTTATGAATAAGTATGGATTGAGTATGTGAATTGGTTTAGTATGCATTAAAATAAGTAGAAGTTGCTTTAGATGGTGAATGATAACTTGTTTTAGCATTTAGATGCTTTAAGTGGAGACAAATAGTTTTATTAGTTCCACTCCAAACTTGTTTAGGTTCCCAGTTCATAGGAGGAAGATGGAACCTTAATTGGGTGATCATTGTGTTTTGTGTCGTGTAGTGACGCTTACAGGTACGTATACGCAGTAACTAATTCTTATTTACAATTTTCCTTTAAGACATTATTGTTCATTGTTTATTGTGATATATATGCATTGTATCAAAATTATGATATATTAGCAAGTAAGTCTTGTAGGAAGAGATATCGATTACGAAATCCTCGAGCATAAAATAGTTTAGAGAATGAGAGTATTAGTAGAAGGCGGGGACCATTTCCCCCTTATTTATTTAAGAATTAGGTTATGCCTTACTTGGAGTTAGAATGACTCCTTTATAGTTGAATTTTATATTTCTTTTGAGTTGCTCAGTGGGTATAGGCGTTCTGCTATCCTAGGGCATTCATTAATAGTGAAAAGCGGGAGTTATTCCCCTTTGATAAAGTACCAAATTATGATTAGTTGGCGTGACTCAACAGGATTATATCCGGTTGATTTAGTAGTCCCCTAGGTGAGGTTCGACGGGACCACTGTAAGGGGGGTATGAGCATACTTTGTCAATTGGGCGCCGGGTGGCCGATAACGCCCCTTGACCGAGGTGTCACCATGCGGGCCTTGCAAACCCTAATATGGTTGCCTCTCCACTGGATTTGGTACCCCAGTGTTAGTTTCCCAAAGGTAGGACCCGAGAGGGTCAGCTGGAGGGGGTATGAGCTCATACTTTACCATGGGCGCCGGGTGGCCGATAACGCCCATGGCCATGTCACTGCCATGAAGTGAAGAAAAGATCTACTGATAGAATGTTACTCATTCATAGAAAGCTTATTGATTCATAGAAAGCTTATTGATTCATAGAAAGCTTACACTTTAATAGAAGGGTTACTCATTGATTATTCAATGATAGAATAGTTTATGCTAGTGAGAAGTGCGCCTAAGTTAACTTACCTCAAAGGAATCACCCGTCCCAAAGATGGGCTATGAATACCTTACTCTAAGATAGACAAACTCTATTGGGTCCCGTGCTAAATAGTCTGTTAATGCCTTGGTTGAGTTGATACTACTCATGTTCGGCAAGATGTTATCACTACTACATAATTGGTTTTAGGTAACACCCAAAAAGTGTAACCTAAAGTGCTTAAAGTGTTACTATAGACCTAAGGTAACACTTTTTTGGGAGCTACATCTGGCGGTGTTACTTATTCTCTTAAGTAACACTTTTACATGCATATGGTAACACTTGTAAAAGTGTTATTTCAAATAACTTTAGGTAACACTTTTTTTGCATATGTATCATTTTCATAGTGTTACTTATCGTTACTTATGTAACACTTTTTATAATTAGGTATCACTTTTTCATCTCATCAAATTTAGCTATTGTAACACTTTTCAATAATGTAGCACTTTGAACTACTTTATGTAACACTTTGTTGAGGATTAGGTAACATTTTTTTTCATATTAGGTAACACTTTTTCATTTAATCAATTAAATGTAACACTTTTAAAAAAAACTATAATTTTTGCAATTAATTGTTGTTCGAAGGAATCGAACACGCAATATCTCTCAGCACCTCTAATATTGATTCGCACCCACTACCAACTGAGATGCATGATATTTTGTGATTTATTATGAAATCAAATGTATATATTCCTGTTTGCAAACAACTATAAATACATACCACACTATATAATCTTAATCTAAATCATTCAAAGTTATATATCTTGGATAATTATTTAATAGTTGTAAATTTTGAAATATTCATTAGCCCTAACTTGGATAATATAAAATATTAAAAATAGTTTGGGGTCAGTATCAATATTGTAAGAAGATTTAATTAACTAAAATTCAAAAGTTATTTTGTTAATTTATGATTTTAAAAATAAAAAAATAATAAATAAGTAAAATAGTGTTACAATTGGGTTAGTATTGTAAAAAGTGTTACATATTAATTAGCGTTACCAATTGTTAAAGTGTTACGTATTAGTGTTACCAATTCTTAAAGTGTTACATATTAGTGTTACTAATTATCAAAGTGTTACATACAAGTGTTACCAATTTTAAAGTGTTACATATTAATGCTACCACATTTGAAAGTGTTACATATTAGTGTTACCAATTATTAAAGTGTTACATACAAGTGTTACCAATTTTAAAGTGTTACATATTAGTGCTACCACATTTGAAAGTGTTACATGTAAGTGTTACTAATTTTAAAAGTGTTACATGTAAGTGTTACTAATTTTAAAAGTGTTACATGATTGTGTTACTTAAAGATAAAGTGTTACAAAAGTGTTACCTAATAGTTTTAGGAAATTGGATATCAAAATGTGTTACCAATATGTGTTACCTAAAGTCATTTTTGTACTAGTGTATGTTTTGAGAAGAGAAATGTGAAGACCTACATTCTGTTCAAGAAGCGTAGGTGGACGGTAAACGATTGCTATTTGTGCTTGTGTCCGATGAAATCATCTTATGTTATTGCATTGCATAATATTATCTATTAGTTGGTCTTATTATATTTGATACTAGTTACTGACGTGTACGCATTTGTGTTTATGTTTGTTTGTTTGACGACTTTCTATGATTGTCCTGCTATGACACATTGACCTTGGTCTAATGTTGAGCAGCAGGAGTATCATGGGCAGTCGTAGCAGGTATTGGAGCTTCTTTTGCATTGCATTGCATTGGGGGAGAGTGACGAGGGCGAAGCATAACTTGTGTCATACCGTTAATTTGATTCTGTAGTTCTTATTTATCGTTTGTAAGCTTTAGTTACATACGTTTTGTTATGAGGCCTTGTGTTCTCCTTTTGTATATTTGTATTTTCCGCTGCGTTGTTTTTAACTTGTACGGTTTAAAGGAGTCAAACCTTTTTAAAACGCAAGCGTTGTCATCGGAACCACGATCCATGCTTAGCATGTTGATTTGAGAAGCCGGCGATGAATCATTCCGCCGTGATATAGTTTTGATAGACCGTTGATGCCTTTGCTTTATTAGATTCTAAATAACCTATGTTTTTATACAAAGACGCATAGTTTTAGGGCAAGTGCTGCCGAATTTTCCACTCATTTTTTTTAAAATAAACCTTTAATGCTTATTTTAAATTTAACTTTTCCTTTTCTTTTTATGTAACACCCGAATTTCCTTCCGTGCTTCACGATTTTGGTTTCGTTTAAGTGGTCGGAAATTCAGGGGTGTTACAGTGGTGCTTGTACTTTGCACAGTCACTGTCACAATTGTGCCTACTGCCAATCAGTTGTGAGACTAAGAGCCGAGTGCTGCCGGTCTTGATTAGCGATGGGCTGTTGGTTGGCCTACATGGCGAGAAGATGAACCAATTCGTAGATGTGTTTCTGGAATCAGTGTTCGGGTTGCAGTTTGTTGCCCTAAACCTGTTATTAGGAAGCTTTAATCCTATCTAAAGATCTGCAATGTGTTTTGTGAGCTGGGTTGTTATTAGGAAGCTTTAATCCTATCTAAAGATCTGAATGGCCTTTTTGTGCTCAAGTTTGTTGATGGTTGCTGCTGGTACTACTGGCTGTTGCTACTGTTTGGTGCTGTTGGCTGGCTGGCTGACGCCCAGCTTTGGGCTGCTGCTTCTTAGGCAAAATGTTGATGATGCTACCTTGTTGCTGTCCTGTTTGCACAATGTTGCTGAGTTTGGCATGCTGCTGCTGATGCTGAGTGGGATAAACAGATGCTGCATTGTGGGGCTGAGTGAGGCTGTTGGGCTGTTAATGCTACTGTTTATGTCGTGTGGTGATTGCTTGCGGATTGGGTTGCTGATACGCTTTATTCACAGATGTTGCTTCATTCTTAAGCTGCTTTGCTGTGTGCTGCTTTGTGAAGGGTTTCCTGCTGCCTGGTGCTGGGTACCTTGTTACTGGTGCTGATGGTTGGGTTAAGAATATAGACTGCCCAAGCTGTGGTTGTGATGAATATCTTGTGCTAGATCCTATGAATGTAGATCTACGTTTGCTGATACATCGTGCTTCTCCTCATAGTTTACTCGAGATCAAAGTATATAAGTTTAGTTTGGTATACACAGGCTTTTTGTCTAGTTTGTCTCTACATGTTATAACATTGATCTAGCATCAAATGTATAGGCAAGGAGGAATTTTCTCCTTTTTTGGAGATGTCGACTCCTTTAAACGAATGACGAGGGGCCTGTCCCTCTGATGCTTCGAACGGGTAGACGTCTCAGTCTTTTGAACTTTGCTGTAAGCCTTGGCTTTTTTCTGGCATTTTATAATACTTAATTTGCCAAAAATAATAATAATAATAATAATAATAATAATAATAATAATAATAATAATAATAATAATAATAATAATAATAATAATAATAATAATAATAATAATAATAATAATAATAATAATAATAATGATGATGATGATGATGATAATAATGATAATAATGATAATAATAATAATAATGATAATAATAATAATAATAATAATAATAGGAAATGTAAGCCACCTCTCTCTAACCTCTCTCTACAACTCCCCTCTCTGCTGGGCGATTTGATCTGCCCCGCCATGGCAGGCAGGAGGCGGGGCCGGCCACCGAGAAGGTTAGAGACACCAGTGTGCTAGTGGACCTCCGCCATCCCTGCGGTGGTATACCTACCAATATCGTCCTGGTAGTCTTTGTCTTTGAGTAAATCCAAATTTCGAAAACCCTAAATTTCGATTTATAATTCTGTTTTTTGGGGGTGAAAGCCTCAGTTTTGTTTGGGTTTAACCCATTTTTGAGAGTTCGAATCTCCCAATCCCAAATTGGAGATTGCGAACAACTTTTGTTGAAGGCTAGGTTTGCTGGAATGGGTTGGCGGCTCCCCAAATCATCGCATGTTTGTATCTGGTGAATTGTACCGGTGCATTCGAAGGTTGTAATTGGGTTTTCGTCCCCATAATGCTACGGATGCCTTAAGTTTTGCCCAGAATTCCATATTTGGGACAACCCTAATTTTAAGAGTTTGAGATTCTCAATCCTTGCTTTGAGTTCGAAAACCCTAAATTGAATTAGGGGAAATAGTACATGCTTTGAAACTAAGCCAATTTAGTGATTGAAGGTCGGGATATGGTGCTCTCCGTGGAACCCTAAGCGCATCTGAGGTATTTTACGGTGTGTTCAGCCCCGCCCTTTTCGTTGAAGCTGTTCTTGCTTTACCCCTGAGTCCTGGGTGGACTATGGATTCAAGCCTTCAAAAAGAGTTGGTGTTCTTCTCGTCCCTCTCATGGTTCAAGGTTTGAGCTCTAATCCATGGTCTCCCTAGTTAGTACTCTATAGATTTGTCTCAATGAACTGTAGCCCTGCAGTTTGGTATTTGAGGCTAGCACTGCTATGCCTGACCCCTGGTAGTCTGACCCTTCGTGGTCGACGCTACAATTCTGAACTAGTATTTATGCCTTATGAAGGAGTGCTTGGGTGGTGAGGGTTGTTTGACGACTGCTCCCCCCACCCCCTATGGGTTTGATGCTAGATATCTGTTCATGATGGTAGTACTTTTGGATGGTTTGAGATATCTGTTGTCAATTATGCTTGGATACAGTCTCTGCCTGGTGTTATGATTGGTATGGTATGTGCTGTAAGAGGTGTGCAACTGCCGCTTGTAGGTCTACGGTCTCCACATACGTTTGCTAGTGGATTGATAGTATTGGTGCCCAAGTTTATCAAGCTGCTGTATGTTCCCTCCATGAAGGGTGTTTTGTGATCATGGTTAGCTGTTTTTGAATGATTGTAATGGTACCTGACAAAGGATCTAAGGCTGCCTTGGTTTGCTGGAGTACCGTGGAGTATTGGAGTTGGCAACTCTTAGTTATTGTATGTAATGGTACTAAAAGCTTCGAACAAGCTACTACTGGATCATTGATCAGCGAAAGACAAACCCTTAATATTGTAAAGAATGTCACTTGTATTGGTGTAGTGATCTAACCGTATTGTTTTCGGCTAGGAGATACTATCTTCTTTTTTGGAGGCGTCTTTCCAAACCTCGCGGATGACAAGGGGCATGTCCCTTGGAGCTTCGTTTGGCGAGACCTCTCAGTCTGTTGAACCCGTTGTAAGCTTCGGCTATTTTTTTTGGCATTTTATAAGATTTACTTTGCCAAAAAAAAAAAAAAAAAAATAATAATAATAATAATAATAATAATAATAATAATAATAATAATAATAATAATAATAATAATAATATTAATAATAATACTGTAATGGTGCTGCTTGTCATTTTATAATACTTCTTTGATTGGTCTTGAGGCTGCCTGCTACTGATTTGTTGCTTATCATACTGTAATGGTGCTCCTGCTTCAACATTGTTAGTTGCTCTTAGTGGGTCCTATGTTTTTTCTTTTTTTTTTGTGTCCTACTGTTTTTGGTCACTTTGGCCCCTTTGGTTGTAATGTCCTTTTGTACCTACGATAGAACTTTATTTTGGCTTGGTCCCGTTGGACCCTTTTGGTAGATAAGTAGGTAGCTTTTCGCTTGTTAAACCGCCGCCTGTGGCGAGTTTCTTTTTGAGATACCCCAGGTTCATCCGTGCACATGAAGAGTGAGGTAGAGAAACCCTTCCTAGAAGGTGGGCTCTTCTTTCACACTGATGCAATTGTAGGGTGACCCTCGGTTATCTGGGTTTTGTTACCCCATTGTAAATGTTTTGTTTAGTGTTAATAGAAAATCGCTTGACAAAAAAAAAAAAATAATAATAATAATAATAATAATAATAATAATAATAATAATAATAAAAATAATAATATTAATAATAATAATGATAATAATAATAATAATAATAATAATAATAATAATAATAATAATAATAATAATAATAATAATAATAATAATAATAATAATAATAATAATAACATTCAGACACTAGTGGGGCTAACAGAGTCTTTTAATATTAGAGTGGGCCCACATCATGGATCAACACTTAGTCCTTTCATCTTTGCAATGATTATGGATGAAATTTCAAAATCCATCTGGGAAACCGTACCATGGTGTATGCTTTTCGCCGATGAGACAGTCTTGGCCGCAGAAACTAAGGAGGAGGCTAATAGTAAATTGGAAGAATGGAGGGAAGCCTTGGAGGGTAAGGGGATGCGCATAAGTCGCTCGAAGAATGAATACATGCGATGTAACTTTTGTGGGACAAAATCGATAGGGGAGCCAGAGGTGTCCATCAGGGGAGAAGTTGTTGCATGCACGTCCGAGTTTAAATATCTGGGTTCAGTAATTCTGAACAATGGGGAGATTGAGGGTGACATTACTAACCGTATGCAGATAGGTTGGCTCAAATGGAGAGCAGCGACTGGGGTGCTTTGTTATAAAAGATTTTCTAGTAGACTAAAAGGGAAACTCTACCACATTGCGATTAGGTCGGCTTTGTTGTACGGAACATAGTGTTGGCTTGTAAAGAAGGCTTTCGAGCGGAGAATGGATGTAACAGAGATGCGCATGCTGAGATGGATGTGTGGTAAGACAAGGATGGACAGGATTAGAAATCAGGAGTTTAGGGAGAAGTTAGGGGTTGCACCTCTCTCTACAAAGATGCGGGAGAACAGGCTCAGATTGTTTGGACATGTGAAGAAAAGCACCCATGACGCCCTAGTGAGAAGGGTTGAACGCATCATAGTGGAAGGCAAGATAAGCCGAAGAAGACCTAAGAGGACGTGGGAGGAGCAGATTAACAGCGACCTGCTCGAACTACACCTCTCTAAGGACCTGACCAAGGATAGAGCCACATGGCGGCGCCTTATTCACGTCCTAGATTACTAGACTTGTTTGTTACTGTTATGTGTCTTTCGTCATCGCTATTCACTGCCTCTTTTACCTGTATCGTTTATAATTTTTTAAATGATCCCTATGCTTGGCTAACGTGGGTGTAAGATGCAGATTTTCGGATATTTGCAGGTCCTATCCTTGAAGACTCCTCTAGAGCCGAAGGACTCTTATGACCGCCCTCTCCTTATGGGTATGAGACGTCGTCGACTTTCCTTCCCCGGACCGTGACTATAGAGTATCTATGTGCGGGAACACTGGGTATGATGATAATGATGATGAATAATAATAATAATAATAACAATAATAATAATAAATATGTATGCTTGGACGTTTTTGATGTTGATCTTCTCGGACGTGTTTTTTTAAAACCCTTTAAAACGGTAAAAAGTATTCCTCCCAAACAGCGTCTCGGCTTCTTTAGGGTGTTTCTCCATGCTGTTAATGTGGTTTTAGATTTCCCACGTAATGTATCTACCTAGGTGCAGCTTCTTACCTTGCCTTGCTGTGTTTTAAGCACCTTTTTGCCCATCAATAGATCCGAGCGTAGGTCGAGCACGAGGGAGCCTTGCCAGTTTGATAGTATTTCCAATAATTTCTAAATGGCGTGATCCAGATCACATGCTCTGGTTGATTTTGTGTCGTCTTGCGGAGGTACCTCACCCCATTGCTAGTGCTAAGAAGGCCAGTAATCTTAAAGACTCTAATTTATATCAATACAAACGCAAACTCGGGGAAGGTCATTTCACTACTGCAATCAAGGTGTTATCGTCTTCTTGTATGACACCCTTTTCCCCAGACACCCTTCAGGCTCTACAATCTAAGCATCCTTTTTCGCCCCCTCCAGTTCGACCTTCTATTCCTTTCCATGAGGAAGCTCTCTTAATGACAAAAGATAGGTGCTGAGCAAGATCCATAATTTCCCTAAGGGGACCTCGTGCGGTAGAGACGGGCTTAGAGCTCAACATCTTATGGACATGCTAGAAGGTGTGGCGTCAGCGATTGCTGACGCCTTGTGCTTTATCACCAAGGTTGTCAACCTGCTCCTGCATGGTAAGTGCCCTAGTGTGCTTGGAGGCTATATTGCCAGTGCATGCCTCACCCCTTTAGTTAAGCCAAGGACGGTATTCGTCTTATTGTTGTTAGCACGGGTTTATAAAACTTTGTCATCCTATTTTGAAGATCTTCAATTGCGGTCGGCACATACGGGGGTGCTGAGGCCATTCTTCATTCTATTAACCGGCTTGTCGAATGCAAGGGTGATATACAGGGTATCTCCATGCTTTTAGTAGACTTTCAAAATGCTTTCAACCTAGTTGATAGGAGTGTCATGTTGTCTAAAACAAGGACCCAGTGCCCTTGTCTTGCACCTTGGGTTGAATTTGTTATTGCCATCCCGCTAGGTTATGTTATGGTGACTCTATTCTCCGGTCCTACCAAGGTGTTCAATAAGGTGACCCCTTAATAGGCCCTTTACTTTTTTCCCTTACTTTAACAATATTATTATTTAACAATATTATTTTCAAAATAATCTCATGATACTAAATTAGTATTATTTAACAATATTATTTTCAAAATAAAACAAAATAATATTTTGATAGCAAAATTATTTTGCAAGATATTAAACAACTATAGAATAATTATATTTTCATAATTATACTGACATACAAATACATGTCATTGCTACTCATCTACTTCATATTCCTATTTGCTTTAAAAAGTAATTTTACTATTAAATGGGTTATTTCACCTATAAATATATATTTCTAAAAAAATTGTAGGAATGGTAATATATTTTTCAAGATTTTTAAAATGAGATCAAATTTGTAATATTTTTGACTCTTTTAAAAAACAATTCAAAAAATCATTCAATTATTCAAAAAAAAAAAAATAAGCTATATATCAAAAAAATAATTCATTTTAATTTATTAAAAAATTACATTAAATTTTTTCATGAAAATATAATGGAAAAAACTAAATATAAGATTGCACTTGACTATATTTTAGCTAAATAAGGTCAAAGAGTGACCTATTGTTGTATTTCACTAAATTCATGTGATCATGTCATTGCTATCTGTTTATTTGATCTTATTCCTATTTGCTTAAAAAATATAGTTTTATTTAATAAATGGGTAAATTCACTATAAATAAGTTTATTTAAAAAAAAGTTATACGAACGGTAATATTTGTTCAAGATCTTTAAAATGAGACCAAATTTGTAATCTAATATTTTTGACCCTTTTTAAGAAATTTCAATAAATCATTCAATTAATAAAAAAAAATTAAGCTTCATTATAAAAAATCATATTGATTTATTAAAAATTTTAATGTAAATTAATTTATTCATAAAAATATAGTTAAAAAATATAAATATAAGATCTCACTTGACTAAATTTTATCTAAAAGAGGTCAAAAAGTAATCTATTGGTCTTTGAACAAACAATCGAGAGAGACAAAGTGACTTAGTCATCTGAAAACTGAGATATATATATATATATATATATATATATATATATATATATATATATATATATATATATATATATATATATATATATATATATATATATATATAGGGATAGGATCAAGTGAAAACACTTAAAGTGGTGAAAACTGAAAACCAAACAGAGATATACATATTGAAGCAAAAGAGATACATAACATCTTATAGGGTGTACATATTTTTTGTGAAGAAAAAAGTTCATATTATTTACAAAAATGTCATCTGAATATGTACCCCTTTTAAGCTGTTATGTACCCTTTTTAACAAATGTCTAATTATTTACGAAACTGTCACCCAAATATGTACTCCATTTGATCTATTATGTACCCCTGTTTTCAGTTTTCACCATTTTAATTGGTTTTCACACGATCCAAATCGTATATATAGATATATATATATATATATATATATATATATATATATATATATATATATATATATATATATATATATATATATATATATATATATATATATATATATATATATATATATATATATGTATATATATATATCTATATATATATATATATATATATATATATATATATATATATATATATATATTATATATATATATATATATATATATATATATATATATATATATATATATATATATATATATATATATATATATATATATAGAGTCAAGTTCCAGTGAGAACCAAGCTTATATGAGAACCGTGAGAACCAATCTCTCCGATAAAAATGTGTTACTTTTTCATAGAAAAGATGTTACTTTTGGACATAAATATGTTACTTTTGTTTTTAAAAAAATGTGTTACTTATTAGCAAATTAGTGTTACTTTCAGAAAAAAAAATATAAATACAAAGTTAACACATTTTTATTGAAAAGTAACACCTTTTTATGTTAAAAGTAACACCTTTTTGTGAGTTTTTTTCAGAATTTTTTTCTTAAAGTAACACATTTTTGCCTAAAAGTATCATCTTTTTTATTAAAAAAAAGTAACACATTTTTGCCTAATAGTAACATGTTTCTAGTAAAAAAGTAACGCATTTTTGTCAGGCAGATTAGTTCTCACGGTTCTCATATAAGAATGGTTCTCACTGGAACTTCTTCCTATATATATATATATATATATATATATATATATATATATATATATATATATATATATATATATATATATATATATATATATATATATATATATTGTTACGGGTCATACTTCCTATGTCCTATGAAAGGGCAAAACGACCTTAGGTCAATGAAGTCAAAAGTCAAACTCTCCTTCATATCGGTCAAGGCTTACAGCTCCAGCTAAAGTCCAAGGAAGAAAACCTATTTGCAGGACAGCGGTTATTTAATCTGTTCAGGTCAAAGATCCTTCCCTGAAAACCACCTATGGTCTTAGTAACTGCTCTCCATGATGTCCCCTCCTGCAGATGTAACTTCCAGCAGTTATCTACCTAAGGATAACTGCCTAGGAAGGGTAACTCCCAAGACAGACCTACCTTAAAAGCAACATTCGACTTCGATAATCAGGTTACGCAATCTTACCCAAAAACTCATATACATCACATTTTCCTTGGTCTGACTTAAGCATCGGAGAGCCCTTCCGGGACTAGGCCCCCGGGTTAGCTTTCTTTGTGGTTGCAGGAACACCACGCGCGGCGGTCGGACTACTACCAGCCCTTATTTCAGAAGATACTTACCTCTTAAAGTCCCCCTACAAATTTGACAGTTTCTTAGCAGAAACAGTTTGGCGCCGTCTGTGGGGATAACGAGAAGTATCATCCTTCAAAACACCTGAAACTCCACCCTAACTTAAAAAAGATGGCACCCAGAAGAACAAACACCAAAGAAGCGTCAGTCGCACGCAGCACTGACACTTCCACCTCACGACCTGAAAATCGACCGGTGACGAGGCAGGATCTCGATGCTCTCGCTGACAATCTTTCCCGAACATTTGCTGAGCAGTTACGCAATGTCACTGCCCAGCAACCTTCCGCGGCACCGAACGATCCTGACATAAATGCCACCCTGGCAGCCATGACACAGCAAATCCAAGATCTGAGAACCTTGTTTGCAGAACAACAGAGAGTTCCTTCCGAACAAGGTCGGAAGGAAGCCGAAGAAAATCTTGCCCATTCACGGGTGAAAACTTCAAGACAACCAACTCCCTCCCGCAGAGATGACTCAAACTGCGCCTCCTCTAAAAGACGCACTAGTGATCTACGAACTCATCTTGACAGCCGTCGGAAAGAAAGGAGCAGTAATGTTCAAAGCTTTTTAGATGGGAGGAGGAGAGAAAGATCTAGAGACCTTCGGGAACGACTGAATTCGGATTATGTGGCAGAATCCTCCGCACGCCCCCGCGAGAGGGAAGCGCCTATGCAGCTGAACTCTCCCTTATCAGCGGACATTCTAGCCACACCTAATCCATCCAAGATAAAGGTGCCCACCATTCCTCCATTTTCTGGCACTCAATGTCCAGAGGAACACATGATAGCTTATAAAAACGTCATGGTGTTGTATACAACTGATTCCTCGCTATTGTGCAAATTCTTCCCGATCACGCTCACAGGCCTAGCCCTGACTTGGTTTACATCGCTTCCCAATGGAAGCATCCACAGTTTCACTGAACTCGAGGCCAAGTTCCTCAATCACTTCACGGCATCAAGGAGACAAGAAAAATCCAACTTCCATTTGTTGAGTATCACCCAACAAGATGGAGAATCTTTGTCTGCTTACCTTCAGCGATTCCACGATGGAGTGCTGGCGGTTACAGACCTGGAGGAATCGATTGCAGTCTCAGCTTTGATCAACGGCATGAGGACCCATAAACTGAAGTTCCAACTCCTGGAGAACCAAGTTAAGTCCTACGCAGAAGCCATGAGACAGGCAAGGAGTTATGTCACCGCATCCGATATCTGTCAACAACTAGACCCTACCTCCAGGAAAAGAAAAAATGACAAGGCGGTAGACACAAGAGACAGAGCAAGACAGGATGACCATAATCAGAAACGAGGATCCAGTAGATCTGATCGAGACAGGAAGTATCCTCCACGTGACATCAGGGATGATGGATATGAAGCCAAGTTCAACCGCAACAGGGCGGAGATTTTTTATGCCGTTAAGGATCAATTACCCCCTCCTGCTGCCGTTCCTACACCTAAGTACCGCCGAAACATGGACTTATGGTGTGAATATCATAAAGAGCATGGTCATACCCTCCCTAACTGTCGGGAGTTGAAAAGAATCCTAAACAAATATGCGGAGGAAGGGAAATTGGACCGTTTCCTCAACAAAGAGGATGATAGAAAGCAACCTGAAAGGAAGAAACATCGACTTGATGATCTTGACATTGAGAAGTTGACTTCTCTACACTCCAGAAATTCATCTGCTGCTACTGATGGTGTGATTAATATGATAGTGGCGGGCTATTCTGAGGTGTTCCCCACCATCCGATCAGCAAGAGACAGCATACATACCCTTATGAAGGGTCCTCCCAAAGAAGAACCAACATGCCCTGAAATGAAATTCAGTCAGGAGCTAAGCATTCCTTTGCAGCAGCCACATTCTGATCCAGTGGTGGTCACCCTAAAAATAAGCCATATGAAAGTCCGCCGTATCCTCGTCGATACCGGAAGTTCTGCTGACTTGATAACCATGGATTGTCTTCGCCAAATGAAATACGAAGAGAAACACCTTCAACCCATGGACAGACCTCTGATTGGGTTTGGAGGTGGAAGGGTCTTCCCCCTAGGCACCATTGTCCTTCCTGTCAGAATTGGTGAGAAAAACAATGGACGCAATATTGCTGTTCGTTTCACAGTGGTAGACCTGAAATTCTCCTATAATGCCATCATGGGTCTTCCTCTCATCAACAAAGTCAAGGCAGTCATCTCTACTCATCAGTTGCTGCTGCAATATGAGAAGGATGACTCTACTGTCGGAATCCTACGGGGTGACCAAAAATCAGCAAGGGAATGCCTAGTCAATTCCCTCAAAGGGGAAGAGATACCTCGAGAATCTGGACAGAAAAGAAAGTTGGAAGATGCTGCCATCCTCTCCGTTGCAACCCCTTCTCAAAGGCCAGAACCATCTGATAAACATGAAGAAGTTGATGTTTGGGGGAAGGGAGAGATGATCAAAATTGGCACAAATCTGAATGCTGATATCAGAGAAGAATTGTTGAAAGTCATCTCTGAATTCCGTGATATCTTTGCCTTCAATGTATCTGAAATGCCTGGCATCCCTAAAGATCTCATGTGTCACAAATTAGACATCAAACTTGGCTATAAACCAGTGAAGCAAAAGTTGAGGCACCAAGGTCAGGAAAGAATAGAGGCGGCCAAAGCCGAGGTCCAGAAATTACTCAAAGCCAATTTCATAAGGGAATGCCAATACTCTGAATGGCTCTCTAATGTGGTGCTGGTGAAGAAACCTAACGGAAAGTGGAGAATGTGCGTTGACTTCACTGATTTAAGCAAGGCCTGTCCTAAGGACGACTACCCGCTTCCAAAGATAGATCGCCTAGTCGATTCTACAGCGGGGCATGCCCTCCTTAGCTTCATGGATGCAAACGCGGGATATCATCAAATCCCCCTAGCAGAAGAAGATCAACCACACACTGCCTTCATCACAAGTGCTGGGGTATATTGCTATAAAGTCATGCCCTTCGGACTTAAAAATGCAGGGGCCACGTTCCAGAGGATGGTAAACAAGGTGTTCAATGCTTAGATTGGGAGAAACCTAGAGGTTTATGTTGATGACATGATCACCAAGAGCAAAGAGCCCAAAGATCATGCTGCAGATCTCAGGGAAACTTTTCTCACCCTCAGAAACCACATAATGCGCCTTAATCCTGAAAAGTGCGTCTTTGGGGTCACTAGGGGGAAGTGCCTAGGATTCTTGGTGGATGAAAGAGGTATAGAAGCAAATCCAGACAAAATTCAAGCCATCCTCAACATGCAATCTCCCAAATCCGTCAAGGAAGTTCAAAAGCTCACCGGTTGTGTTGCAGCCCTTGGAAGGTTCATGTCCAAATCCGCTGACAAATGCTCCCCATTCTTCAGAACCCTCAAGAAACAAACATTTGAATGGGGCCCAGAAGCAGAAAAAGCCTTTCAAGATCTCAAAGAATATCTGGCCAACCTTCCTAAACTTGTCTCTCCTTTGAAAGGTGAAGTATTATACCTCTACATAGCCATCTCAGAATATTCGCTTAGTGCTGTGCTTGTGGCTGAAAGAGAAGGGAAGCAATTCCCCATAAACTATATAAGCCATGCATATAGAGGTTCTGAAAGCAACTACAGTGAGGTTGAAAAAGCGTTGTATGCTGTTGTGATGGCCAGCCGCAAATTGAAACCCTATTTTCAATCTCACCAAATCAGGGTCCGTACAAGTCAGCCTATAAGAAAAATTTTAGAGGGAAGGAATCAATCAACCAGAGTAGCAGATTGGGCCAATCAATTGTCTGATTTTGGTATTGAGATTGAGCCCCGCACCGCAATCAAAGCCCAAGCTCTCGCTGATTTCATAGCTGAAGCCACGGGGTCTGAGCCTGAGCATCCCAATCAAGAATGGAAGCTCTATGTTGATGGCTCTGCAACCAAATCATCCAGTGGTGCAGGAATAATCATAATCTCATCAGCAGGAGTAAAGCTGGAGCATTCTGTTCGCTTCCAGTTCGCTGCCTCAAACAATGAAGCAGAATATGAGGCCCTGATATTTGGCATCACAATGTGCCGAAATTCGGGTGCTAAGGTGCTCACTGCTTACTCTGATTCTCAGCTCATTGTGGGACAGGTGAAAGGGGATTTTGAAGCAAAGGATGATAGCATGAAAATGTATCTGCAAAAAGTCAAATCTTTGATTGAGCCGTTGCAATTCACCATCAATCATATACCCAGATCTGAAAATGCCCAGGCAGATGCCTTGGCCAGATTAGCAAGTTCAGCTGATGGCCCACAGGCTCGCAACATCACATGGGAGATTCTATCCTCGCCTAGCATCAATCAAAAAGTTGCTATGGTAACCAGGGACAACACTTGGATGGAACCTCTCATCCAATATTTCAAACATGGCACCCTGCCAGAGGATCCTGCACAAGCCTCTCTGTTCCTGAAGAAGATAAAATGGTTCGAGTACTTCGAAGATAATCTCTACAAGAAGAGTTACACACATCCACTGCTTAAGTGTGTAACACCAGAAGATGGGAACTATATCCTCCGTGAAATCCATGAAGGGGGATGTGACATCCATCAGGGCACCAGAACCATCATCAACAAAGTCCTGCGGAATGGCTACTACTGGCCAACACTGAGAGAAGATGCAGAAAAACTGGTCAAAACATGTGAAAAGTGCCAGTACTTTGCAGAAATTCCAAGAAAACCATCAAACTATCTTTCTACCATCCAAGCAGTTCTGCCATTTGATAGATGGGGCCTAGACCTTTTGGGACCCTTTCCTCCTGCAAAAGGCCAGAGAAAGTTCATCATTGTGGCTGTAGATTACTTCTCAAAATATGTTGAGGCTGAACCCCTAAGCACCATCACTGACAAACAGGTATGTCAATTCATTTGGCGTAACATCATTACACGATATGGCATACCTAGGGTTATAATCACTGATAATGGCCGTCAATTCATAAGCAAGAATACCCTTGACTATTGTGACAAATTTAAAATCCAAATAAGGTTTAGCTCTGTGTCAAGACCCCAAACCAATGGTCAAGTTGAATCCGCCAATAAAACCATACTTTCTGGTATAAAGAAAAAGATAGAAGGGGCCAAAGGCTCCTGGGACGAAGAACTACCAGGTGTGCTTTGGGCTATGCGTACAACTGTGAAAGATGCCACTGGACACACACCCTTCTCACTTGTTTATGGTTCTGAGGCTGTGCTACCAGTAGAAATAGGCATTCCATCCACAAGGATTGCCTACTACTCTCATGAAGATAATGATGCTGCAAAAAAGATTAACTTAGACCTCCTCCCTGAAACACGAGGCAATGCACTTCTGCGATCTTTGGCACAGAAACAAAAAATGGCCAGACAGTTTAACAGGATGGTGAAGCCCAAGCAATTGCAACTCCATGACTATGTTCTCAGAAAAGTGGAAGCAACTGGGAAAGCTACTGACAAAGGCAAGCTGGGGGCCAATTGGGATGGCCCATTCAAGATAGTCCGAATTGTTAAACCAGGAACTTTTGAACTGGAAGACACAGAGGGCAAACTGCTCAAACGGCCATGGAACTCTGATCATCTCAAAAAGTTCTACATCTGAACCACCCCTTGCAAGGGGCCCCTATCATAATGATCTAGATTTTATATTTGAACACTTCATTTCAAGTTTATTGTTACTTCATTTTATGTTTTTGCCGGATTTGGTTGTTATCATATGAACCTATGTTCACTCTTATCATGATATTTTATGAACCTATGTTCACTGTTATACGAATTGTGATGTTGATTGCAAGAGCTTGTTCAGATTCCGAACTAGGTTGTTGATGTGCAGTTCTATGATGTCTAGGGAGGTCAGAGACTCCTATGAGTCTGACTCCCCCTTAGCCTGTTGAGAACCTATGTTCTAACAAGCTAAGTTATTGTTACATTTTTGATGCTTATGGAGGTCAGAGACTCCTATGAGTCTGACCCCCTTAGCCTGTTGAGAACATATGTTCTAACAAGCTAAGTTATTGTTACATTTTTGATGCTTATGGAGGTCAGAGACTCCTATGAGTCTGACCCCCTTAGCCTATTGAGAACATATGTTCTAACAAGCTAAGTTATTGTTACATTTTTGATGCTTGTGGAGGTCAGAAACTCCTATGAGTCTGACCCCCCTTGGAAAGTTTGTTGAGAACCCATGTTCTAACAAGCTAAGTTACTTTCATGTTTTTGATGTTTGTGGAGGTCAGAGACTCCTATGAGTCTGACCCCCCCTTGGAAAGTTTGTTGAGAACCTATGTTCTAACATGCTAAGTTATCTTCATGTTTTTGATGTCCTTGGATGTCAGAGACTCCTATGAGTCTGACCCCCCAAGGCTTGTTGAGAACCTATGTTCTATCAAGCTCATTTATTTTGATGCTGTTGATACTTTTTGAGGTCAGAGACTACTATGAAATCAGAACCTATGTTCTCTAAAAGCTAAGTCATTATGAGTCTTCACCCTGAAGATTCAGAAATTTTTTATAAAAGATCCGTGTTTTCACGCCAAAGTGGTAGATCTTTAAGCAAAGAAGGTCAATTTAAATGGAAGAACCGAGTCTTAACACTGAAGATCCGGAACATCATTAGTTTGTCCGATTTATAGCAAATCGCAAGTAAATATAATTGCAAGCAACATATATAAGATCAACAAAGTAAGAAATATACAATCACATTTACAAGTACAGGAGATTCGGATCTCCTAATAATGTTTACAAAATATTCCCAAAAAGTGTTCATGTTTCACCTAAAACTATTACAAAAGTGTCCGAGACACTGAAGAGAAGCTTCACTCAGCCTGCTCATTGGCCTGAGAAACGGGAGAAGGCGACCTGGGGGCTGGAGAAGGAGACAACCTCAGAAGCTCGTCCAAATCAATGGTTAGAGGCTCAGTAGCTTCCAACTCTTGGGCTAGATCCTGGACGACTTCCCTCTCCATCGTCAAATGTCCAGCAAGGTCATTACATTTGTGGTCGAGTGAAGAGAAGTTCGATCTTGCCGGAGCAGATGGAGGATCAGAGCGCTTGGGCTGATAAACTGTGAAATCCATTTCAGAGGCCCGCTTCTCTAATGCCGGAGGAATCCTTGAGGCCCATTGCTTCTGCTCTTCTGCATCCCATTCCGGGTCATTCAAGGCAGCAGAGCCTTTATCAAAAGTGGCTGTCAGATTTTTTAAAGCCTCGCCCCTCTTGGACATAGCTAAAGTTGAGAGCTTTTCAGAGTCAACCCCCATCTCAATAGCTGCCAATCTTGTTGCCTCGGCTTCAAGAAGGATGTCGTTGTTGATCATCTCCCCAGATAGCTTGGCCATGAATGACCCACAGTCCGAGGAAGATAACCAATCTTTGGCGATCCGACCTCGTCGCTCCGACTTGGCCTTGTAATATTGGGCGACCTCTAAAACCTCCTCCAGCTTCGCCTGCTCTTCATAAAGCAAGTCCATCAAATATTTGCTCCGGACAGTAACCATGTCCAAGGCCTCCAGGACATTCCCAATGTCAGTACACATCTCCAGAGAGAGTTGGGAACACTTGTCCAGCTTCCCAGCAGTCTCGGTCAACATGTCTTTCATCCGGGCTCTCCATTTCTCAGCCTGATCAAGCCTCTCAGACAGGCCCTTGCACTTGTCTAGACGAGCCTTCAGATCTGCCTCCTTCTCGTTCAGCTCGTCAACCCTGGCAGTCAGTGTCCGGATAGTTTCCCGGTCCACCTCATTCTGCTGGACTTTGGATGTCTCGAACAACATCCTGATCAAGCCCTGAAAAAGATAACGGTCAGTAAAAAATGCTAAGTATGGAATTCACGCCGTGATATATACACTTAAAGACTTACCTCAGCCATAGCAGCTTAAGCTCTTTGCATCCTCTCTTCAGGATCCAAAGTATCCATGAAGTCTAGATCATCCTGGGTGATCAAACAGCGGCTGGCTTTATTGTACCGGCCCGCCAGTTCAGCAGTAGATAAGTTTACAAAAGGAACACCAGGCCTTTGTGCCTTAATGTTCCTAGTGTAAACCACCTCCTCTTCCACCAGCACTTGCTTCCCCTTCTCCTTGGGAGCAATCTTTGAAGAAGAAGCCGAAACCTTATACTTCGGCTCATTTATTTTGATGCCGGGAAAGTTGGTGCTCAGAGGCACAGCATCAATAATTGGCTCTCCTGAGCCCGAAGAAACTTCATCATCGTCATCTTCCACTACCACTGGGTTATCAGGTGTGGGGGTTGCTTTGGGCTTAGATGAGCCCCTTTTCCTTTTTCTCGTGGGCTTCCCTGCCCTGTTGGCGACCTCTTCAGGAGGGGGAATTTCCCTCCTCTTCTCCAATAACTCCCGAGCCTCCTCATGACTCGGGGCATCCTTCAGCGCATCTGTTACAGTCGCTGAGTTCTGCAAATTATAAGAACTTGGTTAATACCTACTCAAAATAAGAAATGAACTGTAAGTTAGACACTTACGTTGGGAGGATTAGGCACGGCTGGAGGAGGAGTAACCGTCCTAAGTGCTTCAGCGAAAGCTCCTAGAGTGTTAAATCCTGCCATCAGTTGTCTGTACTTTGCTCCGACTTGCTCTCTTGCTACTCCTGCAAAAGATTAACCCGGATTAGTATCTGGTTAAATCAATATCATAATGCGGCCTTGGAAAGAAACCTACTTTTGTTAATGAAGAGGCTAATGTCAAAAGCTGCTAGAAAAAGCTCTTTGCTAAGATCAGGAAACCTGGGTATCCATCTCCGTTGCACAAAAACCGGCTTTTTCCTCAGTTCTACTTTCATAGTAGCAAACCGGACTATAATGGCCTCCTCATGATTGCAGATAGGTACGTTATTATTAAAACGCTCTACCTTAGGGTTAATATCGAAACTTGTCTTGATATCCCAGCCTTGCCTACTATACAAATAGCCAAACTTTGTCCTAAAAAGTTTGTTGCTATCAGGCAAATCTCCCACTATCTTAAAACCCCTCCTATGGGATAAGGTCACCCATCCAGGCCCATTCGCCGTAGAATTGCACAGTCTAGCCCTAAATATGTGACGAAATGCCGTCATACTTAACCCTATTCCTAAACCCTTGCTCACTATAATAAAGGCCGAGATACACCCCCAGGCATTGGGATAAAACTCAGCCACAGTAATATCCAGCATGTCCAAAACTGATTTAGCGAAGGGGTGTAAGGGAAATCTTAGACCCATTTCAAAAGACTTATCATATACAGCTATACAACCATCTGGGGGGTATCGTACAGTATCATAAAGTCCGGGCTTAACTACGTCATAGCCATCTATTAGACCCCATCTCCGAGCCATACTCTTCCTGTCACTGTCCAATATGTCCATGGTGGTTTTATCTACAAAATAGTTCAATGGTCCCCCGTTGGGAATATAAAAAGGATGAGGAATGTTCTTGGAAGTGTCCCGGCTTGGTGAACATTCTTGAGCCGCTTTCTTATTCGTCATATCTACATGAACCACCTCCAAAAGTTTAGGATTTACACGTATGTATCCGGGAACAAATGCTAAAGAAACTTCCCAAGGATAAGGTAAAATAGTCTCCTCTGGGTAAAAAGGCGAAACATCAGACTCATCATCACTCGGAATCGGTTCATAATGCGGATTCACGCGAAAAATTGGGCTATCATCATCCGACTCATCAGAACCAACCCTGGTCTCTTCATTCTTGAATTCCGAGTCCTTATTAAGGTCAATGTTGGGAAATTCTCTACAGATATCCTCTAAGTAAAGGGTCTCCATGATAAACAAGTTTTATATGAACAGTGATGCAAATATAAATCAAACAATAATTATTCAAGAACAGATTGAAGATCTTCAAGAACAGATTGAAGATTTCAAGAACAATGGTTGAAGATTTGATGAATTTATTGAAAATCAAATGAAAAAATCAAGAAATTTATGAACTTGATCCAAAAATTAGAGCATACCTGGTGTGAAATGTGTTTCCAAGTATGAACTGTCAGAAAATCTTCAAAGATGTCAGAGCGTCTCTCTCTAGAAAAGTTTGAAATTTGTGATTCTCTCACTAGAATACAATTTTGGAACAAAATGACAAAAAGTTAGGTGAGAATTTAATATAGCCATTAATGCACTGTTTGGGGAAATGACACCATGGTTGGTGAAGACAAGCTTGATTCTGCATATCTCCTATTAAATTCCGAGACTTCAAAACTTCTCACCCTCTGAGACCCACAGAGTGCTGAAATCCTCTTTTTGGCTAAGTACACCTATGTGTACTTAAGGAGTCCGAGACTTCTATAAGTCGGACCCCTCCAGGACCTCTAAATGTTGAGGCCCCCTCTTTTTGGCTAAGTACACCTATGTGTACTTAAGGAGTCCGAGACTTCTATAAGTCGGACCCCTCCAGGACCTCTAAATGTTGAGGCCCCCTCTTTTTGGCTAAGTACACCTATGTGTACTTAAGGAGTCCGAGACTTCTATAAGTCGGACCCCTCCAGGACCTCTAAATGTTGAGGCCCCCTCTTTTTGGCTAAGTACACCTATGTGTACTTAAGGAGTCCGAGACTTCTATAAGCCGGACCCCTCCAGGACCTCTAAATGTTGAGGCCCCCTCTTTTTGGCTAAGTACACCTATGTGTACTTAAGGAGTCCGAGACTTCTATAAGTCGGACCCCTCCAGGACCTCTAAATGTTGAGGCCCCCTCTTTTTGGCTAAGTACACCTATGTGTACTTAAGGAGTCCGAGACTTCTATAAGTCGGACCCCTCCAGGACCTCTAAATGTTGAGGCCCCCTCTTTTTGGCTAAGTACACCTATGTGTACTTAAGGAGTCCGAGACTTCTATAAGTCGGACCCCTCCAGGACCTCTAAATGTTGAGGCCCCCTCTTTTTGGCTAAGTACACCTATGTGTACTTAAGAAGTCCGAGACTTCTATAAGTCGGACCCCTCCAGGACCTCTAAATGTTGAGGTCCCCAGCTGGCTAAATGTACCTGAGCGCATTTAATTTGTCCGAGACTTACATGATTCGGACCCCTATGCTTCATCTTACAAGATAACTAGATGTCAAAACTTCTAAGTTAAATAAGCAGTCCGAGACTCAAAAGAGTCGGACCCCCCTTTTGCCTTGGTATTTTACTTTCCTCTACAATGCAGTTAAGAAGTCCGAGACTTTGTGAAATCCGAGACTTGAAGATCCGAGACATATTCTTTGTCAACTTTTTGTGATGTTCCGCATAAAAATCAAGATTCATTCAAGGCCAACCATCATCTTACTTCGTACGCGGGAGGCCAATGTTACGGGTCATACTTCCTATGTCCTATGAAAGGGCAAAACGACCTTAGGTCAATGAAGTCAAAAGTCAAACTCTCCTTCATATCGGTCAAGGCTTACAGCTCCAGCTAAAGTCCAAGGAAGAAAACCTATTTGCAGGACAGCGGTTATTTAATCTATTCAGGTCAAAGATCCTTCCCTGAAAACCACCTATGGTCTTAGTAACTGCTCTCCATGATGTCCCCTCCTGCAGATGTAACTTCCAGCAGTTATCTACCTAAGGATAACTGCCCAGGAAGGGTAACTCCCAAGACAGACCTACCTTAAAAGCAACATTCGACTTCGATAATCAGGTTACGCAATCTTACCCAAAAACTCATATACATCACATTTTCCTTGGTCTGACTTAAGCATCGGAGAGCCCTTCCGGGACTAGGCCCCCGGGTTAGCTTTCTTTGTGGTTGCAGGAACACCACGCGCGGCGGTCGGACTACTACCAGCCCTTATTTCAGAAGATACTTACCTCTTAAAGTCCCCCTACAAATTTGACAGTTTCTTAGCAGAAACATATATATATATATATGTACATTATTTAAAATACTAACAAATAATTTCCTTTATAATCTTTACAGTAAATAATCTTTAATAAAAATATTATACATGTATAAAATTAACTCAAAAACTTTTTTTTTCAATTTCCGTACATAGCACGGGAATCTATCACCAATCAAACCGAAAATCCTAAATTAATAAACAAATATGATTTGAGGTATTGTATAATCATCAATCATCAATGGGCAAACAATTTGCAACTTATATTAACATTGAAAGAAATGTGAAATCTAAGGAAGGAAAGAAGCCTTGTAAATGGCAAGTCGTACCAGAAAACACAGTTTAATAATCCACAAACTAAGTAAATAAAATGAAAGTCAAGGAGTAAAGAATAAATCAGCAAACACAAAATTTTAAAATTATTCCAAATTTCAAGTATCAGAAATCAGAAAGCAAAATTGTTGACAGCAACAGAAAGGAAAGAGATCAGAAATAGAAAATGTTGAAATAGCAGCAGCAAGATCACAATCTGACTGCGTGCAATGGTCTCTTTCCGAGCTGGTAGTTCTCGAAGAAAATATTTTCATAATGCGTCACTTTCTTGTACATCGAAGGCTTGTCGCCTGTAATCAGTTCAGGTATCGGTCCAACCTCCTTATCAGGGTCCGGGAAAAAGAACATTGCCACAGTTATCCTTTGTCTTTCCGAGTTTGTTACCACCCTATGCACTGGACTTTTCAGCACCCCGTTGCTCATTATCTGCATCACAAGTATAAACACAAAGCAGGCGTCAACTTGCTTAGTACTACTTCAAATCAGTGAACCTAGGAAGAAGTCGTTTCTTTTACCTCTAACAGATCACCAACATTGATAAATAATGCATCAGGAACGATGGGAACTCTGAACCACTGATCGTCTTTTTGTACTTGAAGCCCATTCACTTCCTTGTCTTGCAAGAGCGTTGTAATTGTTGTTCCATCTGCGTGTGGTTTAACACCAAGAACACTTTCAGGGGTCGGACACTGAGGATATAAATTGAACCTTGCAGCCATTTTCACCACATCCCCGTGCTCTTTCACAAAGCAATTTTCCTCTATGTTCAACGAACGAGCCATCGCCTTTAGTAGAGGTTCAAATATTGCCCTATTCTTCAATGTATATTCATGTATAACCTCTCTGCCGAAGTAAACAAACATCAGATAACTCGGAGAATATAATTTATCATTACATTTCCATCTCTAGTTAAGATTGGAGATGCACCTGTATGAAAGTGGCTTCTCAGGCCAAAATTTCTGTTTTTGCTGATCTTCGGGATAAACTGTAAGATAAAGGCGGTCAGTCCAATCAAGAGTCGGCTGCCCAGGAACAGTCATGTCATTCCCATATCCATCAAAGTCATTGATCTCTTTCGAGTACTTCTTTTTCTCTTCTAATGGAAGTGCGAAAAATTGCTGGCTAACTTCTCGTACTTGGTCAAGGAATTTACTTGATATGCCATGATTTATAGCCTAAAACAAACACATTTATATATCACCTCTAAATGTAGTAAAAAAGTTTATGAACTGTTTGTTTAACCCCTTTCTTTCAAATAACGATTGAGGAAGATCATTTGGTCATACTTTGTTTACTTAAATTGAGCATTACTTTGTTGTTTCCAAAACTAAATTAGTGTTGGTCACCTTGAAATCTAATGGCTTCATTATTGAACAGTTTACATACTTTTAGTATGTTACAAGCAAAAAAGCAATGGGTGTTACATGAAAATCCCCTTTTTCCTTCATTATCATTAAATTAGTTAAGACAAGTTTCCCTTTTCCCATTACCATACTAATCTGTACCTTTTGTATAAATAATCAATTCCATCAATAATAAAAATAAAGCAACAAACTTAGAATCAAAATAAACCAATCAGTATAGCAATTAACCAACATTACTTAAAAAAGTACACAACTTTCCTGGGTCAATCTTATTGAAATAAAACTATAATTTGACAGAATTTAACAAACCTGAAAACAGCCCCATTGACTGAGAGCTAATTGAAGCTTGGCCAGTTCATGTTGAGCTTCAGAAGATGAAGATGTAAGGAGTGAAAAGTCAATAACAAAATCATCCATCCATGGGACACAATCAAGTTTATTTTGTGGGTATCCATTTTTATGAATGAAATTTTCTGGGATTTCATTTTTACAGTTTTTGGCTATCTCTTGAACTGGATTTCCTTGGAACTGTTCCTCCATGATTTGATTTTGTGTTCTTTAGTTTGGGTATTGACTTCGTGTGATCGGGAAAATATTATTAGGCTTTCTACTTTTTGTCCTTCAATTCTCATTTAACTTTTATTGATTATTGATAACTACTCCTATATAATAACAAAAAAGAAAAAAAAAAACACAAGTTGTTAGACTCTACTGTATTTTTCATATTTTATGTTTAGAATTGCGAAAACGGTGGGCATTAAAAGATACTTCCTCCACTCCCAAATTTTTGATTTTTGACTGTGATTCCTTCCCGGATACCTATTCGACTTATAATTTTCTTTTGAATATTTGTTTTAGAAAATGGCAATCTTAGAAGCATCCTTAATAGAGTTATTTTACCAATTTATCAATCCGGCCAAGAGAGAAAAATAAATGCTCTTAATGTTGGTAAAAGGCTGTTCACCAACAGGGAAAAAACTTTGTATACCCGTATGACATGGCGTTCATGTGCAATAAAGGGAAACGTTAATAATAACTAATCTTATTTTCTTTTCTACATGTTAAGCACCAACCAACACAAAAAAATAATAAAATGGCGACCAAGACTTCCATGGCCATTTGAAAGCTAAATTGTCAAAAAGTGGGTTTAGCAACGGGTGGGCGGCGAGAAAACAAGCGTCGCTAAAAATTAGACGCTAAAATTAGTAGTGGACGCTAATTTGCACCACATTTCCTAAACCCCTTGGCGATGACCTGGCGACAACTTTTTTCTCGCCAACACAGGCGACAACTCAGCGTCCAATTTCTTCTCGCCAATTTTGTGGACAGGCAGCGACCTTTTAGCGACCATTTGAGTCGTCGCCATCGAGTCGTCGCCATACTCCAAGCTCAGGCGACAATTTTTTTCGTCGCCATTTTCTCGCCTATTTTCCTGGAAAAAAATCAATTTGCTGCATAAATTTTTCGTAGGTATTAATAAATTAAACATCAATATTATGATGTTAAATAAATAAATTCGTACTCATAAATAACCAATTAAATAAATAAACTAACCAAAAAGTAACCCTAATTGCAATATTAACCAAAAAGCAACCAATTAAACATAAATAAATTAGTACTTAAAAAGTTACATAAAATCCAAAAGTCAGTTAAATAGGAGTCGTTTGGTTGAAGTAGGAATTAAATTCCAATGGGAAGTTCTAATTATTGGAATTTACTTCCTTTGTCAATTTCCTAGGAATTACTTAATATTGTTTGTTTGACAATAGGAATTTTCATTTCCTTGGAAGTAATTCATGGGAATTGTTAATGACCAAGGGGGGTACATGGTAATCTAATTCCTATGTCTCATAGGAATTAACTTCCCTTGGATTTTATAATTCTTAGGAATTTTAAATTTTTTGGCAACCAAACAAATTAGCACAATACTATTTCTTAGGAACTTATAATTCCAAGGGCAATAGTCGGCAACCAAACAAGCCCTAAATACATTTACTGATTAGTAGGTGGGGGAAAGGGTACATGAATATTATAATCATGAAGGAGTATTCTAAAATATTCCCGTTCAACATAAATTTGGTTGGACAATGTTCGGTAAATCTCGTACGCGTTGAGGTCGTTTCCCAAACGCACCGCTTCCTCTAACCGAACGTTAAACGCCTGCTGCCTTGCTTCTATATTCTTTGAATTTTTCTTCATTGGCAGCCTTTAATTTAGACTCACAAATTTGTATTTTAGACAAATTAAAGCGTCAAAATCACTAAAAAACCCACCATAATAACTTATTTGTGACATCCAAAAGTGTCTAAAAGCCTTTTACCTAGTTGCTTGGTATTTTCTTGCGTATTTCTCCAACAAAAGGCAATGTACAATTTTCCCACATTAAACTCATGCCATTATTTCCCATCAACCAAAAAATTACATATACTTGAACCTAAAAAGAAATTACAATTTTCCATCTATATCTATGGTGCAAATTAACATGGACAATATGTTTACAAATCAAAATATTGATATCCATTACAAAATAATAACCTAAAACCATCTCAAACAAAAGTTTCTACAATATAATTTGTATTCTTGACGAAAGAAGTTCAATAGTAATCTTGAAGAGCATTCCACAAGTTTTCTACTACATTTCTAATCTGCTAGATGAAAAGTTAAAACCTACAAAAAGTTAGAGTTGATGATTGCTTTAATTATAAGAATACAGTGTCATTATAAAGAAACAAGTACTTTAGAACTTTCAACAGAATCATAAAGAAATAAAATCCAAAAAAGAATGAATTAAAGAGTAAAGACCTGTTTTTGGAGGGATTGATTATCAACAGAGTGAGAAAAATAAATCATGATGGGGTTCGGATGATGGCGATGGGTATCTATAAAATTGGTGTATACTTTAAATAAAATCCAAATGTTAAATTTTCACAACTCTTGATTGAACTTAGACACATACATGAGTGAAACAGCAATAAATTGATTAAATGAGTGTTAACTAAAATAAACTACAATCCAAACAAGTTCATTCGTTTAACAAAAATCCAAACAAGTTCTTTCGTTTAACTACAGCTCAATCAACTATCATTCGATTAGCCTTGATTTCCTAACCTAAACTACAATCCAAACACAAACAAGTACCATGCATCATACACAGAAACCCCAAATAATTCATACATAGAAACCACAAATGTAAAAAAACTTGAACACACAAATATTAAAACCCTAATTTTTCTAATAAAATCAAACAACTCACAAAAGACCCAAAAAAAACTCCATTTGTTAGCAGTAACCTTATTCAATTTAACCTAAATCAAGAAATTGATGAATGGGACCTGATTTTGGGACTTGTAGACATTAAAAGCAGGTCGACATGAATATTGTGGAATTCTTTACTTTGATAAAGCGGCGTTGCAACCGATCGACGGGCTTGAGAAGATGAAGATGGATGATGGCGGTTTATAGAGAGGAGGGCGTGAAAAGAGAAATCGGCGTTTGAGAGCAATTTTGCTGAAGTAGTTTTTTGTAAATTTTGGGCGGTTTTATTTTGCTAAAAATTTTGAAATTGGCTTTTACACGCTTAATTAGTTTAGTTTTTCAACTATTATAAGCGTTAAAAAAAGGGTCTAATAGCTTAAATACTTTTTTGACGCTTTCCATTGTGTCTATAAAAAGCTGTCTAAAGTCTCCATGTTTTGTACACTACTATTTAATATATTTCTATCTACTTACTACAAAGATTCTAGTTTTCTTAATTTGTGTGAGAAACCTGCGCCTAGTAGGGGTTTTCAACCGGCTACAACATGTAAATTTTAAACTTTTTTCTTTCTTTTTTGATTAATAGATGAAGGGAATGATTATTTTGAACATTTAAGTAAAAAAAGTGAAAAAGGTACTTATTCGAGCAGGTAACAAGAGGGTAGGTATGTTTTCAACAAATTATGAGAATAGTTGGGATAAATTTTGGCCAACGGGTGATAGTTGGGATTATTTTGAGCAAATTTTCCAAGTTTTAATAATTAAGTTTATGTTGTAAATGGGAAAAGGGAAAGGACCTTTCCGGTATCCGGCACAAGGCAGGGTCCAAGTGAGGGTTTTCTTTTTTCTTGAAAGATGCGGACAAATCATACCCGTACCCCCAAGGAGGGAGTAAAGAGAGATGCGCGCGGTCAAGAAACCCCCAATTGATACCTGCCCCTAGTAGGGGTCGAACCCCAAACCTTCTGCTTCACAAGCAGATGCTCTATCCATTGAGCCACAAGCGCTTTTGGTTATGTCGTAAATGAATTAAATCTATAAAATAATACTCGCTCCGTTCTTTTATGTTTGTCCACCTTACTATAACGAGTAGTTTTAAATGTTTGTTCATTTTAGAATATTTTCCGTTTTTGAAAATCTTTTTTCCCTAATATACCCTCATAATTCCTCCCATTTTCCCCAAATATACTATCTATATTAATGACAATGATAATTTTTTTTCTTTATTTTATCATTAATTTAAATATTTTTTCTCTCTCATAATTTCAATGCAATCATTACATAACACTTCTATTTGATAAATTTATACCCACTTACTACAAAGATTCTAGTTTTCTTAATTTGTGTGAGAAAATCGTAGTTGACAATCTTATTAGAACAAAGAAAATATCATTAATCATATCAGTAAATATTATAGCATCCGTATTTTATACAGAAATTTATCTAATAACTACCATATTGCTTGAATTAGCTCTTATTAATTATTGCATAATGTGAAATACGAATAAAATATTAAGTGGGGCTGAAACATGGAAAGATGTCACTGTTGGCCGCCGTTCAAAAATCTTCTATAACAAACCAACAACAGATTAATTAATGAGTGGGGTTGAAAAGATATGAATCCAGCCAGAAGGGTGTACACAAATTAAATGACTAAATTTAATCTAACCAATTTGGTCAATCAAAACAATTATATTATTGAACGGCGGCTAAGCCTGAAATAATGGACTTCAGGCTTCGTAATTACTTAGCTACTCCTATTTGGTTGTAGTTGAAAGAGACATGAGTAGTATAAATACGGATGTTTGGTTCTCGTTTCTTAATCATCATCACTTTCTAATCATTTTTCAACTTCTTACGTACTCTTTCTTACATATTCTTCGTTTCAAAAAATCGTTATGCATCAACTATATTATTGTCTAGCTTTATTGGTAAATTATAATTTCTCTGTTTCGTTTTAATTGTTTTATTTTGTTATTGAGTATTAATTACTAATTATCTATAATTTATTTATAATTTATTTTTAATCTATAAATTAAAATATAGTAAAATTAGATTTTGTTTGATTCATCAAAACATAAGTTATATTAATATTATTTTAACGATTTTAACGATTGAACTATTGACAAACGTAAAATTAAAAAGCAAAATAAAATATTTGAAGTAAACCAAATGAATATATAATTACTAGTATTCATCATATATTAATTCATCCAACTTTGTGTAGTAAACATAAGCTATCATGATGCAATATTGTTTGATTCATGAAAACATAAGCTATCATGATGCAATTTCTAGCAATAGGTCCAAGATGCAACAATAAACTTTTTTTTTATACAAATATATCAATATGAGCTAATTTAAGCAATAATATAGTAGAAATAAGAAAGTGGAATTTATAATGTTTATCTACCAAAGGCATAATGCTCCCTCAGTTTTTTTTATACTCTCTCAGTTTTTTTATTAATCATTTTCAGTTTGAAATCTTTGCATGATAATATTTTAATTAAAAGAGGACAATAGACAAGGAAGGGAGAGAGGATTTTTTTTATTTTTATTGTCAAATTATTATAAATTATGAATGTTATTATTAAACTATTATTGATCAATATAATTTTGACCTATACAGATACTTACCTAAAATAATTATAAACAAATAATTTTAAAAAATTTGCATGATTCATTTTTTGGTGGCTTGACAATTTCCCCATGTTTCAGCTACGTTGCGTAGTGGTTAATGCATCAAGTGGTAATCGGGAAGCTGAGGAGTATTGGAATGCGAAGCTACCCAATGTTGCAATGCCAGAAGCCATCAAGAACAATTTGCTTTTATGGAACGGAGGTAATTAATTTGCCATGTTTTTTGACTTTTTTTTCTCAAGCCAATCAGCAAATTTTTTCCAAATATATAAGTATTAATTCAATAGGACTATAATTATAGATTGTGCGTATGACAATAATTTATTTTTCTAATAAATTTAAAGACAACATAAGTAGCTAGGTATTTAAAATATACTTTTACGTTAATTCTTTATATTTAATAAGAATCTTCAAGAGATTAATTGTTTCAAAAAAAATATATTATACGCAAGTAAGAAACTATTTTTGAAAAATATATTCCTTTATTTTCCTAAAAAATTATAAATGAAGTAAAATAAATATTTAAAATATTTCATTATATTAATTATTTATACCAAATACATCATGCACAAAAAAGAAAATGAAAAGTAAAATGAGAACAACAATGTAATATGGAAGGAGTATGTTTAAAAGTTGTGACCTTATTTTTGTTTCTAATATCCATATATAACATAACCTGATATTAATATATTTAATTTATTTCCATGATATTTGTTTGTATAGAAAAATCTCTTATGACGAATGGAGGAGATTTTGATAGCAACATGGGCAACATTGATGACGTTATTGGTAGTAACGATCTCAAACACATATACGACAAAAAGGAGCATGAAAAGTTAAGCCTACGTGCATGGCTTACAATGCATCATGGTGGAGTTTTTGTGGAGAAAAATCTTATTGTTGGAATGAAATTAAAGCATCAGTTTCATAATATAGAGAACGCTCCTTTTTTACCAAAACAAATGCAAAAATCCATGCCCTTTAGTAAACTTCAATTTACAAACATTTTGGATCGCTTGTCTATCAAACATGATTCTTTAGAAGCAACAACAATGAATAAGACTGTTTGGCTTTGCATGGATATACCTTTGGATAATGATGAAAAAAGGTAATGTAGTGCAGCTGTCTTGTTTTTAAACCTTCATTTTTTATTAATCAATATTAATAACTCTTATAAATACAAACATTAATATATCATCAATATATATACAAACATTAATATTAATAACTAGATAATTCCCGTGCGATGCACGGGTTTTTCATTTTATTGTTAAAAAATGAATAAAATATTTATTTCTTTTGTATTAATCTGGGTTTGTATCTATAATATAATAATTATTGAAATTATAATCATTTTGGTCAACTTTTATTTTTTTCAAAAGTATATTAAAAAATAATATAATTAATTTGTATATAAATAAATAATTTTTATAATAAATAGTAGATCAATGGTAATTTGTAAATTGAAAATCAAAAGATACTAATGAATTTTTGCATCTTTGATTGATATATTTATTACTCTATTGTCATTTAAATTTATGTTATATTCCCAACTAAAAGCTTTTAGTTAATTATTGTCTCAAATTAATCATCTTTAGCATCTAAGATTTCTATAGTCATTCTTATGCAATGACATCATCTTTACAAAATGGAGGGAAAATTTTTTTTGAGAAGATGACACCTCATCATTTTTTTAAGTTGCTTATGTAAGTTGTGTTTTGTTTTAGTATTATGTATAGATGGGTAAGTGGTGAATATTGAAAATCAAACAAAGGTATACATATATTATAGCAAAAGGGGAGCATATTATCTTATAGGTAGAGGGTGTACATAGTTTTTGTAGAGAAAAACTTCTCATATTATTTACAAAAATAACATCTGAGTATGTACCCTTTTAAGCATATATGTACCATTTTAGCAAATGTCTAATTATTTACAAAACTGTCACCTAAATATGTACTTCATTTAAGTTTTTATATACCCCTATTTTCAGTTTTCACCATTTTAATTGGTTTCCACTACATGATCCAAATTATATATAGTCACTATCTTATACAGAAAAGATACTATTATTGATTGATGTTAAACTATTGTAACAGGACTTGTATTCAATCATTGGAGGGCATGGTGGATTATGCAATAAAAGAGTTGGGAACAAATAATTTGAAAGTGTTCACCATGAATACCCACGCCAAATATCCAAATGTAAGACAAGAATATATAGTTACTAAAGTAAAGAAGTTGGTAGTACCGGGTAACTATGCATTGGGGTGTCATAAGTTGAGCTACCCGTACGCAGTTTATCTTTGTCACCGCCAAAAACAGATTAGCCAATATGCTGTGACATTAATTAATACTGTTTCAAAGGTTAACATAGAGAGTAATGTCATATGCCACAATGACTTGTTTGCTCCTGATGTTCCTGCACTTAGGGAACTTGGAATTATGCCTGGTGATGGACCAATTTGTCATCTCTATGTTGTTGATGACATAATTTGGACAATTAATCCAAATCAAAACTAATTATGTATATTTGCTTATTCTAAGGTTTATGTTTATATGTTTGGATCCATGTATGTTTGATGGATATATATGAATTAAATATATCTTTTCTTTTGAGTTAAAATTTAGTACATATCTTTTCATTTTATACATACTTGTGTATAGATAGAGCTTGGATTGATTATAAGAAAGATGTCGTTTCCTTAAAGGGAACAGCTCCACGAATATGTGATCCACAGAGATGATAAAGCAAAAGATAAGGATAAAAGATAGGTTTAGGGCAATTTTCTATATATTATTCACACCTCCGTCTCCATGATTATATACACAGTATAAGAAATATAAATGGAAAGAATAAAATGCTATACAAAGATTACGCCTAAATATACTATTGCCTAATATGAAATATCCTAGAATATGCTAGAATATAACGTATATTCTAACACTCCCCCTCAAGTTAGGTCATGGTTCTCCAATGCCTAACTTGCACAATGTGTCGCCAAAAGCTTCTGCTGTAACTGCCTTAGTGAGAATATCTGCCAGCTGATCCTTAGACTGTATCGAAGGAAGACTAATAATCTGGTTCTCAAGTTTCTCTTTGATGAAGTGTCTGTCAACCTCCACATGCTTAGTCCTGTCATGCTGAACCGGATTATTGGATATGCTAATAGCTGCTTCATTATCGCAGAACAACCTGCTTGCTCCTTTTTGGGGAAAGTTCAACTCACTAAGCAGTTTTCTTAACCATAACAGTTCTGTTACTCCTTTTGCAATTCCTCTAAACTCAGCTTCTGCACTTGAAAGCGCTACTACATTCTGTTTCTTACTCCTCCAAGTAACGAGATTACCCCCAACTAGGGTAAAGTATCCAGAGGTGGACTTCCTGCTATCTTTATCTCCCGCCCATTCTGAGTCTGTGTAAACCACTAAGTCAAGATTCCCATTATTTCTGTAGAAGACGCCTCTATTACTCGTGCCTTTCAGGTATCTCAGAATTCTCATTACTGTCTCCATATGAGGAACTTGTGGTCGATGCATGAATCTACTGACCACTCCTACTGCATAAGCTATATCAGGTCTAGTATGAGATAAATAGATGAGTTTCCCAAATAGCCTCTGGTATTGCTCCTTATCTGTGGGTTCCCCATCCTCCAAAGTCTGTAGCCCATGATTAACTACAATTGGCGTCTCTGCTGGTTTACTATCAAGCATCCCAGTTTCAGCTAGGAGATCAAGAATATACTTCTTCTGGCACATATAAATCCCTTGTTTCAATCTCAAAACCTCAATACCCAAAAAAAATTTCAAGTTTCCCAGATCCTTCATCTCAAATTCACGGAACATCTTCCTCTTAAGTTTTCGGATTTCATTTTCATCATTTCCAGTTATAACCATATCATCTACATAAATAATCAAGCATGTGTCCCTTTTTCCTCAAGAACAAGGTGTGATCTGAATGACTTTGGACATATTCAAACCTGCGCATGGCTGTAGTAAATCTCCCAAACCAAGCCCGAGGTGATTGACTGTGGACATATCCAAACCTGCAAGACTCATTAGTAGTAAGAAGAGTATCATCAAGAGTATCATCAACAGGAAGACAATCTGGTTCAGAATGTACCTCAGGAATAGTTTCAGATGCATCAGACAGGTCGGTAATGGTATGAACAGGAGGGGCTATTTCTGGTTCAGTGACAGCATAAGTGGGATTATCGACTTGCTCGTTTTGATCAAGGCTCACGACAATAGGATAATGTATTAACCAGCTTAAGTCATCACTTATAGTCTCCCCCTGAGGACGATGCTGGGGATAGTAATAAGAGCCCTCGAAAAAATCACAATCCATCGTAGTGTATAACTTGTCCTGAACCGGATCATAACATCGATACCCCTTCTAATTTACTCCATACCCAATAAATAAACATCTAATAGCCCTGGGTTCAAGTTTGTGACGAACATGTTGTGGTAAATGAACATACACAACACATCCAAAGATACGGGGAGGAAGAGAGTGGAGAGGATAGGTAGGGAAATGGGTACGAAAGACGTCAAGAGGGGTTTGGTATTGAAGAATTTTTGTGGGTAAGCGGTTAGTGAGGTAGGTAGCTGTAGCAATAGCTTCGGGCCAAAAATGGGCAGGAAAAGAGAAGGGCTCGGGTAATTTCATGAAGGGTGCGATTTTTGCGCTCTGCGACCCTATTTTGTTGTGGAGTATAAGGGCAACTGGTTTCATGAAGAAGGCCATGGTCATTCATAAAGGTTTTCATTTTGTGGTTTACAAACTCCCCCCCCCCCCCCCCCCCCCCCCCCCCCCCCCATTATCAGATCGAAATATTTTAGGGTGAGTCTGGAATTGGGTCACAATCATATTATAAAACTTCACAAAGATATCAAACACTTCATATTTGGATTTAAGAAAATAAACCCAACACATACGAGTACAATCATCCACAAAAGAAACAAAATATGAAAAACCATGATTATTAAACTCAGGAGCAGGTCCTTAAACATTAGAATGTATCAAAACAAATGGTTTATCACTACGAGTCTGACTAGAAAAATAAGAATGTTTATGGCTCTTAGCTAGTACACAAGCTTCACAATGTAAAGAATCATTACAACTACTAAGTGATGGAATAAGACGTTTTAAGTACCCTAGTGATGGGTGACCAAGACGTCTGTGCTACATCCATAATTGTGGGTCCAACGATCCTTGAGCAAGTAAAGTGTGTCCCTTTTGAGCCGTTTTATCCACATAATATAGCCCTCCGCGTTCAGTACCACGCCTAATTATCTCCCCTGTCCGAGCATCCTGCACAATACAATGAGAAGAGGACATAAGAAGGACACAATTTAACTCCTTAGTCAGCTGACTAACAGATAATAATTTATGAGACAAATCAGGGATAAGAAGACAATTTTTGAAATGCAAAGATCTAGAGATATCCACAGGACCGGCTTGTTCAACTCGCACACATTCCCCATTGGCTGTTTGTATGTGGGTTCGGGGTTTTTTATGGGAGGATAGTAAGTCAAATGGGTCATAGGTCATAGTATCGGTTGCTCCACAATCAAAAATCCATCCGGGCGATTTGCATAAAGAACTAGACCCATTGACATTTTTTGTGGAAGTCTGATTTGGGTTACTGGAATGTGGGCTGGGCTGATTTTTAAATTGTTTTTCGGTGGGGTTTTCGGGTATGGGCTCAATTAAATGGGTTTTAAGGGTTTTAAGGTTAGAGTGAGGAGTAGGGTTAGGAGTGGGAGTATAAAAGGATATTTTAGGCAAGTTTTCATAACCCTCCCTCCCCTTTTCTCTCTTTTCCGCCGGTTCTCTGTCCCTGTTCTCTGTACCTGTTGTTCTTTCACCATTTTCACTTCGGTTTTGGTTTGGTGGTCCTTCCTCTTGCTGATCGGAGTTGTAGCCACCGGTGACGGCGTGTGCCTTGCCGCCGGTTCTAATGATCGGACCTTTGGTGGCGGCCTTGCGTTGCCGGTGCTCCTCCCACCACTCCGGGAAGCCGATTAATTTAAAGCACGTCTCCTTTGTGTGTCTCGTGCCTCCACAGTGTGAACATTTCAGGTTAGTTTTATCATCCCCATCTCGTCGGAGTGAGGACTTGTCTGACCGGTTTCTTGCCACCAAACCACTACCAATTTCTGAGGGAGAATTTTTTCCCAATGATGAAGTGTGGGTCATGATACCCCGCCTTGAAATTTCTCTCCTGATCATGCCGTAGGCTTTTTCTACAGAGGGAAGAGGATCGAGATTCAAGAGATCTCTCTTCTCTTTGTCGAATGTGTCATTTATTCCAGCCAAAAATTGAAACAACCTTTGTTTTTGTATAAAAGTGTTGAAGATTGTGATATCTTCAGCATAAATCATGTGGTTCGGCATTCTGTGGTCCATTTCCTTCCATATTGTGATAAGGTTCCCATAGTACTCCTCTATGGGGTCTTGATTCTGTTTCAAAGCATTTGCCTTAGTGTTCAAATCGAACACTTGTAACTCGTCCCTACCACTGCACAAGAGAACCTCAATTCCCTTCCATAAGTCACGTGCAATGGTATAGTCGAGAAATTGGTTAATGAGTTTAGTGTCTATATTTGAGATTATCCATGACAGTACCACAGAATCTCTTTGTTTCCAGGTTGGATATATCGGATCTGTTGGATTGGGAGGGTCGTCGATGATATGGTTGAGACGACCTCGACAATCCAGAGCAATGTGCATTAATTTACACCAAGTGGTGTAATTTTTGTAATTCAGTTTCTCAGCTACTTTCAGATCAGGGGTTATGGGTTCAGGATTGGGTGGAGGAATTTGTGTTTGTGGTTTCATATTCCGCTGGAACATTTTAAGCATATGTTCCAACTGTTTCATGGTAACTAACTGCTGTTTTGAGTCATTTTCGGCCATTGTTAACAGGTAAGGTTTCAAAAGGTAAAGGATGAAGCAAAAGAACGGTGTCTGTCCCTAGACCGTCGTCGGCTCTGATACCATGATAAAGTAAAAGACAAGGATAAAAGATAGGTTTAGGGAAATTTTCTATATATTATTCACACCTCCATCTCCATGATTATATACACAGTACAAGAAATATAAACGGAAAGAATAAAATGCTATACAAAGATTACGCCTAAATATACTATTGCCTAATATGAAATATCCTAGAATATGCTAGAATATAACGTATATTCTAACAAGAGAAACAATCCAAATCTGAGTGATGATGTGCACAAAGGTGTCATCAAGGATTACAAATAACTGTATATTTGCTCGAATAACATAAATTTTTGAATTTGTTGTATCCACGTCGTCATGTGGTGATATGTACTTACACTTTATCATTGTTGTTTAATTGTTTTTATATATTTATTCTTAGCATAGTTTGTTCTAAGTTTAGTGCAACTTATGAGGAGTTGAATAATAGTAGCAAGTCTCCATTAAAAAATGAGTGGTTATGTCCGGAAACAATTAATGCTAGTAAATGCATGGAATAGCCCAACGAAGTGAAGGACTATATTGAGTGTAGTATGAAAATGTCAACCGGAGAAAAGTTCATGATTAACTCTTATGTTCTCCTTTATTGACTTTAATTAAAATTAACCTTTTGTATAAGATATTTGATGCTACATCTAACACCAAGTGTCAAGTCGCCTTTTTTAAAGGTTTTCTAAGTAGGGGTGAAAGTTCGGTGTAAGGTTTGGTTTTTTAACTAAACCAAATCGAACTGTACTTATTTCGGTTTTAAAATTTTCAGTCCAAAACCAAACCTTATTTATTTGGTCTCTACACCGCACCAAACCATATTTTATTTCCAAAGACCGAATTAAACCGTCAAAGACCAAAATTGTGTTTTGAACATTGTTGAAGCCTTGAAGGTAGTGAAATCTTTTGTCAAATTAGGCTGTATATTTATTCATCCAATAACATATAAAAGTATTTTGGATATTAAAATTTTCTCAAATAATACAAGTTCAATCTAGTAAACAATTAAAATATAGAGTAGTACAATAAAATATCATTAAAATGATGCAAAATTCATAAAGCTTACAAGATTTACAATGATTCACATTTTGAAGCAAAAAACAAACATATTTATGAACAAATCAGTATATAAAACATTAAGAAAACCAAGAAACAAGATGCTGAGCGTCGAGGATAATGAGCTTGAAGATTTGGATGATGTAGAGAGGATAATGGAGGAGGAAGCAAGTCTAGATGATGATTTGGATGAAGATGTAGAGAAGATGTAGAGAAGATGAAGATTTAGATAACTGCCACTCTAACCCTTCAAAATTTACTAATTTAGAGGAGGAACTAGGAAGCAAGTGAGGAAAAATGAGAAAAGAAATTAGGTAGAAAAATTAGGGTTTTTTGTATTATATATGACGGCTGGTGTAAGGGTTCAACTTTTTCTGGCCCATTTTCATTCATTTCTTTATTGGGCTTACCACATTGTTGAATATTTCGGTTCACATTTCGCTTTTCGGTCCCGTAATTTCTGAAACCGAGTCCAAACCTAATTAATTCGGTTTTTTTGATTTTCAATCCAAATCCAAACCAAATTTAAAAAACACCAAACCATATTTTTAATTCGGTCTGGACTGATTCGGTTTACGGTTTTAATCCGAATAACTTTCACCCCTATTTCTAAGCAACTAACTTGCATATACTATGTCAATCTTGATTATTTTGACGTGAATCTTGATTCTATAATAGTTTTAAAATAGTCGAACTTGATAAAATAGGTATATGTGCAAAAGTGAATGTCAAATAGCGTTTTTACGGCTTTTAAGTTAGTTACATGCAAAAGTAGGTCAAAATTGACTTCTTTGACATGAAACTTGGTGTGCAACACAAATTATTACATACTCCCTCCGGTCCAGTTTACTTGTTCCATTTGACTAAACACGGATATTAAGGTGGTAGTTGGGTATTTTAATTGATTACATAAATTGTAAAGGTGGTAGTGCAGTATTGGGAATTGGAAAAGTGGGGGTATTTAGGTAAAAAAAAGGATAGCCAAAAAAGGAAATGGGACAAGTAATGTGGAATTGCCAAAAAAGGAAATCAGACAAGTAAACTGGAACGGAGGGAGTATTACCGTTTTGAAGTGGTTATTAAGCATTAAACATATGTACGAAATTAAATGTCAAATAACCTTTTTAATGGATTTTTTAAACCACTAACTTGCCTAAATTAGGTCAATCTTAACTTGTTTGACATAAAATTTGGCACATACACTAATCAGTAACTAATGTTGTATTGAAACGTTGGCCTAAAAAAATATGCACATGTGCGAAAATAAGAGTCAAGTTGCCTTTTTAAGGCTTATTAATTAAGCCATTAACACTCAAAAACTATGTCAAAATTGACTTGTTTGACTTAGCAGCACTATTTACTATATAATATAGTTATGAAATGGTAATTAGCAGTGCCGGTCCTGATGTTTAATGGGCCCTAGGCCAATTAAAAAAAATAGGTTCCCTCTTATAATATTTCTAAAAATATAAAATCACTTAAAATTAATTGATGAATTTTTTTCCTCCTAGTTTTCCAAAATATAATTATTTCCAAATTTTAATGTGTAAACTGTTAAAAATATAACACCATAACTATAATATAAACTTACTAGTGTAGAAACTCATGCAATGCACGATTTTTTCAGCATCGATATATAAATACATATGATATTAAAAAAGTCAAGGATATTATGCAGTTTACTCAATTTTGACAGTTATATGTATAAATAAACTCTGTAGTTTCACCAATATATTATGAAGTATATTAAATTTTCTAATTTACTCAAAATATAAGGATGATTGTTAACCAAAGATAAATAAACTTCAAAGATGTGTATTTTAAAGATGTAGTATAAAAAATAACCTAGAGGTTTTGAAACACCTCCTTATATACAACATTATCAGTGTGACTACACACTTTACCATCCTTATCACATATGATGATTTTAAGACCTTTTCTGTTGGTCACTCTAGAAACTGCAATGTAAAATTGTCCATGATTGAACACAGGTTTAGGTAGGAATAAACCAACTTGAGATAGTGACTGTCCTTGACTCTTATTGATCGTTATTGCAAAACACAAAGATATAGGAAATTGCCTTCTTTGTAGAGCAACTGGGATTTTAGAGATATCTGACAGTTTGAGTGTAATTCTTGGAATGAAAACCCTATAGTCATTGTTAGATCAAGATATAAAAGTTGATTATATAACACGATCGCCTAGGTGATCAACCAATAAGCGTGTATCATTGCGTAATCCTGATGACTGATCTAAATTTCTAAGCATCATTATTGGATCCCCAACATTCAACACTAATCTATGGTTTGGAACACCTGAAGCACGTATTGAATTGAGAAATTCAATAGAAAATGAATCATTGTTGGTATCATAGTTATTGTCAGCTGTGCTTATTGAATCCGAACTTAAGTACGTCCTCTCTTCTTCGGGAAAAAGAGACAATACATGTTCATCGACATTATCAACAATCTCATTTGTTGGTGCTAAAATCGCCCTTTCATGAAAATATGAAGTATCAATTGAACCTTTATGAATTCCAGGATATATACAATCAACAATTGCAGCCATTGGATCAGATGCATCGCTTATTAGGAGGTCTTCAGGTATATCAATTACAGCTTCTCCATCGTTAGGTCCTCCTAGCTTTCCATCCCCAACTTTTAGAATCCAATCCGCAAATTCTCGGAGTTCAACAACATTGGCTAATCCTGGACGTAATCTCATGTTTTTGGTAAAACCGCAACACCTTGCAATCATTCCAGATCTTTGAAGAGTTTAGGGCAGCAAAGACAATATATTGTCTTGTACCCTTTGGAATTACTAGCAATACTTGCCTAATCACCACCAAAAACAACAACTTTTCCACCAATGCTTAATTCAGATGGTTTACCATTGGGGCAATGAATGACATCACGTAAACTCCTATCTAGAGCTTCAAAACAATGCTTGTGAGTCATTGGAGCCTCATCCCATATAATTAGCTTAGTTCTTTTAATGATATCTGCCATTGTACTATTAGGTTCTATGCCTCTGCACATTGAATCTTCATTAACAATGATTGGAATTCTAAATCTTAAATGTGCAGTTCTTCCCTTTGGAAGTAACAAAGATGCTATGCCACTCGAGGCAATAAGAAGGACAATTTCACCCTTTGCTCTAAGACACGCACATAAAATCCTCCACATAAATGTGTTACTGGTTCCACCCTGCCCATAAAGGAATATACACCTCCCTTCTTTCTTTCAATCACCCCATTAATTTCATTGTATATCATGGTTTGCTCTTCAGTCATCAATGGAATTAAACTTTGTAGTTCTACTTTCAATGATTCCTTATCATAATTAAGTTTTTCCATGGTTAGCTTATTAAGACCATTTTTATTAAAAAGCATCACTTGGGCACATTTCAGAACATATGTTCAACATAGAACTACCATTGTTATGAAGTACCTCCTCAATTTCACATAGAGCATAGTTCTTTAACTGATCCTCTGTAAGGATCAAATCTACAATAAAAGGAAATGTGTTTTTAATTAATTTATTATCGAACTTTATAACATTTAACTACAAAAACAAAATACGTATATTTTCAATACCTGGTATTTGTGAAATGCTTCTTTGTTTATTTAACACATCTTCGGACAATAGTCTCCATGTGTTATCCCATACATATTCTGGTCTTGAAATACTACCAGATATCAACAACATTGCAAATGACTTTCTTAGATAGTATGCCGAACCCCAAAAGCTTGCTTCAGTAATTTCATCAATGTATTCTTTGTCATCATCGAGCAGGCCCATGGCATAGCAAGCATCCTTGAAAGTAGGATGTACGACTCCATTAACAGTTCGGATTTCTTCAAATGATGTAGGCCCCTTGACAAAGTTAAGTAATGTTCTTAAATAATACCTTTCTCCGCTGCGCGGTGAAACATGATACAATCTACCTATTGTGAATCCTCTTTTAAGTGGAGTCTATATCTTGTCTTTTCTTTGCCACGCATAATTCCTTGGGAATTCACTGTATAAAAGACTTGCATCATTATGGTATTGTTTGTTACACTCCATGCATGCCATGAACATTGATCGCTCATTCAAAGGCTTGGACATGACATTATCGATTGTGTCATCATCATTGAACACCACTATATGTTCACTTGGCAAATGGAAACTAAGCCTCTCCATAGATGGAGTCCGATGATGTATTTCAAATCCTTAGTTGCGCCAATAAGCTTCACTTGCGGACACATATCTGCAATTATAATATTCCTTAATCTTATCAACATCATCTTCATTTCCATTCTCTGTGATCTTAATAGACCAACTGTTAACCTATCTTGTCCTTTATTGATGTACTTAAAGAGGTATTTGATAGCTCTTGATTGATTACACCATTCCACATTAATGTGTCGCATTATATTTCAAAAGTAAAGATCGATTGTACGGGACAACATTTCTAATATCCAATACAACGCCATTTTTGACACTTGTTGCACCATCATTTAATCTCTTATAACATGGATAGCCGTCCCCATCAACATATGTTTCTTCATTAAACCTCTTAGGATAAAATTTTGAACAATTATTACCTTTCATGCAGGGAGATTTTGGGTTCCATGATCCACAAGGCCCATGTATCATTAAATTTGTAACCAAAGCATATAGTTAATGGATCTTTGTCCTTGTCAGGAAATTCTGCAGATATGAATTTATCAATTCTGTTGGATTTGAAATCTTGTCATCTCGGTCTAGGAACAATACTATATAGGCATGAGGAAGCCCTCTCTTTTGGAATTTAATACTATATACCACTGCATAATGACAAATAGAAGTTTTAGTGCATGCTTGATAACATTAAAAATTTAACTCTTGAAAACAAAAAATTTTAACATGCAATTACTCTTCCGAACCAACGTTCCTTTTTGAGATCTTTTACCAAACTGTCTAACTTTATTGTAAACCCTCGCAATAATCCGGTCTATCTTCTGAGCAGATACCTCTTGACTTAACGAAACGGGTAATTTTTGGCCATTGTGAGTTACACGTAAATGTAATAAATACATCTTGAAATTCAAAAGTCTTGCATATACCCATAGCGTCATGATATATCTCTGTCATGAATCGTGGACTCCCTGGATATGTAGATGGTAGGATTATACGTCTACCAGCTATGTTTGTTTGACCATTAGATATTGAAATGGCACCTTGAAGGTTCATATATTTATCAGCCCTTAGCACATTTTGGTTCCTCCGTATCAATAGAAGCCTTTTCAGACTCTATCATTGTCCATCCATCAACCAAAAACTAGTGGAACAGTTTACCAGAACGTAAAATGGTGTCACCTTCATCCTTACGGTCCATTATTCATTAATAAAACCATTCTCGCATAGTCAACCTTACACGCTTCTTAACAGATGTCGGGATAAGCTCAACATCTAAACTATTCACGTCCAACTCAACTCCCTTATGAATATATCGAACCTATACCCATCCTCACCACGGGGAAACAATAAAGGATATTGGAGCGCAAGATAACACGGGTGAAGCTCACTAATGCGCTTTAGTCTACCTTCACAACCCTCGACTATTATGTCTCGCTCTTCTGCAACACTTCCGATGTCACCAACAATCAAAGCTGCAACTTCAGATTCATAAGGGAGATTATGAATTCTTCCATCAAGAGTATGTTTATGAATGAGCTTCAGCTGAATGTCAACACTATCTGCATGACGGATGTTATCACGTGCCATTCTCCAGGTCTGCACATACGGATTTGTAGAGTCCAGTAGGTTTTTCAAATCCTCAACAATTGTATCGTCAAAGTCTTCTGGATTGCCCGAGCTAAAATCATAAACAAACATAATTAACTGTTATAAAATTATAATAATTAATTACAACATTTTATGATCCTTGTGATAAAAATAATTAATTTAAAATGATTTTACCTACTAGCACTTTTTCTATTGGAGATTTTGTTTTTAGTGACAATAATGAATAATTATTGAAATTTTGCTGCAGTTCCATCTAGAAGTAAGCTATCTATTCTATGACATGTTTGCCCTCGAACTTGGAATACATATGGCCCACGACCAATATTAAGAGTTTAATCAATTTGTCTACCCATAGAAGTAATCGAAAACATCATGTTATACCCCCTTATGCGTACCATAAAATGCTTGCTTCGTGAGTCATGACCATGCAAAAGAGATGAAAGTAATTGTGGAGGTTCTTGAAGAATCGGAAGTGCAATTTTTCCCTTTCTACAACATAATTGAAAGGTGGGTGAGTTGTTGTTTAGTCTTCTATCCACTCTTTCAAGGCTTAACATATTTGCACCACACTCTTCACAAAAAAAAGTTGGATCTCCAATATCCATATACCCTCCTATTAAGGCTGCTCAGCCTACACAAATTACGATAAAATAGTTAGAAGGAGATCATGGTGGCATTGAGTTTGGGAAGGAGGAGGCGTCACTTAGAAAGAGTTTTGAAGGGTTTAGTTATGCATTAGTGGTGGGTTGGATGCTTCAGAGTTTGTGGGTATGACAAAAGTTGTTAAGAGAGAGGGTCTTAGGGGGTTTGAGTTGTCCTATACTGGACCTAAAGCCATACAAAATTTCACCCTCTTAAACCATAGTCAAAGAGATTAAAAGGACTTTAATGTGATTAAAATCACTTATGAATGTGAATGATTTACCAATTGATTATGGATTGATGAAACACAATTAAAGCTCCAACGGTAACTATAAGGAGTTCCTTACCTTTAAAGATCAATTTATCCAACACTTTTTTGCGCGCATGTGGGATTATTGATAACACTTAGGCGCTTTGCCCATTTTCTGTGTGGAAATAAAGTCTAATGATCATATCTTGTTCACTTATTCTTTCTCATGGTTTATTTTGATGAGTCGTCTAAATGGGTGAGGCATTTAGGAGGTGATTGATGTGCTCGAGTTAGAGCACATTTATCTCCCCATTTATGTGTCGTTATCTTGCGTTTTATATTAGTTTTTACACATCTTACGCATGATTTCACTTCGATCTTGTCTCCATGTGCTTTCAAGTGTTTTTAGGTGTTTTCGGGAGATTTTGAGGTGTTTTCGTTGCGTACGAGATTTCGGCACTTGAATCGAAAGAAATGCACGTGTTTCGAGGCGCTCACAAGTGTTTCGGGTCATCCCCGAAAATATCGCGATGATCGGAGCTCGTTTCGAGGTGATTCGGGTTAGTTTGAGACTTAGACGTCAAGGTCGAAGAAATGACACGCGTTTCGAGGCTCCCCCAAGTGTTTCGGGTCATCCCCGAAAGTATCGCAAAGTTCGGAGTTCGTTCGATAAAAGTTTGAAGCTCCCTAGGGTCATTCAGCCTAGATTCGGGCGAAGCTAGGCCACCTTCGGTCGAATGCATGCTGCCCAGCACCTTGAGCACTCCAGCCCAGCCAATTCGAGCGAAGGAGTCAAGACATTCGGGCGAACTGAAGGATTCGGGCGAATCCACGGCCAGATTCGGTCGAATTGACCTGGAGCCCAAAAATTGCAAAGTTTCTGGAAATAGCGAATTAAGCACCCATTCGGGCGAATGTGAGAGGATTCGACCGAATCCCACACTCCCTTCGGGCGAATGCTGAGCAAAATCTGCACGCGTTTTTCTTTTCGCAAGCTTTTTCCGTAGGATTTTTTTAGGGCTTTTTTCCCCACTTCTTGTAGCCTATAAAAAGGGACTCTTTGGGACATAAACCCCATGACTTGATTGGGAGAAGCTCTCCCTCTCTTGTTCATCATCTTTAATGCTTTTCTTCTTCATTTATGCCCTAGTGTAGTTTTATGCTTTCCTTCACTTTGTTCTTCCCTTCATTTATGTAAGTTTACTTTCATTTATTTCTTTTATGTCATTTAATGCTTTCCTTTATGCTTTCATTTAATGTTTTTGTAGTTTAGATCTATTGCTTTCATTCATGTCTTCATTTATTGCTTTGTTGTTCTTCTTTTCATTCTTTTATGCTTTCCCTTTAATGTTTTCATGCCTTTCTCTTCTTTAATGCTTTCTATGATAGATTTATTGCTTTCCTCTCTTCTTGTTCCTTCCTTTCACATGCTAGAGTAGATTTTAGGGTTTTGGGTTAGAGAAATCCTAGGATTTTGGTTTTGTGTTTAATGTTTAGGAAGATGTTTGAGGATGATGTTGGTTTGATTGATTGATATTCGTTGCATATCTTGTCCTGCCACTCCTTAGTGAGACATAGGGCGATTATGGGTCGTTCGTATAGACTATAGGTCGTCAACTTCCCCATGCCAACTAGAGTGTCTCGATTGACCTTCGTTCAATCTCCTTCGACCTAGCCTATCTATATTTCCAATGGACCTACCTAGGATGGACCTAGCCTAAGCCCGCTTTCTTTCATTGTTTGTTTTTATCATTAGTTTAGTTTATACACCCACCTTCATACCTACACACCATACACCTTTCCCACACCAACTCTTTAGTCTAGCACCCCTTGTCCTTGTGGTTCGATCCCCAACTTACCGCTACACTCGTTGTAGTTTTATTTTGGGTGTTTATAAATGTGTTTGAATAGCCAAGGTTTCTAGCGTTAAAACGACGCGCTAGAAACCGGTTATCAGTGATATAAGGAGTTTGTTAAGTGATTAGGTGTTGGAAGGGGCTTATTCATAGAAAGTCATTTGTTGGGTGGTGGAATACTATTGTATTTCGTATTATTTAGACTCTTTGGAATAAGCAAAATAATGTGAATTTTAACCGTTGGTTCCTTCACGGGAGCATATGGTTTTAATGATGAAAATACGTTTTAGTGTTTAGGTGAAGGAGTTATGGGGTGGAAGGAGTTTTTCATGTCATGATAAGGTACATAATATGCGGGCTGTGACCTTTTGACCTTGAATGTTAAGTGTTTCGTTTTGGTAGACATGTCTTTGTTTGTGGCTTGTATTGTAGTGTATTTTGGTATATATAAGGTAGTTTTTTCTACGTCTTGGTTTTTTATAGGTTTTTTGTGCTTCTGTTGAGGTTAATATGTGTGCTATAGCTTTTTGTCCCTGTTTGTGTATTTTTTACGTTTTAGTGTTAAGTTTTGGGCTTGTGCATGTGTATGGTCTACTAGGGTCTTTTTTCCATGTTTGTTTTGGTTGTGTTATTGGGCTGGTTTTCTGGTGTTTTTGTTGCTTTTTGGTTGTGTTTAGTTTGTTGGTGCAATGTTACTCTGGTCCTTCTTCTTGTTGGTGGTTGTTTCTTGAGGTTATGGTGTTGGGCTCTATTTTTGTTGTGTGTGTCTTGGAAAATTATTGCTGGATTGATAGTAGTTGTTGATTTGGGATGGTATGTGCTAGTTGGTGGCTGGTATGAAGATCTAAGTGTTCTAAGCGTGGTAGGCTGTGGGTGTTACTTTGGCAGGTGAGCTGCCGTGTGTTGGTCTGTCTACTGGGTGGTCGTGTTTGTTTGCTATAGGGGGTAAGTTGTTGTTGCACAACTTGGGGGCTATTGATTCCCGTGGTGGGTTGTTGTTGCATGGTTATTTGGTTTGTATACTGACATATGTTGGCTATTGTGGTTTTACTTTGCGTCTGCTACTGCTGATGATTGCATCTATGATGGCTGGTTTTCTCTATGGTTTGCAGTCTTGGAAGCTATTACGTGCTTTGAAATGTAATTGATGTAAATTTATGACTTTAATTTAATAATTAAACTTATAAAATAAAGTAACATAAATTTAGTAGATTAAAAACATATGACAAGTTCAAACCAACGACATGGAAAAAATTAAATGGAAGAAGAAATGCAAATTTACAATCGAGTCTCGCAAGTTTTTTATGTAAAATGCAAGAGATAAGAACTTCCGGAATTACATGTATATTCCATTTATATCTCATGTAAGAAATAACTTATACATGTCTTCTATATTTATAGAAGAGCATACAACCATTCATGAAGTAATATGTCACTTCACGAATTGCAACATCAATTAAGAAATCAATGTCGATCATAAATCAATCCAATTACTTGTAAACTTCGCGACTAGTAAAAAACTTCGCGACCCGCAAAGTCGTGCCAAGTGACAAAAGTCGCGACCCACAAATTGTGTTTTTCCAACACAAAAACTTTGCTTTGAAAACTCGCGACTCGTGAGCCTTTTTGCGATCGATGAAAAACACTTTCCACAAAATTAGAACTTTGCAGTTTTGAGATATTTCCAATTACTTGTTTTCTATAACCGTTATAGACTCTAAATGACAACAATTGTCCCCTATTTAGAGTGTATAATAATTTTCCTGATTGAATTAACACCTAGGACCACACATCTTTACAATTGATCATATCCCATAATGTCAAATCGGATTAAATTAAGCAGATATATCCAACCACTTGAAGAAATAGTTAACATGAAATAATTCGTTAAACTCACATCTGTCACACCTTAAAGGCCATGTGTCCATATCTATTCATAAGTGTATTGAAATCATAAGTATGCCCGGTCCCTTGATTTCATTGAGACGGCCAAACTCTGAACTTATATAGGTAGCTTCTCCTGCTTACCATACTTTCGTGAATAAAGCACTAAATCTAGAGATTTTCAACTCTAGAAACGGGAGACCTCGAGGGTCTACTCTACTACCTCGTTTTTTCAACATCATAAATAAAGGAACTAAGGATCACTTAAGTGTTGCTTCCCAACATTCAATGAGCAATGAATCCACATTAAACCATGAAATTCCAAGAATTAGAAAGAATACTTTTATAAACCCTAATTTTTGGCTTTGCCTCAATTAGATGTCATAGTATCAAAGTTACACTCGACTATCAATACTTTATACAAGCCACTTGTCAATCACACTAGATTATTTGTCCACAACTTTGGCTTAATATCACAACGATGAGTATCTTTAAACTATAATCTTCACATATATGTCTAAATCATGAGAAATAACATAAAAATCATAGTGGAATAAGTTAACACTTTGTTTGTTCTTGGGTGAACAAAACTTGGTACCTCCCCCATAAATACATACTTTTATCAATATACAGAATGATCAATTCGCTAAAGATCAAACTCATACATGAGTACTTCTTCAAACTTGAAGAACTCTGACTATAAAATTAACTAAATCCATGGTACAACATAAACATTTTGGACTATTCAAATAATTTCACTATAAAGGAACTATAAGTTGTAAGTAAAACCTTACTTGACAACAATAAACAATTTGAATCTTTGCGTAAGTCAAATTATATTCAATTTATATAACCATTCCAAATATTTAGGAAATAACTTCAACCAGAAAACATGAGGATAATTTTGGACTTTACCTTAAGTATAATAAAATACTTATTTCTTAGTCCGTAAAGTTTTATGTTAAAATTCATTTAACATTTTCCTCCCCCTTTCCCTTCATGGATACTCTGTCAACACTACTTATACAATTCCAAAATAAATAGGAAAATTTACCTAGAATAATGCAAAACTATCTTTGATTTTCCTACAATAATCCGAACTATTAGTTAACTATGAATAATCCCATCTATTGTATCATTTTACCTGAAGTGTTGTAGAATGATTCTTTGCCTATTCTCCCGATAACTAGTCATTTTATCTGCTTTATTATAACCCAACATCATCATCTTCCTCTAATGCTTATATCCTCCATTAAAACACTTACCCAAAGCTTTCCATTGAAACCGAAAAAAACAGCAATATTCTTTGTTTTAATTTTTTTTAATCTGTCTCATGCTATGAAGCGCATAACCACATCTCAATCTTCAACATCAAGAAGGTCAATTTCAAGGGAAAGCCCTAAATGTGAACATGGTGTTCTAGCAAAATTGCAAACGGCGAGAAAAGGTTCTAGAGTTGGGCATTGATTTTATGGTTGTGGTCTTTGGCCTGTAAGTTATGGTTTTTTTTTTTTTGTTTTGTGCTTACGATTTATTGTAGTAAAGTAATTTAGTTTATCTATTTTTGATTGTATTTTGTCTATAAGACTTAACACTAGTGGAAAAAAAGCTATTGGCTACTAAACATAAGCTGCGGTTCTTAAAAAACGCAGCCTTTAGTGGAAGGAAAAAAGGGCAAAAAAAAATAGATTAAAGGCTGCGGTTTCTAGTAGAACCGCAGCAAATAATTAAAAAAAAAATTGAACACATGTATGGGCTGCGGTTTGCCCTTTGGACCGCAGCAAATAATTACTTTTCTCTTATATAACTTCCGCCTATTGTACGTGAAACCCTAATATTCTTGAATGTTCTCCTTGTTGAACATTTAGTGTCTAATAATCCTTAATATAATCACCAAGTACTACTAAGGTAGTGGGACAATTTATAAGTCCGTAACAAATCGCTTTAAGCTACTTTAAAGTAGTGGGACAAATACGTGTTAATTTACGTGGTCCGTAAGGCATTAGAAGATAAGACAAAACAAAGAATAAGGGGAGCCAAGATAGGCCTGACAGCCGACTCGGCGATCCCCCTTGTGTAGCCATAGCCGAGTCGACTATAGGCTACTGGAAAGTCATGGTTTGCCCTTTGGATCTTACCGTTGCTTTCTTCCCGTTTTGTTCATGATTAATGCATTGGATTCTATTCGTTATACTCTTAATTCCTGAGTATAATGGTGAATTTATGCACTTAAATGACTAGAATAATGGTCATTGATATCATAATCTTTATTATGATCATTATGGTGATGATTATGTAGAGGCACCTCTCTTATACTCTTAGAGTATAAATTAGCCTTGGCATGGAGTTTTCCTTGCACCAAACATTCTGAATTCCTCATATCTTTTCTCTCATTTGTGTTTGCTTGATCAAGAGAGTAATTAACTCTTGTTCTAGTTTTACATTGCTCATAATTTCCTAAACACATTGCTATTAAGTTATATACCCTAAGTACTAAGGGTATATTGAAGTTGTTTGTATTTCATAGTGAATTTCCACTCTTAAACCCAAGTACCTTTGTGGGGGAAATATCACAAAAGGAAAGTGAGCACACGCCTACAACTTGTATCAAGTTTCCGGGTAACAGTTGTTGTTACAAACTAATCTTCTTTTCCTTAGCATTGTAATAGTTGTTGTAATTTCATTTTGTCATCTACAAAGGGGTTTAATACAAATTCCCGATTGTAATTTGTATTGCATTATATACTTTTCGTAATACTCCTCAAACTCCTCCTACATCTTGTCTCACTTCTGCCTACATCTTCTCTCACTTCCTGCTACATTTTCTCCCTCAAATAATGTTCTTGAATGCTCTTGAATTATACCAACCCATCTCTTTCTTTGAATTATACCAACCCATCTCCCATGTAATCACTTGATGAATTATACCAACCCATCTTCTTTTTTTCCTCAAGTAATCACTTCATCTTCTTCTTCTTCGAATTATACCAACCCATCTCCCATGTCGAAGGGTCCTTGTTCATGAAGTCGAACAACAATGGGTTAAGAAGTCGAACAGCATACGGTATTTTGAATGTTATTGAATGTCTTTCAACAGATAAGAACTCGAACAACAATGGGTTAAGAAGTCGAACAACATAGGTTTTTGATTTTTTTATTGTAAATTGTAAATTGTATATACAAGTATTGATGAAAATTGTAAATTGTAAATTGTATTTTTGTTCTCCAGATCTGAAAGTTAGATGAGTATTTTCGTTCTTCATCTTGATTTCTAGGTTGTTCTTTGTTCTTGTAAATTATATACGAGTATTAATGAAAATTGTAAATCGTTATTGAAATTTTTTTTTTGTTCTTTGTTCTTCTTTATTTCTGGGTTGTTCTTGTTTGATGAAGTTAGATCTGGAATTTCTTCGTATTTGGTACAAATGAGAATTCATTCATCCTGGAATCAACGAAATGCAAAAAAAAAAATATTTTTTTTGGAAGCTCAAAGGCTGCAGTTCTATAAAAGACCGCAACAAATGTTTTTTTTGAAGATTTTTAAAAATGACTATTGGCTGCGGTTGTAAATGTCCGCAGCCAATAATAAAATATCATTTGCTGCTACTACAAGGGCTGCGAGGTGAAATCGCAGCCAATAACGGCCAAAAAACCGCAACAAATAAGCTTTTTTTCCACTCGTGTAAATTGCAAAATTTTCAAGTATGAGGATGATGTAATCAAGTCGGAAGCATTTGGAAGAGCATATTGTTTGGAAGAACAAAATGCTATTTTACTTGAGAGAATTGACAAATTGAAGATGAAGAAACAAAAATTGATGGAGAGTGAAGCTTTATTGAAGATTGAACTTGCTAAACAAATAAAAGCAGCAAAAGCTTTAAGATTTGTGCTTGTTGCATCATGGTTATTATTTGTAGTCTTCTTATTTATGTTAACATGATTAGTACAATGTAATGAAAATTCTACTATAATGTAAGACAATTAATGTAATGAAATTAGATCCTATTTCCTAATATATTCCTTCACAAAAAATTTGACAAAATATCAATGCCATGTATATATTCCATTACATTGACAAAATATCATTAACTTAATGTTTGACAAAATATTAAGGTTCACAAAAGCAGCACTTAAGTTATTAACAATACATTCATTATACATATGCTTCATTGTTTACAAAAGCTCTTAAGTGTTGTAATACTAACTTTTAATATCAATATTAATAAAGATTCTATATTGCTTGGTTAGGTTATGCTTGAGTTGAGAGTACATCTACATGAGTTTGGCTTTCCTTGCTTGGCTTTCCTCTACTACGTTTGCACTGTTAAAAAACAAGACAATTATTAGGTTTATTGATCTTTTAGTTGATGTGTAATATTAATAAAGTTTGAATAATTTACCTATTCAGCATTTGTAACAAAACTACTTGGATTACAACCTTTGCTTCCTTACCCTGTTTGGATCCTTGTCCCCCCTCTACCTATTGCCCCAGGATGTGTAGTTAACTGATGATGGGCTGGTTGTCATAGTTATGATTTAGGGTTCACTCTTCCTTCATCAACATCTTTTCTTGGTCTTCCTTTTCCTCTCTTCATTAGTGGTGGTGTAGGGGCAACGACTTTACCCTTTTCTGGACACTTTTGTTTATTATGTGAAGTGGATTTACAAATGCTACAACTCATCGGTGTGCCATGTCTTGTGAGTTTCCCTGGTTTCTATGCGTCCTCATGAGCACTTTTGATTCGTGACTTTCTTGGTCTTCAAGGACCGATTTTGATGGGGGTGGACCAATGGACATATCAATTTTAGGCCAATGACGTTCTCCAATGCAAGGAGTCATAAGCCCTTGTGTATGCAGCTTTGGCATAACATTCATCCACAAATGACTCGACATCTTTATGTAGGTAACTAATTGATGTAACAGCATAACAACCAGGAATCCCTTTAAGATCCCATTTCCTGCACGTACATGTTCTTTTTTCTTTGTCCACTTCTAATACGTTAATGTGATAAGCAACTTAGAATATTGTAGCAGTAGACGGAAGAATAGTGCAATTAGATGCCTCTTCTTTTTCTTTTTCCATGAGAGCTTGTACTTTGGGACATAATAATCCACTCTACTTGCTTGATGTAATATCATCATGCATATCAATTAAATGTTTTGATCTAGCATGCAATATGTAATTGTTAAAAGTTTCGACCATTTTACTCAATATCACTTTGCACTTTGTATCAACCGTCACATAAGCTCGACAAAATAAACGAGGATTAGCCAATTTAAATGCTTCAGCCGCAACAGGGTTTACTTTCTCCATGTCTGTGATTCCATCATTAAAATCTGCTTCATTATATAAGCCTTTGCACACCTCCAAAATAGTAGCTTCATCTCTTCACACTTGAAGCTTTTGTTCCAATTAGCATATATATATGTCTCGCACAATGCCTATGTTCGGCATTTGGAAGTTCAATTCCCACATCCCTTAATATGCTCTGTGTAGCATGTAGTCATTACAAAATAACTAGCACAAAACAGTAACAAAAACAATAGCACAGCACACTATCGATTTTCAGCATCTTATATACGTATATGTACAGTAACACAGCACACCAAAAAACAATAGAAAAAGACCAACAACACACCAAATAACAGTAGCAAAAACAGCCCATTTATCAACAACTCAAAAAAATTTCAGCATCTTGTAAACGTATATGTAGTCATTACAAAATAAGTAGCACAAAAACAACCCATTTATCATCTACTCATGTACGTATATGTACAGCACACCAAGTTCACCAGCTCACAAACACCTCCAAAACAGTACCAAAAGACCATTTTCAGCAGCTTAAAAAAGCAATAAAGTAGCATAAAAAACTCCATTTTCATCATCTCAAAAATGTGAAAAATTGGTAGCACAGCCAGGGCTGGTTAAGTGAAAGGGCAGCCTGGTCATTTGCATAGGGCCCTAAAATATATGAAAATATTAAGGGCGCAAAAAAAATAAATAGATAGCCCAAAATAGCAAACAATAATTATCTATTAAATATAAAGAAAAAAGACAAGGTAGAGACTGAGTTTCTTGGAGTAATCAACAATATTAAAGAAACTTTCCTTATCAACACATTCTCAGATTCCAATAAAAAAAAAAAAGCAATCTTAACCTTTTATTTTCTAAAAGAATAAGGAAAATTTGCTCAAAATAATCCCAACTATCACCCGTTGGCCAAAAAAAATCTCAACTATCAATTATTTTTAAATAATCCAAACTATTCTCATAATTTGTTGAAAACATACCTATCCTCTTATTACCGGCTAGAATAGGTACCTTTTTCACTTTTTTTTCTTTTCTTTTTTACTTAACTATTCAAAATAATCCTTCCCTTTTATCTATTAATCAAAAAAAAAGAAAAAATTTGAAAAATTACATGTTGTAGCTTGTTAAAAAGGAGGTGGATATGTTTTCAACAAATTATGAGAATAGTTGGGATTATTGAAAAATAATTGATAGTTGGGATTATGTTTGGCCAACGGGTGATAGTTGGAAATATTTTGAGCAAATTTTCGAAAGAATAATTAAAAAAATGTTTCTGAAAATATTTGTCTTCCAACTAAACTCGACAGCACACTGCGCATCAGTACACTTTTGCTAAGAAGCCTGCAACTGGAAGACCTTCATGGAATTCACCATTCAAAATTTCCAATTGAGTAACTTTTAATTGATTTTGATTTAAATGTTTTATTTAAATATTGTAAATTTGTAATTTGTATGTTATTTTAGTTTTCTTTGATTAACTCATTAACTGGATGTTTGTATTTGAAAATTTCTTGTTGATTTTTTTAATTTTGTATTTTATCATTACCAAATGCAGGATTCTCTTATAAAATGCAATTTGGGGATTTGAATTTTTGAAGGTCAATTACAATTGCAAGGTCGTATCAATCCTTTTATTTTTTTATGCTTTAATTATATGTTATTTCTTTAATAATGCCTCCTATAGTTAAAAAAAACATAAGTCTAGATATGAAAAACATAAGAAAAGAAAAAAGTTAGAAGAGTTAATTCAATCTTAAAGAGGATCACTTGACAAATTTGTGATAAAAGAACAAGTATATGTTGATATTGCTGAAAATATTAATGTTGAAATTCATGAAAATGTGACTTCTAATGAAACGATTAATTTGGATAATCAGAGTGTTGATTTAGAAAAAAGAACTAACTTGCCAAATGATCATGCTAATATGACTACTAAGAAGGTTAATATCAAGGTTAGTGATGATAGTAATTTAAATGACTCACTTGATAATGAAAATTGTGAAGTGGAGCATAATGGTAATAACAACACAGCGCAAATAAACGCATTTGATAATTCATTTGATATATTTTATCTAAGAAATTGGGATGCTCTTGATTTCGAAATGATTGATTTAGTAATCACAAAAGGTCCTAAAAGAGATTGTTCAATTGTAGAAGGTCCTACAGACAAATTTTCTAACTGATTTACGACTAATTTGTTTACTATATTTGATCCAAGGAATTGGGATGCTCTTAATTTGACATTATGTGATATGGTTAAGTCATGTGGTAAAGCTAAATTTTTTTTTGGAGTTATTCAACGTATCTATACTAATTTGTTGAAATTGACCATTGACCATGGTCAATGACCTTTGACTTTCACTTAATTTTATTAATTAAACCTAATTACCCAATTATCCCTAATTAAACCCTTTTTCCCCAACCTCTTTCTAATTCACCTCAATCACCTCCATTCTCCCTCTTCATCAACACCACCACCATCACAACTACAATTAAAACCCCTCCTTTAATAACAACCCCATTAAAAGCTCCTTCATTCTTCAATATTTGACTAAACCCTTCTCTTCTACAACTCACCATTAAAAGGTACTCTTTCTCTCCCAACACCACCACCACCATTAAAACCCCTCCTTTAGTAACACCAAAAACAACTTATTACTCACAAGCAATTGGTGAGAAGGATTCAAGGGTCTTAAGAACCAAATCCAACTCATTCAGGTCAAGGTATTCGGGTTGTTGAAGGGCTTTCTTTACTTTCCAATTGTCTAAAGAGCATTATGTTTTCGAATTGTGGGTAGTTGTGGATGTTGATGGAGATTTCGAGGCTCAAATTGGGAGGAAACAAAAACTGGTTTGATGAGGTTTTGGCGAATTGAATCCATTAGAGTTATGGAAAATTGATTTTGATGTAAGAGATGAAGTGCTTGTTGTCAAAGCCATATTTTTGTGTGTGTTTTTTGTTGGGTTATTGTTGTTCAAAGGATAGAGATTGTTTGAGAGGAAGAGTTGGCAATGGAATTCATGATTATTGGCCTTCATGTTTGTGATTGGATTTGAGGGGTTGCAGTTTTTAATGTGGAATTTGGGTGTATGGAATTCAATTGAGATGTTATTAAAGGAGGGGTTTTAATGGTGGTGGTGGTGGTGATGATGAAGGGGGAAATGGATGTGATTGAGGTGAGTTAGAGAAAGGTTGGGGAAGAAGGGTTTATTTAGGGATAATTGGGTAATTAGGTTTAATTAAAGAAATTAAGGGAAAGTCAAAGGTCATTGAGCATGGTCAATGGTCAATTTGCAGGTCATCTGGTGAAGTGGCTGTATCGATGTCATGTTTCTTAAGTTGGAGGCTGTAGTTGGTAAAAATATGAAGTTTGAGGCTGTTTATTTGAAATTGAGTAAACTTTAAGGCTGTTTGTTGGTAAATGATCCTAATTGAAAATGAAAAGGGGAAATTTGAAACTCTAATTTAAGTTTACAAGATTAAGAAAACATACTATTGATGACTATATAATGAAGATCGTAAATCAGTAAGTAGATTCTTCACTGCTGCATCTTAAGGATGATGAAGAAAAACCAAGCTTGCTTCAATGGAGGTTTTAGCAGTACAACACGTCACTGGAATGGGAAGGAGAAAGACTTTGGTGCAATTTTGGTTTGAATTAGGTAAATAAAATTAATTCAATTAAAAAAAAGAAAACAAAAAAAGGAAATTAAATTAAATTTACTTAGCTGATTATAAGTCATTCAACAACACTCCAGGTAAAACCATACAATACATGAGATTATTCATGGTAATTGATAGTTGGGACTATTGTAGGAAATCAATGAAAGTTTCGATTATTCTGGTCATTTTTATCATAATACAGCATACTATTTCAAAATACAAACAAATCCAAAGTTTCAAAGAAAGTTTAACCATTGTATTTTCTTTTAACTTATTGAAATAAATTCAATAATCAATCATCATATTTAGTATAATACCACTTATTAAATCCTGAATATTATTACATGTTCTTCAATCTTCATATATAATATGAAAATCTGTCTATAACATATTGTTATAATTAGAGATTAAATTACTAAAATTCAAACATTATTCCATGATGAACACATCAATACTTACTTCCTTTTAGAAATCTTAAACTTATATGATACCAAATTTAATAATCATGGGTAAACATTCAAATTATTAATATGAATACAATACTAACAACCTTTACTTAGAAAGCTTTAACAAATCCAAATTTCGTTAGAAACTTTTCCTTTATAAAACAAACTCATAGTTTTCTATTTTAGAAAAACATGTTGTATCAAAAGATTACTAAAACAATTTTAAAAAATTAAAGTGTCATAATCATTAGTACAAACTTGTAAGAATTCAATCTTATCTATCATTGCAATGGTTTGTTGTCTTGGAAGCTATTGCTTTGAGATGTAATTGTTGCAAATTCATAGCTTTAATTTAATAATCAAATTTATAAAATAAAGTTACATAAACGTAGTAGATTAAAAAAACATATGACAAGTTCAAACCTTTGCTTAACATACACCAAATGTGAACTTCATCATCGGGAATCACCATATATCAAACATAGTAACAAGAAAATTTTGTATAGAACTTGATATTAATTCTAGGAGAGATGCACTATCCTAAAACATCATTTTCCTCCTTACTACAGTGTAGAGTTGTTCATGGGCGAGCTACCTACCAGGCTCGACCCATCCGGCTCGAAAAATGGGCGGGCATGGACAACCTTTTTTGAAAAAAATTTAAAGTTTGGAAGGTTAATACCCGCCCGCCAAGATAAACAGGCGGGTAGCAACACCAAAAAAAATACCCGAGGATATACACGCTCGTCCTTGATGTGCAAATATTTTTTTTAACCGCAAGCGCACGGTGTACGTGTAGTCGCGAGTCGAATACAAGGAAGCTAGGACAAGAAACTTGGTAATTTCAATTGATTATAATGCTTAGGGAGAAAAAAGATTGCTGATTGGTTGTACTAAAAACTACAAATGCAATAAGAAATATGGGATTAAACTATATGATGAAGAGATCTAGGGTGTCGGGAATCCCCTAAAGTCTTGTATGATTTAATTCTCATTAATGTCTATGAAGATCCTGATTAAATTCGTGGTTAAACATGATCTTGTTAAGCTCAAACTCTCGCTCTATTGATTAACTATTAGATTTAGACCCTATTAATTCGATTCTCACACACTAGTTTTATTGAACAAATTAATAAGAATTTAACTAAAATTTACCATAAAGCAAAATCGATCCCAATCTCACACTTTAGTTCTATTGATTGGTCCGACAAAGCATATTTAATTTAGGATTAATTAGTACAATTTAACCACAATAATCCTTAGTTTCATAGACACATCCAACAATCAAATCATACACAACTTATAGGTTCAAAACCCTAACCCTAGAATATGGATCTACTCACTAATCATGATAAAAACAGTAAATAAAAATCTTAGAATGAAACTAACCATGATAAGATATGATAATAATGAAATTTGCAAGGAAAACAATAATTAAACTATGAGACACACAATTAAAGATTCAAGAGCCAAAAAATATGAAGAATAATACTACTTTTAATGAATAACAATTTCTAAGAAAATAATTAAAGTTTGACAAAGAAAGATTAAACTAATACAAAATTGATAAAGAAAGATTAAACTACAAATAAGAAACAGAAGAAATTAAAAGCTTACAAGGAATAAAAATGGTCTGTAATGGAGAAAGATTAAGGAGGAATGAGGAAAACGAAGAGGGTTTCAATCTCCCTCCCTCACGCTCCCTCAAGGAGGCTTGACCTAAATGCCTCTAATTACCACTAGTGGAAAAAAAGCTATTGGCTGCTGCTTATTGGCTGCGGTTTTTAGGAACACGCAGCCAATATGAGTAATAAAAACCTGGAAAAAAAAATTTTATAAAGGGCTGCGGTTTTTACCCTTAACCGCAGCCCAAAAGTGTATCAAAAAGTATAATTAATAAAGGGCTGCGGTTTTTTATGTGTTCGCAGCCCTTAACAATTCGAAATTAATAAAGAAAATAAAAAAAAATTAAAACAAGGGGCTGCGGTCTTTATGGATGTCCGCAGCCCTAACCTTTCTAAAAAAAATAAAAACCGCCATCTATTATATTTCTAACGTTCACAATTCTCAAAAGCTACTGATTACTGTACTTCTTCTTCTTGTTCATACGAAATTCTTCTCTTCTTCATATGAAATTCTTGCTCTTCTTCATACGAAATTCTTCTCAAAAACATGCGATTTTTCTTGCTCTTCTTCATACGAAAATTCTGCTACTTGTTCTTCATACGAAAATTCTTCTAACCCACGAAATTCTTCAAGCATCTACCCATTGTTGTTCTTGATTCTTGCTCTTCTTCAAGGTATACCCATTGTTGTTCAAGCTTCATTAGTTTTGTTTTAGGGCTTTGTTTTTTTATACTAATTTTAATTTGTTTTCATTGTATAGGTTATACACAACCCACCATTGTTGTCTTCTTCTTCAAGTTCTCAAACACACGAAAAATTCAAGGTGCTTTTTCATTTTCGATTTTGTAAATTAGGTTTAAATTTATCAAAATTGTTGAATGTGTATGTAGTTGTTGTTTTTAAATTTATAGTATGTAAATTAGGTTTCATTAGGGTTGTTTATGGTTATATGAATGAGTTGGTTGATGTTGATTATTGATAAACTTGGTTGTAGTAGGGGTTTTTAAGTTTTAAATTAGGTTTAATTAGGGTTGTGGATTATTGATAAATTTATCATAATTTATGAATGTGTATGTATGTGTTGTTATATTTTTAGGTAATTATTTCATTTTAATTATGAATGTGTATGTATGTAGTTGTGGTTTTTAATAAGTTTTAAATTTTTCATAACTTATTTTATGAATGTTGTACAAACATGTTTGGTTATATAAAATTAGAATATGAATTATAAAGTATGAAGTTGTACAATGTTAATCATTATAAGTGATTTTATTTTAGAACACAATGTATGCATATATAAAATTAGTATATTTGGTATAAATAAGTATACAATTTAAGGGTTGAATATGTTTGGTATAAATATGTATAACATTTTTAAGGTTGAATATGTTTGGTATAAATAAGTATATAGGTGTATTAATTTTGTTTTGAATTAAATAATCACACTTAGGATGACAAAAGATCGTTCTTGGATGTATGGAAGCATTGAATCGTCGGAATTTATTGATGGCGTATTAGAATTTTGTAGTGTTGCGGTTGAACATCAAATTAAGACGGGGGGAGTTGGTTTTTATTGCCCATGTGTCAATTGTGGCAATGTATCAAAGGTAGATAGTGTTTATATCCTTAGGGAGCACATACTTCGACGTGGGTTTAGGCCTCAATATCATGTTTGGGTTTGACATGGTGAGGAGGGAGTTTACAAGGAAAATAGTGTTGTTGAGGATGTCAATAATGTGGCCGATGTTAATGAGGATGTAGTGGATGAAGAGAATGTTGATGAGGATGTGGATCGTGTTGATGAGATGATGGAGGGAGTCGAGGATGAGTTAGGAAAACGTCCTCGTGTATTTGACTTGTTTACAGAGGCTTCTCAAAAGCCTTTGTATCCTGGATGTACAAAGTTCACCAAACTTACAGTAGTTTTGACGATTTTCAACATTAAATCAAAGTTCAATTGGAGTGACACTAGTTTCACAATGTTATTAGAAGCGTTAGGTGAGATGCTTCCCGAGGGAAATGAACTTCCAAAGTCGACATACTATGCCAAAAAGCTAATGTGTCCTTTCGGGTTAGAGTACCAGAAGATTCATGCGTGTCCGAATGATTGTGTATTGTATCGGAATGAAAACGAGAACTTAGAAGAGTGTCCTAGGTGTAGGTTATCGCATTACAAGCGTAAAGGGGCTCGAGATGCTAAAGGGCCCCCGGCTAAGGTATTGTGGTATCTTCCAATAATACCAAGATTCAAGCGCTTGTTTTCTATAAAGAAAGATGCGTTAAATTTGAGGTGGCATGCAAATAGGGTGAAGAAAGATCACTTGCTCACACATCCATCCGATTCTCCGGAGTGGAAGAGTATTGATAGGTTGCACAAGACTTTTGGGGATGAAGTTCGTAATTTAAGGCTCGGACTGTGCACGGATGGAATGAACCCATTTGGCAATCTTAGTTCTCAACATAGTACTTGGCCGGTACTTTTAGTGATTTATAATTTGCCACCTTGGTTGTGTATGAAGCGTAAGTACATTATGCTTTCGCTTCTTATCTCGGGTCCTAAGCAACCTGGTAACGGCATAGATGTATATCTTGCACCTCTTGTTGAGGATTTGAGAAAAATGTGGGATGAAGGAGTTTCCGTGTTTGATGCATATGCTAATGAGGAGTTCACCTTGCGTGCAATGCTTTTATGCACCGTTAACGATTTTTCGGCTTATGGAAACTTATTAGGGTATAAGAACAAAGGGAAGAAAGCGTGCCCAAAATGTATCGATGACATGGAATCCACGTGGATTCCTAAGTGCAAACATGTATTCATGAATCATCGAAAGTTCCTCCCACGAGATCACCAATACCGTAAGAAGAAGAAGATGTTCAACGGGGAGGTTGAGGATCGTGTAGCTCGTCGACCGTTGACCGGTTTTGAGGTTTACGAACAAGTTAAGGGGGTTGAAACTGTATTTGGTAAAACAGGGCAAGTGCAAGGGGGTGAAGATCGACTGTGGAAAAAAGAATCAATCTTTTGGACGCTTCCATATTGGAGAGATCTACAGGTTAGGCATTGTCTTGACGTTATGCATATAGAGAAAAATGTATGCGATGCCATACTCGGGACTCTCATGAACATTCCGGGTAAGACAAAGGATAATAAGGCCGTGTGAGATTACTTTGAATGTAAGGGTATTCGTCCGGAGTTGTGGGCACAGGTTAAGGGGAGTAAGAAAAGAGAAAGAACTGATGAAGTTGGTGGTAGTAGCAACGGAAAGGTCGGTAAGAAGAAGATGAGTAGTGAAAAAGTTTATTTGCCTCCAGCTTGCTACACATTGTCCAAAGCAGAGAAGCGGGCCTTTTGTGAGTCTCTGTATGGCATTAAGGTTCCCTCTGGGTACTCATCTAACATGAAGAGATTTGTGACCCTTAATGGTGAATTGAAGTTGGGAAGCACGAAATCTCACGATTGCCATGTAATGATGCAAGTGTTCTTACCGACCGCACTACGTGGAATATTGCCAAAACATGTGAGATATGTTATTACTGAGCTATGTTCGTTCTTCAACACTATTTGTAGTAAAGTTCTTGATCCCTTTAAACTTGATGCTCTTCAACTTGACGTGATTGTAACTTTATGCAAGTTTGAGATGTATTTTCCACCTTCTTTCTTTGACATAATGGTTCATCTTATTGTTCATCTTGTTCGGAAATCAAGCTTTTAGGTCCAGTTTTTTAAAGGTGGTGCTATCCTTTTGAGAGACACATGGGTGTGTTACAAAACAAAGTGAGGAATCCAGTAAAACCAGAGGGGAGTATGATTCAAGGCACTGTAAGTGATGAGATTGGTAATTTTATAGTCGAGTATATGGCTATGGCAAAGTCTATTGGACTACCCACCTCTCGACATGAAGGAAGACTTGAGGGAAAAGGAACAATTGGCTCTAAAACCATCACACCTTCTCAGGATAGTCTGTTACAAGCACACCTGTATGTGTTGCATCATATTTTAGAAGTTCATCCTTTTTTGAATGAGCATTTTGATATATTGCGCGCAAAATATCCGTCTAGAGGTGATAGGGCATTGATGCAGTTGCATAACAAGACGTTTATTGATTGGTTTCATAATCGAGTAATATGTGAAGAACTAAAGGGTGTATCTGAAACTGTTAAGTGGTTAGCTTTTGGTCCTCGTGATGATGTCAACAAATATGAGGGTTACGATGTCAATGGGTTTACATTTTGGACTGAGGGTCAAGATAAGAAGTCATCGTATCTGCAGAATAGTGGGGTTTCTATTTTGTCGTCATCTACATTTTACGCGAGTGCCAAGGATCAATCGCCGGTTGATGCTAAATCGGTATACTACGGGTGGGTACATGAAATATGGGAGCTTGACTATTGTACTTTCACTATGGGTCTTTTCAAATGCAAGTGGGTGGATAATAATCGACGATGCGTTAAAAATGACGACCCTTGTGGATTTACTCTTGTAGACTTGGATCGCTTGCGTGATGGTGAGGAGCCATTCATACTAGCCACACAAGCCAACCAAGTATTTTACATTGAAGACCCTTCTAATAATAAATGGTCTATTGTTATTCCGGGAAAAAGAAGTATCCTTGGTATAGGTGATGTTGAGGATGAGGAAGAATATAATGCTTTTGAAGACTCCCCACCCTTTATTAATCCAAAATCGGTGATTGAAGATGATGAAGATGTTGGTTATATGCATGTAGATCACACGAAAGGAATACATTTGAATTAAGTGATTCACAAGGTATGAATTATTTAAGGTTATTAAATCAATTTTAATGGTTTTGAATGAATTTTGGCATTTTCGAGCGTAAAGTAGCTTAAACCTTGTTTGTTAAGCATGAAACTTGGCACACAACAATATTTGGTGTATATAAATGTGTTGAAGTTGTTAGAATTGGAAATAATTGTCATATGCTTGAAATTAAGGGTCAAGTTGCGTTTTTTAACGGTTTTGAATGAGTTTTGGCATTTTCAGGCGTAAAGTAGCTTAAACCTTGTTTGTTATGCATGAAACTTGGCACACAACACTATTTGGTGTATATAAATGTGTTGAAGTTGTTAGAATTGAAAATAATTGTAATATGCTTGAAATTAAGGGCCAATTTGCTTTTTTGAACGGTTTTTTTTAACGATTTTTGTCACTTTCTAATGTAATTCTATTTTCTACTCTTTCAGGTACTTGATCTACAATGCATCTTTTCAGAGACGACATTGTGCCCGAGATTGAGACTGTGGATGACGATGTCCATAGTGAGTCGGATGAGGACTACGATCCGACGAAGGAAAAGGACATAGTTGATGATGATGATGCCATTGAGGATGACGACCCACTTGTTAGACACGAGCAATTGGCTCATTCTGCTCCTCCTATTGATGAGACGGCTTCTACTAAAACAGCGACAACTTCAAAGAAACGAAAAGGGTGAGGTCCTACGAAAAACCTCAAAGTCACAGAGCCTATGTACCTCGAATACAACGCGTTGGGTCAACCGTGTGGAAAGTGGCGTAAGGAATATGGAAAACAAGTGGGTTTATGTGTTCGCAAGATTTCCATATTACACGCGTGGCACGAGGTTCCAGAGGGCTTGAAGAAGTCATTTTTGGATGATACGATGGTAATAAGCAACTTTAGTCTTTTATTAATTTACTTTCATTTTAAAATTAATTGAATTGACATTAATTATTAATTATATTTTCCTTTTGTAGAATCTTTTTCACATCGAGCACGACGAAGAAAAGAAGAGTATTTTTCTTTCAACTGTTGCTGAAAGATTAAGAGATTTCAAAGCAAAGCTCGTAGGTGGTTGGATCAGAAAGAAGCGTCACCGTTTGACCAGGAAGGTCAAAACGGGAATTAAAGATGGAGAACAAGCTCCCTCAAAGATGTCGTATGAGATATGGCCGCACATATCGAAAAATGAGTGGGAGGCATTTGTTGCTAGAAAAACAACTCTCAATGAAGTTGTAAGTATTATAGCTTTTCATTTTATTTACTTCTTTTGATTTAATTATTAAACTAATAATATATGACATTTGACTTATTATGTTGATTAATTAAGAGAAACGTGGTAAAGCTTCCGAGTCAGCAAAGAAAAGGAAGTTTTACCATCACATTGGCTCAAGAACGTATGATGAGGCCCGAAAAGAGTGGGTGGATGCGGGATTATACCCCAATCAGAGTTCAGCCGCGAGCTCATCTACGACTACCCCGTCCGTGAGTACTCCTGCTGGAGATCGGGTGCTGGATTGGTATTGCGGGCTTCATGCTCGAGATGAAAGTGGTAAATTTACCATTCCTGATCCGGGAACGAAGAAGATGGCGGATGCTGTGGTGAGTTTTCATATCATTTAAGTATATTCTTGATTTGTTATGTACTTAAACTAATTGATCATTTTTATTTGAACAGATGGGCTGGAAAGAAAAAGAAGCTACGGGGGAGTTCACCCCAAAAGGCAATGTTGATGCATTGCATATGGTCTTAGGAAAAGACCATCAAGGGCGGGTAGTCGGCAACGGAGGCGTCCGCGTGGGCGTAAAGAAAGCATTCGGCAAAGAGTTCGTTATTCCTCGATCCAGAACGATGCCATCGCTTGATGAAGTAGAGAAACGAATCGAGGAAAAAATCACAGCCAAAGTAACCGCAAAAGTGACTAAGGACGTTTTCGACAAGATGGCATCGCTATTGCAGAAGTTAGGAGCAACCCATGATGACTTGGCCAATTTGATTGCCGAGGACCAACAAAGTCAACATGGGGATCCTAAGGCTTTGGTGGAGCCATCGCCCGAGCCCGTTACCCCCGTAGCACACCAGCCCATTACCCGTACCACACCCGAGCCACACATTCCCACGCCGGATACCATGAACTCCGTTACTCAGGTTTCGGAAACAACACCTGAGCCAGTGTTAAAGGTACATTTAATTTTTAAATATACAAGCACGTATTTATTTAAATTTCAACGTGTTTTGATAATTTATTATGATGTTAATTATACTAAACGACAAAATTTTTAGGAGGCGACTCCTTGCTCTCTTTTGTTGCCTCAGTTAGGCGTTGCTCGTGGTGGCGACTTAACTGAGGTTGCATTCGGTGAGGCGCAGCCAAACCAAGTGGGCCAAATAGTGCATTCAATGCCTGTTACACGTGGCCACATTAGTGTGACGGTAGAAACTATCGTAAAGGGGTTCGAGTATTTCTCACTTCCGGTTCCAATGCCAGAATGGAACCTTGAGACTTTATCGGACGCTCAAGGTAGTTTCGTCACATGGCCATATGCTTGGGTCCGACTCACAGCGAAGGTAGTATATCTTTAGTCTTATTTTATTTGTTTTTATTCTTTTGATTGCGTGAGTAATTACACTAATTTAATTGTAAAAAATGAAATAGGAAAAGAGCTCAAAGGGCTCTAAAAGAGAGATCGGTTCCTCATCATCGGTGACAATCACTCCAATCTTGACTGATGAGGAGCTTAAAGATCTCTCTTCAGATTGTCTATGGATGCACAAGGGTGCATCTCGCATGCGTGAGGAGGACCCACTTATTCTACCCCTGAGCACGGACCAATTTCGCTTTGCCGATGATGCTTTCGTCATTATTGGTCCTAGTGACATTGGGCAATTTTTGCGAGGGGAGATGTTGAATATCGCCCTTATTCATGTCTACATGATGTATGTGATTTCTTATCTTACAATTTAGGTTTTATTGTTTAATTGTTTTAATAATCGAATGACTGACAAAATTTTCTTATTCGTGAGTTTAGTGGGATTTACGAGGAGTTGAATTGCCTGGAACCTCCAATAAAATTTGGATGGCTTGATCCTGAGTCTATTAGGGGTGAAAAGAGTGATACTGATCCAGATGACGTCAAAGCATACGTTGAACGTGCTTTGAAACATTCATTTGAATCTAAATACACATTCATTCTGGCCCCATACTATGAAAGGTGATTAGTTTTATTATTTAATTAAATTGAACTTATATTTTGATTTTACTTATGTTCACCTACTCTCTATCTTGTTGATTTAAAATCATGGTTTTTGTAGTGTGCATTGGATGTTTTTGGTCATATGTCCGATGACAAATATGGTGCACGTTTTCGACTCACTAAGACGTGGACATCCTGTGCCGCGCAACATGAAATTTAAAGCTTTGTTGGATGCGTAAGTTTATAAATTGTCAATTAATTTCATTTAAGTGTTATATATATATATATATATATATATATATATATATATATATATATATATATATATATATATATATATATATATATATATATATATATATATCATTGTCAATTAATTTCAATTAATTTCTTTACTCTTGTGTCTCAGTGTTATGAAGAAAATTGCATGGAGAAATGGCATGTGCTACAAGAGCCACTAACCCGAAATGGAGAGCAGTATAGGTATATATAACACTATTTAGTATATATATTATTTTCTTGAATTAGTTAGAATCGAAAGCAATTGTCAAATGATTGAAATTAGTTAGAATTGAAAACAATTCGAGCGTAAAGAAGCTTAAACCTTGTTTGTTATGCATGAAACTTGGCACACTACACTATTTTGTGTATATAATTGTGTTGAAGTTGTTAGAATGTAAATAATTGTCATATGCTTAAAATTAAGGGTCAAGTTGCGTTTTTTAACGGTTATGAATAAATTTTGGCATTTTCGGGCGTCAAGTAGCTTAAACCTTTTTTGTTATGCATGAAACTTGGCACACAACACTATTTGGTGTATATAAATGTGTTGAAGTTGTTAGAATTGAAAATAATTGTCATATGCTTGAAATTAAGGGTCAAGTTGCGTTTTTTAACGGTTTTGAATGAATTTTGGCATTTTCGGGCTTGAAGTAGCTTAAACCTTGTTTGTTATGCATGAAACTTGGCACACAACACTATTTGGTGTATATAAAGGTGTTGAAGTTGTTAGAATTAAAAATAATTGTCATATGCTTGAAATTAAGGGTCAAGTTGCGTTTTTTAACGGTTTAGAATGAATTTTGGCATTTTCGGGCGTAAAGTAGCTTAAACCTTGTTTGTTATGCATGAAACTTGGCACACAACACTATTTGGTGTATATAAATGTGCTGAAGTTGTTAGAATTGGAATTAATTGTCATATGCTTGAAATTAAGGGTCAAGTTGCGTTTTTTAACGGTATTGAATGAGTTTTGACATTTTCGGGCGTAAAGTATGTTAAACCTTGTTTGTTATGCATGAAACTTGGCACACAACACTATTTTGTGTATATAAATGTGTTGAAGTTGTTAGAATCGAAAATAATTGTTATATTGATGTGCTCGATTTAGAGCACATTTATCTCCCCATTTATGTGTCGATATCTCGCGTTTTATATTGGTTTTTACACATCTTACGCATGATTTCACTTCGATCTTGTCTCCATGTGCTTTTAAGTGTTTTTAGGTGTTTTCGGGAGATTTTGAGGTGTTTTCGTTGCGTACGAGATTTCGGCACTTGAATCGAAGATAAGACACGTGTTCCGAGGCATTCCCGAGCTTTCCGGGTCATCCCCGAAGATATCACGATGATCAGAACTTGTTTCGAGGTGATTCGGGTTAGTTTGAAGCTTAGACGTCAAGCTCGAAGAAGTCGCACGCGTTCCGAGGCTCCCACAAGTGTTTCGGGTCATCCCCGAAAGTATCGCCAAGATCGGAGCTCGTTTGAAGGTGATTTGGATCGAGTTCGAGACATAGGCATCGTAATCGAAGAAGACGCACGCGTTTCGAGACATTCGCGAAGGCTTCATAAAAGTTCAGTACTGATTCCGAGACATTCGTGGGGGCCTTGTTAAAGTTCGACGCACATTTGGAGACATTCGCGAAGGCCTCGATAAATTTTGGTATATATATATATATATATATATATATATATATATATATATATATATATATATATATATATATATATATATATATATATATATATATATATATATATATATATATATATAAAAGAAAGTTAGGCAACACTTGGAAATTCCATGGAGTTAGGCAAACAAATGAAATTCATGAAAGTTAGGTAAGAATTTGTAGGCGTGTAATTGATGCTGGAGGCACTGGAATGGCCGAATCGTTTACATTCGGCCGAATGTCCATCTTGATTCGCTGATCTGCTGCAGACTAAAGTTAATTTTGCAAGGAATCTGTTTTTACCGAATTAAATTTCCATTCGGTCGAAAACACTTCATTCGGTCGAATGAAGTTAGGATTCGGGCGAATGACACTTTTTTTCCGCGAAATTAATTTTCTTCGCAAGCTAATTACGTGTGCTATTTTTTTAGGGCTTTTGTTCCCACTCCTTGTAGCCTATATAAGGGCACTTTTATGTATGTAAACCCCATGACTTGATTGGGAGAAACTCTCCCTCTCTTGTTCATCATTCTTTATTGCTTTTCTCTTAGTTTTTGCCCTAGATTAATTTTGTTCTTCATTTATGTTTTGTTCTTCATTGTAGCACTCTCATTTATGTAAGTTTTCTTCATTTAATGCTTTTCTATCTTTATTGCTTTCTTTAATGCTTTCATTTATTGCTTTTGTAGTGTAGATTTAATGCTTTCATGTCTTCTCATTCATTTATGCTTTCTCTTTAATGTTTTCATGCTTTTCTTTTCTTTAATGCTTTCTAGAGTAGTTATTATGCTTTCCTCTCTTCTTGCTTTTACTTTCCACATGCTAGAGTAGATTTTAGGGTTTTGGGTTAGAGAAACCTAAGGGCTTTGGTCTTGTGTTTAATGTTTAGGAAGATGTTTGAGGATGATGTTGGTTTGATTGATTGATATTCGTTGCATATCTTGTCCTGCCACTCGTTAGTGAGACATAGGGCGATTATGGGTCGTTCGTATAGACTATAGGTCGTCAACTTCCCCATGCCAACTAGAGTGTCTCGATTGACCTTCGTTCAACCTCCTTCGACCTAGCCTATCTATATTTCCAATGGACCTACCTAGGGTGGACCTAACCTAAGCCCGCTTTCCTTCATTGTTTGTTTTTATCATTAGTTTAGTTCACACACCCATCTTCTTACCAACCATCAACCTTTCCCACACCAACTCTTTAGTCTAGCACCCCTTGTCCTTGTGGTTCGATCCCCGACTTACCTCTATACTCGCTATAGTTGTATTTAGGGTGTTTATAAATGTGTTTGCATAGCCAAGGTCTTTAGCGTTAAACGACGCGTTAAAAACCGGTTATCAAAATGGCGCCGTTGCCGGGGACAAGGCGTTTGTTTAGATTTTAGTTTTGGTGTGTTTTGTGCATAGTCTTTGTTTTTGTTATTTTTGTTTTTCTCTCTATGGATTGCAACATTTATCAAATTGAGCATGAATCTTTTTGGAGCTATTTTCTTAGATATGAGACGTTCTTCCTCCGCTTGTATTATGTTAAAATGTGGCAAATTTGTCACCATCTTTACGGAGGCTTGAATAGTGAAACTAGGGAACTCGTGGATGAGTATCACGATAACACGTTTCTTGACCAAACCCCGGTGACTTGTTTGCACTTCTTTAAAGAGATGGCCAAACATTTCTATGGGAAAGAGTACCCTTGTTTCCCTCCCCTTGAGATTCCACCAACTTTCCCTTCTAGTGACCCTTTGGTTCAAGTGGGGACCGAGTTGGAGAGAATATGGAGCGTTAATATGTATAGAAAGGTCTTTGAGGCTAGACTAGAGTCCCACTACCATGACCTAGACTCTCCTCAACCTATCATTAGCTCCCCTTCTCCTCTAGATGATCATTGTTCTTGTGTTGATGCACCACTCACCGATGAGGTTCATGATGAGGTCCCTTGCGCACCTCAATATGACACATCCCTCACATATGTGCACGATCATCTAGCTAGTGGAATCGATGACCTAGAGGTAGACTTGCCCCTTATTGATGAGTCTCAAGTGCATACCCTTGTTGTGCCTTCTGTTGAGTCTCACCTTACACCTCTTTGTCATGAGAAGCTCCCGGTCGTTCATGTTCATGCTTGCTTTGATACTTGTGTTGCTTTGCCTCTTGTTTCCACCCCCCCTCCCTCCATGCGTTCTTCCCCCGACTTTTCATCATGTTATGGAAAGTCGGTTTTTGTTGTGTTTCTTCTTTTCCCCTCTCTTCTCTCCATCTTTCACTCCCCAACCTTTGCGGTTGTGGGAAGTGAATATGATAAACTCCTACGGAGTTTGACTCGCTACCCCGTAGTGAGTCGGGTCTAGCTAGAGACCTAAAAGAAGCGCTTGTTGGGAGGCAACCCAACTGTAGATATTCTTTTTGCTTCATTTTGTTTTGCATTCTTTACATTGCATTCATTGCATTGCATTTTTGCTAGTCATTGCTCACGTTTGGTTTGTAGTGTTGGTTGTTAGTATTTACAGACCCAAACGACCCTTAGACTTGACCCTCCACAAGTTTTGCTTGTGTTTTGTTTGATGATATTGAGAGGGTCAATGCTAACGGTCCCGCAAGGGTGAGTAAGAGAAAGAAGGCTCAAACGTGCCTAAGAGCCGAACATGAAGAATGTAGCTTCACCCTAGCTTGGGGGTGGCGTTTGCTCAAGCTTTGTGCTTCATGCCTCCACTTCGTTTGAGGACCGGAGAGTTCTTAAACCACTTCATGGTGGTGATGGTAATGCTAGGAGTGAAAGCCCTCCTAGCCTAGGTATGGCCTTCTTCTCTCTTTTTGGCTAGCTTGTGTTTGTGTTGGGTGTTGCGACATTCTTGTTGACCATGGTTTTTAACGTTTCATCTTTCTCCTCTCCTCCTTTGCTAGAGGCTAGCAAAGCTTTAGCTTGGGGGTGGGATGGTCAACTCCATTGTCGCTCCACCCATTTGTTTGTGCATTTAGTTTCATATAGCTATAGTTTAGTTCATTGCATGCATCATTTTGTATATTTTTTGCATATTCATCTTGCATTCATACACATAGTGTAGATATTGCATATTCATGTTTAGTTTTCAATAAGAGGGTTGAGTTGTGAAACTGGCATGCTTGCTTCTGGTGTGTACTTCTGTGGTCTGACCTTATGCAAACTCATATTTCCTTAGCCCTGTGCATGTTTTGGGACCTAGAGTTTGACCTATTTTCCACATAGCTTGGGGGAATTGGGGTTTGCTTGGTTGGTGGCTTGGATGACTACCTTTAGAGGCACATTTCGACTAGCCTGTGAGTATTGAGCCTACTTGGACTCCTTGCGAGTTCCATCCATTGTGTGTGCTAGTTAGGGGATCTAAGTATTGTGTCGGTTCTTCTCCAGTATAGTCAGCTTTTCTTGAGACCAGGGATGATAACACGTTCGCTAGAATTTAACTACATAGCCAAATAGCCTACCTTGAACGTAATTGACTCTAGGATAAGCCAAGTTTTTACCTTTCCTATTCTTTTGTAGCCACATTATTTAGCCTCCACATGAGCCAAATTGTTCCCTCTTCTTACCTAGAGGATAGCTTTGTGATAGTGGGGTTTGTTGTGTGCTACAGTGATTCGTGGGTTCTTGGTTGTGTTCATTGGTTGTTGGTTTTCATGACTCCACTCATTTCTTATCCAGCTCTTATTATTTCTCTCCTTTTTGCTCCCATGCTTTCATTGATTTTATTCATACACATTCTATGTTTTGAGGAGACCTCTCTCTTGTTTTTCATTGAGTTTTCATACACATATATGTTCATGTGAGTGAGGAGGTCGATATATCATTTGGGAGATGAGCTTGGAAACACTTGTGTTTATGAGATTTTACATGTTTTGATAGTGTTTGATGATGGAGATCATTGTGCTTATACGAGGTTATTAGGTTATTGATGGTTGTGGATATAGTTTTCATTGGTTTATTATGAGATGTTTGTGGGTGTTTTGTTTAGGGTCACTTGCTATCCTCTACTTAGCTCCACATTCCCAAATGTATCCCACCTTAACCCTAAGCCAACGTTACAACCCTTTGTGCTAACCTGTTCGACTTGGTCCGTTTAGTTTGTTCTGTGCTGGAGTTAGATATGACACAATCCCCATGATTCTCCCCTATTAGGTGTTTGATTCCCGACTCATCTTTAGTCGGAAGATTTTGAGCGAAACACGTACCAAAATCAAACACATGAGCGTAATTGCATATTTCTCACATCTTTTGAGAAATTACCCGGGGAGTGTAGACTTGTGACCTCTCTAGGTAGTGGGTGGCATAGCCTGTGATGTAGCTTACCCTAGTGATCTCGAGTTTGTGGAATTGGTCATTCTCTTTGGTATTGCGCTCTTTGAGACCATTGTACTTGCACGCCTATGGCTAGGGAAGAGTTTTGCTTGTACACAGCTCGCGTTGCTTTGATTTCCGCTCACCTTGCATTGCATCATATTAGAATTTGCATCGTAGTTTTAGTTGCATATAGTTTTCATCCTTGCATGTGCATTGCATAGGATTTGTGGGTCTCCTTCTGAAAAACCCTCACGAGACCTTACTCGTCCTCTTTGGGAGACCTTGAGGTTTAAAGGGCTTGTCGTACGTGCTAAGTGCGACCGTGATTCCTACGACAGTGAGTATTAGGTTTTATCGCTTTCATAGTTTAGTTTCGTTTTGTTTTTGTAGTTAGTTTGTTTTGGGGTGCCCTTGTGCTTTCATGTTATCCTACCTAGTCTCTTTGCTAGGGACTAGCAAAGGTTAAGCTTGGGGGTGTTGATGTGCTCGATTTAGAGCACATTTATCTCCCCATTTATGTGTCGATATCTCGCGTTTTATATTGGTTTTTACACATCTTACGCATGATTTCACTTCGATCTTGTCTCCATGTGCTTTTAAGTGTTTTTAGGTGTTTTCGGGAGATTTTGAGGTGTTTTCGTTGCGTACGAGATTTCGGCACTTGAATCGAAGATAAGACACGTGTTCCGAGGCATTCCCGAGCTTTCCGGGTCATCCCCGAAGATATCACGATGATCAGAACTTGTTTCGAGGTGATTCGGGTTAGTTTGAAGCTTAGACGTCAAGCTCGAAGAAGTCGCACGCGTTCCGAGGCTCCCACAAGTGTTTCGGGTCATCCCCGAAAGTATCGCCAAGATCGGAGCTCGTTTGAAGGTGATTTGGATCGAGTTCGAGACATAGGCATCGTAATCGAAGAAGACGCACGCGTTTCGAGACATTCGCGAAGGCTTCATAAAAGTTCAGTACTGATTCCGAGACATTCGTGGGGGCCTTGTTAAAGTTCGACGCACATTTGGAGACATTCGCGAAGGCCTCGATAAATTTTGGTATATATATATATATATATATATATATATATATATATATATATATATATATATATATATATATATATATATATATATATATATATATATATATATATATATATATATATATATATATATATATATAAAAGAAAGTTAGGCAACACTTGGAAATTCCATGGAGTTAGGCAAACAAATGAAATTCATGAAAGTTAGGTAAGAATTTGTAGGCGTGTAATTGATGCTGGAGGCACTGGAATGGCCGAATCGTTTACATTCGGCCGAATGTCCATCTTGATTCGCTGATCTGCTGCAGACTAAAGTTAATTTTGCAAGGAATCTGTTTTTACCGAATTAAATTTCCATTCGGTCGAAAACACTTCATTCGGTCGAATGAAGTTAGGATTCGGGCGAATGACACTTTTTTTCCGCGAAATTAATTTTCTTCGCAAGCTAATTACGTGTGCTATTTTTTTAGGGCTTTTGTTCCCACTCCTTGTAGCCTATATAAGGGCACTTTTATGTATGTAAACCCCATGACTTGATTGGGAGAAACTCTCCCTCTCTTGTTCATCATTCTTTATTGCTTTTCTCTTAGTTTTTGCCCTAGATTAATTTTGTTCTTCATTTATGTTTTGTTCTTCATTGTAGCACTCTCATTTATGTAAGTTTTCTTCATTTAATGCTTTTCTATCTTTATTGCTTTCTTTAATGCTTTCATTTATTGCTTTTGTAGTGTAGATTTAATGCTTTCATGTCTTCTCATTCATTTATGCTTTCTCTTTAATGTTTTCATGCTTTTCTTTTCTTTAATGCTTTCTAGAGTAGTTATTATGCTTTCCTCTCTTCTTGCTTTTACTTTCCACATGCTAGAGTAGATTTTAGGGTTTTGGGTTAGAGAAACCTAAGGGCTTTGGTCTTGTGTTTAATGTTTAGGAAGATGTTTGAGGATGATGTTGGTTTGATTGATTGATATTCGTTGCATATCTTGTCCTGCCACTCGTTAGTGAGACATAGGGCGATTATGGGTCGTTCGTATAGACTATAGGTCGTCAACTTCCCCATGCCAACTAGAGTGTCTCGATTGACCTTCGTTCAACCTCCTTCGACCTAGCCTATCTATATTTCCAATGGACCTACCTAGGGTGGACCTAACCTAAGCCCGCTTTCCTTCATTGTTTGTTTTTATCATTAGTTTAGTTCACACACCCATCTTCTTACCAACCATCAACCTTTCCCACACCAACTCTTTAGTCTAGCACCCCTTGTCCTTGTGGTTCGATCCCCGACTTACCTCTATACTCGCTATAGTTGTATTTAGGGTGTTTATAAATGTGTTTGCATAGCCAAGGTCTTTAGCGTTAAACGACGCGTTAAAAACCGGTTATCATATATGCTTGAAATTAAGGGTCAAGTTGCGTTTTTTAACGGTTTTGAATGAAATTTGGCATTTTCGGGCGTAAAGTAGCTTAAACCTTGTTTGTTATACATGAAACTTCGCGCACAACACTATTTGGTTTATATAATTGTGTTGAAGTTGTTAGAATCGAAAATAATCTTCATATGCTTGAAATTAAGGGTCAAGTTGCGTTTTTTAACGGTTTTGAATGAATTTTGGCATTTTCGAGCGTAAAGTAGCTTAAACCTGGTTTGTTATGCATGAAACTTGGCACACAACACTATTTGGTATATATAATTGTGTTGAAGTTGTTAGAATCGAAAATAATTGTCATATGCTTGAAATTAAGGGTCAAGTTTCACTTTTTAACGATTTTGAATGAATTTTGGCATTTTCGGGCGTAAAGTAGCTTAAACCTTGTTTGTTATGCATGAAACTTGGCTCACAACACTTTTTGGTGTATATAAATGTGTTGAAGTTGTTAGAATTGAAAATAATTGTCATATGCTTGAAATTAAGGGTCAAGTTGCGTTTTTTAACGGTTTTGAATGAAATTTGGCATTTTCGAGCGTAAAGTAGCTTAAACCTTGTTTGTTATGCATGAAACTTGGCACACAACACTATTTGGTATATATAAATGTGTTGAAGTTCTTAGAATTGAAAATAATTGTTATATGCTAGAAATTAAGGGTCAAGTTGTGTTTTTTAACGGTTTTGAATGAATTTTGGCATTTTCGGGCGTAAAGTAGCTTAAACCTTGTTTGTTATGCATGAAACTTGGCACACAACACTATTTGGTGTATATAAATGTGTTGAAGTTGTTAGAATTGGAATTAATTGTCATATGCTTGAAATTAAGGGTCAAGTTGCGTTTTTTAACGGTTTTGAATGAGTTTTGACATTTTCGGGCGTAAAGTATGTTAAACCTTGTTTGTTATGCATGAAACTTGGCACACAACACTATTTGGTGTATATAAATGTGTTGAAGTTGTTAGAATCGAAAATAATTGTCATATGCTTGAATTAAGGGTCAAGTTGCGTTTTTTAACGGTTTTGAATGAAATTTGGCATTTTCGGGCGTAAAGTAGCTTAAACATTGTTTGTTATACATGAAACTTGGCGCACAACACTATTTGGTGTATATAATTGTGTTGCAGTTGTTAGAATCGAAAATAATCTTCATATGCGTGAAATTAAGGGTCAAGTTGCGTTTTTTTAACGGTTTTGAATGAATTTTGGCATTTTCGAGCGTAAAGTAGCTTAAACCTGGTTTGTTATGCATGAAACTTGGCACACAACACTATTTGGTATATATAATTGTGTTGAAGTTGTTAGAATCGAAAATAATTGTCATATGCTTGAAATTAAGGGTCAAGTTGCACTTTTTAACGATTTTGAATGAATTTTGGCATTTTCGGGCGTAAAGTAGCTTAAACCTTGTTTGTTATGCATGAAACTTGGCTCACAACACTTTTTGGTGTATATAAATGTGTTGAAGTTGTTAGAATTGAAAATAATTGTCATATGCTTGAAATTAAGGGTCAAGTTGCGTTTTTTTAACGGTTTTGAATGAAATTTGGCATTTTCGAGCGTAAAGTAGCTTAAACCTTGTTTGTTATGCATGAAACTTGGCACACAACACTATTTGGTATATATAAATGTGTTGAAGTTCTTAGAATTGAAAATAATTGTTATATGCTAGAAATTAAGGGTCAAGTTGTGTTTTTTAACGGTTTTGAATGAATTTTGGCATTTTCGGGCGTAAAGTAGCTTAAACCTTGTTTGTTATGCATGAAACTTGGCACACAACACTATTTGGTGTATATAAATGTGTTGAAGTTGTTAGAATTGGAATTAATTGTCATATGCTTGAAATTAAGGGTCAAGTTGCGTTTTTTAACGGTTTTGAATGAGTTTTTGCATTTTCGGGCGTAAAGTAGCTTAAACCTTGTTTGTTATGCATGAAACTTGGCGCACAACACTATTTGGTGTGTATAATTCTGTTGAAGTTGTTAGAATCGAAAATAATCTTCATATGCTTGAAATTAAGGGTCAAGTTGCGTTTTTTAACGGTTTTGAATGAATTTTGGCATTTTCGAGCGTAAAGTAGCTTAAACCTGGTTTGTTATGCATGAAACTTGGCACACAACACTATTTGGTGAATATTATTGTGTTGAAGTTGTTAGAATCGAAAATAATTGTCATATGTTCAAAATTTAGTGTTAAGTTGCGTTTTTAACGGTTTTGAAGCGTTTTTAATTTGGCACTAACATATATAATATTTTTTTTTTCTTAGTGTTTTCAACAAAAAAATTCATTTCATTGCGGCTACTACGTTATCAAATTTATGGATGATCTCATAGAAGCCGTCAAGAATGTCGGGGTACAAAATTTTGATTCCGTAAGTGTTTTATTTAATTAGTTATTATATATGTTTTTTAAATTATTTATTTATAATTTATTATATTATATATAATGTATTAACTTTTTAATAATAATTGATTTTAATTCGTAGATTATTGACACTCCAAGATAAACACGCGAATTGACGGATATTGAACTACGCAAAGTCAAAGACAAAGTCGCCGTGTTTATTTCTAATTTATTAAGTTGGTAGCTAGATTATTATGTATCGTGTAGTATTTATATGCGGTGTAATGTACAATACATTATGTATATATATATATATTATAATTGGGTGATATTTTGGCATTTATCGACGGTTGATTATTGTGAAATATTTATTATTTTATAATTATGCTAATAATTATTATTTATTATACAAATATTAATGAAAACAAAAAAAAATTAAAAAAAAATGGAAAGGGGCTGCGGTTTTTACCCATGTCCGCAGCCCTTAAGTGCCTTCATATCACTGCCCATGATGCACTTAAGGGCTGCGGACATGAGCAAAAAACCGCAGCCCCTTTCCTTTTTTTGGCTGCGTATTTTGACCGCAGCCCTTAATTATTATTTCTTGATGCTACAATAATGGCTGAGGTCGAAATACGCAGCCCAAAGGGGCTAAAAAACCACAGCAATTAACGTTTTTTCCACTAGTGTACCCACTAGATATACCCTATGAGGTTAATTAAAATAAAGATAAAAGAAAATAATATAAAATTGAAGAATGCACGGTAAACTCAGAAGCAGCAGCCGACTCGGCGGCCACTTTCACGCCCAGGAAGCTGAGTCGGCGGTTTTGGCTAACACCTTCAGCAAACTTCAAACGTTCGCCATTTCTTGTCAAAATCGGACGTATAATATACCGTTGGAAAGCTCTTGAAGTCTAGTTTCCAATGCTGCAAATCTTTCATTAATGTGATATTCCTATCAAAAGTTATGGCCAAAAGAGTAGACTTGTATCAAATTTTACCTCACAACTTTTGCATTAACAACACTTTTCTACTATTTTGCTCTTTTTTCTCTTCATAGCTTGACAAAATTGATAGCTTGAAACGGTCTTTGAGCCCTATAGAGATGATTAGCATCGAACACCCACAAAAACACATCAAAGTACTATAATTCACCAATTTGGCTGCAAATTAGACATGGAATACCGAAATGGTGCAAATATGCATAAACCAATCCTAAACCACCTCTAAACACCTAAAAGGAGCATAAATAAGCAAACGATGAGTGCAAATAATTGCACTTATCAAACTACCCCATGTTTAACCTTTGCTAGTCCTCGAGCAAATCAAAGTTGAAAAAGAAAAACAAGGTCAATACACGGTCTCCAAATCTGAACTACACTTATCCCTCTGATGTGGCTTACCCAGACACCAACCTTATGACTCCCACTTCTTATGTTGTCGGCTCCAAGAACAAATGAGATACAAAAGTAAATTTAAAATTCTCTCTTTTTCTCTCATTTTGCCTAGGAACTCATTTTGGGTTTTCGTCTTAGCCACTCTTTCATTTTTCCAAATCTCACATTGCTCACCCAGTCATCCCGCTCTTTTGCTTAGGTCCCCCTTTCGGGTTTTCAACCTAGATGGGCTTTTCTCTTATCAACAATGTTTTCCTTTTTCCAATGAATAACATGTACAAACTTAGCAAAATAAAAATAATGATACAATATAAACATAGTGCTAAGATTGTACGAAAATTAATAACATAGAGAACATGGGTAGTAATAGGGTCTTCAGTACCCTTGGATAAAACATATTAGAGCATAGAAAAGAATGCATAGCTAACTAGAATACTCTAATGATGAACTAGGATAGTACCATCAGATGCATCATTACCTCTTAAGACATGAACACCGGCTCTCCTTATGGTTCCCCAAAAAGAAAGAGGCTTCCTATCTTAATCTCCTTAAATCTCAATAATAATAATCTTACTTAAGCCCATAAAAAATCCCGGACCCCTTATCGACCTTATACCCAACCCAACACAACATCAACACAACCTCAACAAGATGAAACCAAACAAAACACCCAAACTCCAAACAATGTGGCTCAAACAATGGAGGTCTTGGATCTCGCAATCCAAGAACTAATTTGGACAAAAGATGATGGGGGCTTATGTTGGGTAAAAATTTGTAGCTGAAATAGCATGTAATAGTTGATATGAGATGATATGCGAGAATCTAAGTGAGGATGGCTAGGTGGGTTAAGGTGTGATAATTTAGAAAAGCTAGAATTAATGAGAAGATGGAGATAGGAATAGAAGTATACCTGCGAATGCTTTAGCAAAGGATGTAGATGGATATCGACTAGAGCACACTCACTCTCCTTTTGCCTAGACCTCCTTCACGGGTTATGGCTAGCACTTTCAATTTTTTTTCTTTCTTTTTCTTTTTTTTTTGTTTTTTTATTGAACAGAAAATAATGAGACATTGTAAAAGATAAAAAAGGAAAAAGAAACTAATCTAAGAAAGCAACAAAAACTACAACTAATAGATGTAGACTCCACCCCATGTTTATCAAAAGCATTGTCCTGAATGCTTAACAATGTAGCTAAAGAACAAAAACATGGAAACAAAAGCACACAGATAGGGGAAGTATAATATAAAAAAAACAACAAAAATAAAACGTAACTAAAAGTACGGGTTTCCACCCGCAAGCGCTATGTTTAACGTCTGTAGCTCGACTATTGTTCTCAAGATTGGACATCGACAAAGCTCTTAGCATCTTATCAAACTCCTCTGAAAAATTTAAGCCAACACAATAGAGGTAGTTCAAAAGAAAAACAACTACAAAAATAAAGGTAAGAGCGCTTCTCAACTTGTCAAACAGTCTTGCGGCACATTTAGGAAAAACATGCACATTAATACAATTTAGCACATATAGATCATGGTTAAAGACACTATAATAGGAGAGTTTGTCAATAACATATTTATCAGGAATAAAATCTGAATCAACAAACTCTATAGTACTCTTATGAATTAAAGGTGGAGATGCAACCATAAGGGACTTTTCTTCCTCGGCCAAAAACAATTCGAGACATGAAGAAGTCTCGAGATGAAGAAACTTAATATCATAAGAGTTAACCACTGCTAATGTTTCTTCATCATAGACTCCGTTACCCTCTAACATTTTCTCAAGTGCATCTAGTTCACTTTCCCAAATAGACTTGAAATGATATTCCTCATCAACGAGGCTGGGATGGTCAATGGTTGACTTATGCTCAATGGGTGGTGAATGAATGAGGGGAGATAGGGAAACACAAACATAAGAAGTAATATCATAAGACTCAATAGCATCAGAAACTAAAGACCCTACTTCCTCATTATCAACAAAAGAGATATTACAAAATAAATCAATAGGCAAGTAAGAGTTAAATAGGTTATCATCTTGTTCCGTTGGAAAATGTAACTCACCCACATTACCCTTTGAAGAAAGGGAATCATCAAGCTCAGTTGTTGCACCACTGGTTTTCTCATTGTCCATTACCATTTGATCGAGAATTACTTGATTACGAGCAAGACTAGCTGATCGCTCAGCCAATTGTTCGTTCCATATTGCTAATTCCTCGATCATTTTTGATAATTGTCTAGAAATAGACGCCTGAAGTTGTTCATCCTGCAAACACTGAGCAGACATATTGCAAAAAAAAAAAACCCAACAATAACCGTCATCCATGTCAAGTATTTGACCATCACTAATATAGTTGGCTAGACTCCAAGACTCGGGGTTAAACCCCTCTATTATCACATAGCCTAAATGTAAAGACACTATTACGATACAACTTAATTATAGTATTGATTAAGTCGAAAAATGTCTTAAGTTATTTATGATGTGTATTATAATTTTGGAGACGAAATCATTATAAGTTGGGGAGAACATAACACCCACTACTTTAATAGAACTTAATATAATTAAGTTCATTGGTATTCCGAGTTAAGCTAATTCGGGTATATTAATTTTAATATGATAAAATGTTTTGTCGTTAAATTAAACCGAATTTATTTTTTTTAAAAGCAATATTTTGGTGAAATATAAGTAGGAGTATTCTATTTTACCTAAGATATTTATTTCAATCAAACGGGTTAATATTAAAAATAGTAGACATGTGTGATAAGGGAGCTCGAATTGCATGACACGCATGGTATATGTGTCGATCCATTTTTGTTGACTCTTGAGTGGTGTAATATTTGTCATGTACAATTGCCATTTTATTTATCTTAATAAGGAAGTAAGAAATCAGTAGTCACTAGTGGAAAAAACCTCAATTGCTGCGAGTTTTTTTAGGGTATTGGCTGCGGTTTCGTCTCGCTGCCCTTGGAGTAGCAGCAAATGAGATTTTATTATTGGCTGCAAACATTACAACCGCAGCCTTTAGTCATTTTTCAAAATAAAAAAAAACATTGGCTGCGAACATAAAACAACCGCAGCCCTTTAGTCCTTTTTTAAAATAAAAAAAATTCAAATTTGAAAAGAACAACCCAGAAGAACGAATAACCCAAATCTGAACATCAAAAACGAACATCAAAAACAGATCTAAAACGAACAAACGATGAACATCGAAGAACAAACAATACATGACCTTCAAAATAAAAATTACAAACGAAATAAAAATTACAAACGAAATAAAAATTACAATACATCGAAGAACAAACAATACATGACCTTCAAATTTAGAATAAAATGAAGAACAAACGAAGACGATGGGACCCGAAATTCCAGAAGATGAAACGAAAAACAAACAATAAATTCCTGAAGATGGGACCCGAAATTCCAGAAGATGAAGAACAAACGAACAAATGAAGAATGAAATGAAGAACAAACAATACATGACCTTCAAATTACAGATCTAAAACATGACCTTCAAAAACGAACAAACGAAGACAAAGAACAAACTAACAAACGAAAAACAAATGACCTTACAAAATACAGATCTAAAACATGACCTTCAAAAACAAAAAAACGAACACAAAAACAAAGATCTTCAAGGTTTCTTCACCAAAATCTTCAAGGACGCCATTGATTTAAGGATGGAGAAGACGATGGGACTCGAAATTTCAGAAGATGCACTAAATCATTGAAGAAGATGCAAATTTTTGGTAAATGATGAATCACCGAAATTTTTGGAAAATGGCTTATTAGAAAAGGTTAAATCTTCAAGGTTAAATGATGAAGGAGATGGCTTATGAAGGAGATGGCTTATGCAAATTTTTGAATCACCAAAATTCCAGTCTGATTTTGGAAAGAATTGAAAAGGTAGATATAAGCAAAGGGATTAGGGTTTACTAAGAATAAACGAACAAATCGAAATTTTTGGAAAATGGTTTACTAAGAATTGAAAAGGAGATGGCTTATAAGAATTGAAAAGGTAAATAAATTTGTTTTTGAGGAAAAACGGCTGAGGGGCGACTAAGGGTTATAAAAGGGATTAGGGTTTACTAAGAGAGAAAAGGAGAGAGAAAAGAGGGTTTTCATGCGTTTGGGCTTGGGCTGCTTGAATTGGCTGCGGACAAAAACGAAACCGCAGCCCATGCCTCAATTATACTGATTGGCTGCGGACATATAAGCAAACCGCAGCCTATTTCAATTTTTTTTTTAATTTTATATGTTAGCTGCGTATATACTAAAACCACAGCCAATTAGTTGCAGCCAATAGCTTTTTTTCCACTAGTGAGTATGAGCCATCATTCACAATTCATAAAGCATTAGAATTCTACTTACTGTTGTCATTTAATTTGCTTTTCTCTTTCTATCACCATTAAAGGAGCATTCATCTTGCTCAAAGATTCATTTGAAAATTAAGAAATTAGTGGTTCAAGATCACCATTCTCATCTAAGCTAATAAATCAAGAAATCAATCCCCTAAGTCTATATCTCTGATTCGAGCACTCTTAGTTTTAGGTTAGAATTTTAGTTCCTTTATTTTAGTTGGGTATTATTAAAAGTAATAATATTGGGTAAACTCAAATAAATAGCAAATTAGATTTTGTTAATTATTTGGGTAGTTGATTCTAATATCAAGTTCAACTTGGGAATTGAGTTCATGTATTAAATTAGTTAATTGAAGATTGTTTTGGTTGGGTAAAATCTTGATAGTGCTTGAATGATTTTAGTTCTTCACAATTTTGTGAATTTTCATATCAATTAGTTTTTTAGTTACTAGCAAAACTCAAACTAAAATAACAAAGTTCAATTATTTAACTAGTTTCTGTCCCCTCTGTAATTCTGCATTTTCGAGGCACTTCTAGTCATTTCTGGGTTCTGGTGTCTGCATGAGATTTGTAGAGCTCGAAGTCATGGTGGCTTGGGCCCTTAAATTGTCCCAAAATGAGTTCGTATGAGAGAGTTAAGCCCATTTTCGTATTGAGGTGTCCTGAAATTATACGGGATTTGTAAATTGGGATCAAAAGCTTTCGATTAATTGGCTAACCTTTTAATCTTGGTTTTGGGATTATCTAAGCTTTTTATTGAGTTTATGGAGTAAAATAAAGTGGAAGTTTGAGTTTGTTTGGGTCGCGAGTAAACCAAATTGAAGAGGAACTCATCCATGGTCATTTCCAAGTACATACATGTGGTTTTTCCTCTCAAAGTTTTTCTTGGAGTTGCTATTTGAGGTAGAACTCTTATCAATGATCCTCTTTAAATTATCTTAAAGGTGTGGTATAATTCGATGTAAAGTCCTAATGGAGTTTTGATCAACTTATATCATAATGTTGTGATTTTGATTGTAATGTTTGATTAAAGTTATTCAAGCAAAACTATTTAAGTATTTAATTGAGTTTAATTGTCCATTTTAGCTGCAATTATTATTGGGATTGTTGTGTTCTTTATAGAATTTAGACTAAGGTTTATGTTAGTTTGTTTGTGTGAATATTGATTCGATGTAAATTGTTATAATTTTGTTTATATTGTATGCGCTATTGTATTGTTGCATTTATTTGAAAATAGTAACATGATAATAAAAGGGCTTGACAGTAAGGAAATGTCGAACCATGCTTCCGGCATGTAAAAACCGTGGGACGTGTTTTCCGGCACGTAAATACGGCGAACATAATAAGGTTATTTAACCTGACCTGTGGCTCGAGCAACATTGTACTGGAGGAGTGACGACTCACACTAAGTTAGGGGTTTTGGATTACCTCACCCTAACAGGCCCTTACATATATCAAACAAAGATCATATGTGTTGCATTCATGTAATAAATATTGGATTTCACGCCCTAACGCTCAAGCAGAAGTGTTAGTAAATCACGCTATGGTACTCAAGCAGAAGGACCAGAAGTTTAATATATAAATTTAACATAATAATGAATTTCCTACACTACATAAAATACCTTGCATGTTAATTTTTGTGATGCACTTATTTTTGCATATCACTTATTGCAATCCACATATTTTTATACTTGTATAATTGCAGGCAAGGTTCTATAATTGACTTAATAGCTGAACTGATTCCCACCGTCTGTTATTATTTATTATGTGGAGTTTTAAGTGCTATGTGGAGTCCTTTTTTAGGTGCTATAAAGGTTTCATTGTTTGGTGTACTACTCAGTCGTGGTTGCTGATACTACATAGTTTTTGTTGTCACTCTAAATAACTGTCCCTTAAGGGATAGTGTATTTATGAGTATTGCAGGTGTTAGTTGGATATCATAGTAGCGCAGCGAAGCATGGTCGAAGCTTCTCTATCGAGATGAATTACATATTTGTATTTAAGTACTTTATTTTTTTAAAAAGATATTTATAAAATGGCTATTATGTGAATCTTAATAAAGTTGTTTAATTTATTCATGTTTTTTTTTTAATTCAAACCATTGAATTATTTGGTTAAACCTTTGATTTAAGGATAAAATAACCCGAGTAATTTGTTAAAAGTCTTCCGCTATTTTTGAAAAAAGTATTTTATATGAGGTGATTAAGACTCGGGCTATTACACTAAATCCTCATAGTAAAAAGTGTAGCCACAAAAAGCCAAGTACTCCATATAATCTTGAAATCTAGAGAAATGTGAGTGGAATTTCTCACCTTCATATCGTGGAAAAGAAAATATTGCCATGGATAAAGATGCAGAACATAAAAAAAATCACAAGAAAGCAATACATGCATAGAAATTAACAAGTTAATTATCTATCGCTTCCCCGACAACGACGCCAAAAACTTGATGTGCAAATTTTATTTTAACCGCAAGCGCACAGTGTAAGTGTAGTCGCGGGTCACACACAAGGAAGTTAGGACAAGAAACTTGGTAATTTCGATTGATTATATTGCTTAGGGAGAAAAAAGATTGCTGCTTGGTTGTACAAAAAACTACAAATGCAATAAGAAATATGGGATTAAACTATATGATGAAGAGATCTAGGGTGTCGGGAATCCCCTAAAGTCTTGTATGATTTAATTCTCATTAATGTCTATGAAGATTCGGATTAAATTCGTGGTTAAACATGATCTTGTTAATCTCAAACACTCGCTCTGTTGATTAACTATTAGATTTAGACCCTATTAATTCGATTCTCACACGCTAGTTTTATTGAATGAATTGATAATAAGAATTTAACTAAAATTTACCCTAAAGCAAAGTCGATCGTAATCTCAGACGTTAGTTCTATTGATTGGTCGGACAAAGCATATTTAATTTAGGGTTAATTAACACAATTTAACCATATTAATCCTTAGTTTCATAGACACATCCAAGAATCAAATCATACTCAACTTATAGGTTCACAACCCTAACCCTAGAATATGGATCTACTCACTAATATGATAAAAACAATAAATAAAAATCTTAGAATAAAACTAAGCATGATAAGATATGATAATAATGAAATTTGTAAGGAAAAACAATAATTAAACTATGAGACACACAATTAAAGATTCAAGAGCCAAAAAATATGAAGAACAAACTACTTTTAATGAATAACAATTTCTACGAAAATAATTAAAGTTTGACAAAGGAAGATTAAACTAATACAAAATTAATAAAGAAAGATTAAACTACGAATAAGAAAGACAAGAAATTAAAAGCTTACTAGGAATAAAAATGGTTTCTAATGGAGAAAGATTAAGCAGGAAGTAGGAAAAAGAAGAGGGTTTCAATCTCCTTCCCTCATGCATTAATGCGATATTGCTATCAAAAGTTATGGCCAAAAGAGTAGACGTGTATCAAATTTCACCTCAAAATTTTTGCATTAATAGCACTTTCTACTCTTTTGATGTTTTACTCTTCATGGCTTGACAAAATTGATAGCTTGATACGGTCTTTGAGCCCTATAGACATGATTATCATCGAACACCCACAAAAACACACCAAAGTACTATAAATCATCCATTTGGCTACAAATTAGACATGGAGTACCGAAATGGGGAAAATACGCATAAACCAATCCTAAACCACTTCTAAACACCTAAAAGGAGCATAAATAAGCAAACGATGAGTGCCAATAATTGCACTTATCAGTCCGCTTTGTTTAATATTATTAATTAAATTATTAATTCTATTAATTTTTAAACTAGTACTACTACTTGACCCATACCCAACTTTAGAATTTAGCACCCTTACACAATTTTAGTTTATTACTCTTTTACTAGCCCTAGGGTTTGCTTCTTTTAGACATTAAAGTTTCTAATTCTAACGTCTACATTCAATATTATTACCCTCAAAACACTGAAGCAGTCGACTATCAAAGTTCAAACATGTGGCCGACTCCACTGTCTATATTCAATATTCATGTAATTTCAGCATTTTGAGACTTTATTTATATTTAGAGTATTTTAGACAATGTATTATATTTTTTTTTTTTGTTTGGAGAGAAGTATTTTGTTATTAAAACTTAACTTTATAGTATGATTTATATTTTAATTTTTATATAAGAAATATCCGCCTACCCACGAGTCCCGCCTGCTTAAAAAATGAGCGGGTAGAGACAAAAAAATATGCCCACAAATGGGGCCGAGGATTAGAATATTTGAGCACGCGGGTAAAATTATTAGGTGCTACCCGGTCCGCTACCCGCCCAAGCCCACCCTTGAACAACTCAACTATGGTGCTTGTTAATATAAATCGGAAATATGTTTTGAGATACAAAGAATTATACTAAACTCCTAGCACAAGGAAACTAGAACGACATGAGAAAACTTAAGTGCAAGAAGAAATGGAAATGTACAATCGAGTATTCCATGTTTTCTATGTGAAAAGCAAAAGAAGATAAGGAATTTAGAATTAACGTACATAAGCCTTCTATATTTATAGAAGAACATACAACCATTCCTGAAGTAATATGTCACTGCAACAACATCGATTCACGAATCAATGTTTTTCATAAATCAATTCATCCTAATATATTTAGTTAATATAACAATCTTAACCGTAGGTAGTTATAGCATAACTAACAAAATCGAATAAAACGAATATTGCAAAAGCCAGCTCGAAACTCGCGACTAGTAAAAAACTTCGCGACCAGCGAACTCACGACCACTGGTTATAAAAGTAGTGACCCGCGAATTGTGTTTTTTCCAAAACAGAAACGATGCTTTGATTTGTGTATGGTTCCATTTTTTGGGTCTAGTTGGGGTTTTGTAAGGTTGTTTGGGCATTTTTGGCTTTGAATGTTTTGATTTTTGTTTTTACCGTTGTTTTTGAACATAGTCCACTCTCATGTTGTTTGGTGGTTTGTCTTAGTTTGGGGCGTGGTGCAATGATTATCATCTAAGTCAATGTTTTTTGTTTTTCTTTTCTTTTATAAATCAGAATTTTCAAAAAAAAAAAAAAAAACATTGAAATTGATTTAAATAGCTTTACCGCCTCTCTTACCTGTATCGTTTTCTTAGTTATCTGTATGTATCCTTTTAGTTGTGTTAGTCACCTACTATGCTTGCGGCAAGTTGTTTCCTATGCTTGGCTAACGTGTGTATAAGATGCAGGAGTTCGGATATTTTCAGGTTCTTATCTTTGAAGACTCTTTATTTTGACCGCCTCTCCATATGGGTATGAGACGTCGTTGAGCCTCCTTCCCCAGACCCTGACCATAGATTTATCTATGTGCGGGAATACTGGGTATGATGATGATGATGAGCTCTAGTTCTGAATAAGATGAATACTTAGACATTTGTCATCATTTTCACAAAAAACAAGATGATGTGTTGTGCTTTAAATTGTGAATTCATATTGAGAAAGTATACAAAATATAAAAAAAAAAGTGCTATATTTTTTTCCGCAATAAATTCTTATAATTATCCGACCCTTTACATTAAGGCCCGTTAATGACCCGCCCCATTATTGACCTGACCCGCTAATGACCTGTTAAATATGACCCGACCCTTGACCCGTTGGGTCGACCCGCCCTATTGAACACCTCTAATCCTGTCAATATTGCTTTTTTTTTTTATTTTTAGTAAAAATATGAAATACCAAAATGAATAGGACCGTGAATAAGTAGATCCACACAAATTCACTAAAACATACTCCCTCCTATTCATTAGTTTTGTCCACTTTGTGTTTGGACCGCATTTTAAGAAAAAATGATAGTGGGGTGGTAGTGGGGTATTTTAAGTGATTATAATAATTGAAAAGGTGGTAGTGGGGTATTTTAAGTGATTATAATAATTGAAAAGGTGGTAGTGGAGTATTTTAAGTGATTATAATAATTGAAAAGTTGGTAGGTGGGGTATTATTTAATAATATAAGTTGGGGTAGTTGGGGGTATTTAGGTAAAAAATTTTGCCAAAAATAGAAAGTAGACAAGTGAAGTGACTTTACCAAATAAGGAAAGTGGACAAAACTAATGAATAGGAGGGAGTAATACTTTTCTATATTGAAGCTTTTTTTTGAGGCAAAAGACATAAAGGAAATATTTATCCTAATACCTAACTACTCATTTGATCCAATTTTCATCAAAACTCCCCCGATCAAAATTATTGAAATAACCAGAAATTTAAGATGTCGGTATCATCAGCTCCTTTAATAAATCTAGAATTACCATCAAAACCAGTCCAAGAACTAATCAAAACTACACCAAAACAAGTCCCACAAAAATATATTTACCAAAACAAATCAACCCATAATTTCTCTGAAATTGAATATATGGAAACTTCAACTATTGATTTCAGTCTCCTTTCCTCTTCCTCATCAAACGAACTGCAAAAACTCCAATCTGTTCTTACTTCTTGGGGTTGTTTTCAGGTAACAATAAAATTATTTTAATTTAAGTTGTTTTTGTTTGGCAATTGGCATACCAAACAGGGTAGTGTTTTGGTTGCAGCTCTTAAATCATGGGTTATCAACAAGTTTAGTGGACGGAATTCGAGAAGTTGGGAAAGAATTCTTTGGGTTGCCTTTAGAAGTGAAAGAAAAACATAAAAGAACAATAGATTCATTTCAAGGATATGGAGGTGATACGGTTTCAGATGGTCAAAATTATAATTGGAATGATAGACTGCATCTTAAAGTTCATCCCCTTCCACATCGGAATTTCGAGTTTTGGCCGGACTACTTGCCTAATTTTAGGTGATAATTTTGTGTTTTTGATCAGTTCATGGCGTTTATCTCAACAGTATTGCAAAATTGAGTTATGCTGCGCTTACACTTTTAGCTAACCATTATCTTAATATTTTTGTTATGATAATTATATTTCACAAATTCTTGCTATAGACCGTCTATAGTATAGATGGGTAAATATGGGTCAAACCATTTGTTAAATGAGTAACTGAATAATTATGTCAGTTATTAAACTGAGATATTAAAATAGTCGTCTATGATATAAATGGTCCTTAGAAAACTTTCGAAGTATATTTTGACAATCATCAATCATTTGTGTTTCGGGTATATTCCGCACAAATGGTAATTGTGATTTGTGACTTGTGAGTATGGATTGCAAAGAGTGGGCTTGCGGGACTACAATATCTAATTATACAAAACATCACCACCTGAAAATTCTTATTTTCTTTTTTAGCATATATATTTGATGCGTTTTTTAAAAAGATCATTTCTTCTAACAATTTCTGAATTTTCATGCCCACATATTCACTTGCTTAAATATAATTTGTTCAAAAGAAAATCAAAACTTTAAGGTTAATAAGTATATCTTTTATATACCTAAAAGAAAATAAAGAAATTTTAAAAATTTAGCATCTTAATTTTTAAATTTATATCACTTACTTTTAATAAAAAATAGGTACAGATTATGACTTTTCATGCCTACCATTTAATTGCAACCAAGGTGCGTTGAGCGGGTACAACCACATACCCACAAAACCTACCGTATTTTACCCGTATTTATACTAAAATCTATGGCAAGTAAAACTTTTTATTTTCATATACAGAATACAGTGACTGTTTTGCCCACCATATTTATACTCAAATCTGTCTCAACGGTATGGATGCAACCTCAATAAATTTTACCCGTATTTCTAACTAATTGTGAGGTTAGTGCTTAATTATAGGCAATTTTATTTCCGGTTTTTTATACAAAGGTCTTAGGCAAATTAGCTTATTGAGCAATTTTAGGTTATTTTGATATAAAGAGGATTGGATAGTCAAACCAGGTAATGCTAGTGTTTGGTGAATTAGCTTGTTGAAATAGCTTATCGATACGAATTAATAAGTTGTTTTTAAACAAACAGCCTAGCAGCGAGTTTAAAGTCAGCAGCTGGTCAAACCAGTCAATAAAATCAATCGGTCTAATTAACTACTATAATTAGCTATCAGCCATTTGTCAGACACTTACACAATTAGTAACTTTGAAAAACTTATGATGTTTGTTAAAAGTACTGGTCGTGGTAGCTAATTCATTAAGAAAATGTTGTAATATTTTGCTTTTAAAATATTACCAGTAATGAAAAAAACAATTACGTCAATCACTAAATACTACTTAATTAAGTTGGAAATTAAGCTATTTCTTTGTCTTTGTTGAACAAAATGAAAAATGATATATTTTTATTAGTGTTAATATTGTTTTAACCTCATTAACCACTATTAAATATCATTAAAGCAACAATATATTCCATTAGAAATTTAAATTAGTAATTTTTAAATTTAATGTCACTAGATATATACCGCCAAAAACATATTTTGTTATACTAAAACCTTTTTTTAGTATTTTCACTTGTGCTCATTTTTACATAAAGTAACTTGTTAATATTTTTATGATTATATACTTGTAGGGAAACAGTGGAGGAGTATATCATGGAGGTTAAAAAAGTGGTAGAAATGATTCTAAAATCCATTGCAAAATTACTAAATTTAGAAGAAAATAAGATCTTCGATATGTGTGGAGGAAATGAGGGAGTAAATATGTACACAAGATTCAACTATTATCCTCCATGTTCATCAGCAGATCAAGTTTTAGGTCTAAAACCACATTCTGATGGTACAGTTCTAACTGTTCTATTGCAAGATAAACAAGTTGAAGGTCTTCAAGTTCTTAAAGACAACAAATGGTTCAAAGTACCTATTGTTCCTGATGCCCTTTTCATCAATCTTGGGGATCAATTGGAGGTAATTAATCCCGATCTTATCATCATTAAATCTTGAAATTTTGTGGTTATTCTTCATTTATTTTGTCCATATATTTTGTTTAATTAATAGGAGTATGAGGTATGTAGTGTGCATATTTTAGAGTCAAAGATTTACACTCTTTTCTCTTATTTTAGATTTTATAGATTATAATGAATGTGTTGTTGATGATATTTTCTTATTAAGGGTCAATTAATGAGATTCATATTTGCGTGTGTGCGTGTGTTTCACGCGCAATTATAAGAAACATCAATCTATCTATTACTATCTATTAAATGGGTTATTCAATGGGACACATGTCACTCTATGTTTATTGTTTTCCCTCCAAAATGATAAACATGTATTTTTAGAAACAAATTTAAATTTGGCTAAATTGGGTAATTATAATTAGAATCATTATTTAATCTTTATGTATTTTTAGAAAAGTTCATTCCATCATTAAATTCAAGTAATACCATAAATTTCATAATTTAAAGCTTGACTTGCTTATTTTGAAAAATATCAGCTAATAAGGTAATTAAAAATATCATATTAATTTAAGATAATAAAGTGTCAAGTAATCAATTCTAACCTATTTAATAAATTCATTTGAAAATTTTTTAAGAGTTTGTCATTTGTCATTTACCAACTCTTTTATTAATATTGTATGATACGTGATTCAAATTAAAAAATGTGTTTTTATATAAAAAGAAATATTAAATGTTGTCACGCTATATATAATGTCATATTAAATAATTTATATATTCAAAAGGCGTAAGAATTCTCAATCATCATACATACGTTTCTAAAATTACTCAAACAATAAAATTCTCCTACGTACACTACTACGTCTACATATATTAAAACATCATTTATGAAATATCTTCCCTTAAGTCATCAAAAATACACAAAAGCACTAATGAGTTTAAAAATTAAGATATTAAAAATGATATACCTAAATTATATATACAAAATTACACATAGAAGTAGATATTCAAAAGATTAAATTGTGGTTATTATAATACTCGATATAACATGCATAAGGACATGTAAAGTGATACGTTTAATTTCTCTTACATGTCAAGTATTATTTTCTCTATATTTATTATAGTTAACAAATAATGAATTAATACATGTAAAGTAATTTTGTTTATATTTAAAAAATTATTTAATTATTTTTAAATTATCCGTGCTTGGCACGGGATTCAAGCTAGTTTTAGTACTAAAAAGGTCTAATATTATCAAATTAGATCGATGTTTTAGAATGTAATAGACAATTATAAGATGTCCCGTAATTTATATGCTATTGAAATAATTACTTGTTTTAACTAGACAATTATCTTTTCGCAATTTCGAACTCTTTGGATACATTGATAATATTTCAATGTCAAAAACAAAAATATATTATGGTATATTTGGCAACTTGGAATCCATTTCCAAATTTTGAATTGGGTCAAATACTATGTTTAGCAAATCTTAAATTTGAAATTTTAATTTGCTCAATTTCATAGACTTTCAATAACAGTGTAAGATTTGGTCAAATAGCAAAATTTGCAAATTCCAAGCATTTAGGTGTCATTTATAATTCTTGAATGTAAATATCAAAATCAAATTCTCTATTTTCAAATGAATTTTATGTTGCCAAACACTACCTTATATATTTCATCAATTAATTGATGATCTGACATGGAAAACGAATGAATATAATGCAGATAATGAGCAATGGAATATTGAAGAGTGTAGTTCATAAGGTGGTGATTGATAAAGAGAGAGCAAGGACATCAATAGCTACACTATTTTCTCCAGGCCCCGACAAAGAAATTGGACCGCTCACTGAACTAATTGATGACAAGGAAAGGCCACGACTATACAAGAACATCAAGAATTATGTTGATGTGTTCTTCCAATACTATCCAAAAGGTCAAAGGGCCATCAATGCTATGAAAATTTAGAATTACTTTTTTTTCGTGTATTTTTACTAGCATTATATATCATTGTATTATAAAGTGAATTTTATAGGTTTGTATTACCAGTACATTCATATTATTAATATATTGTTATATAAGACCGATGAATTGGAATATAATTAATATAAGAAAAGTTTTATATTAAAAATAAAAATTGTTTCTCTTTCGCTTTTAAAGAATTCAGCTTTGATTTATTTTGTGAAAATTTTTATGACCTGTAACCTAGACAAAAGGTCATCTTTGACCTTTTGAATTTTTTCAAATTCATATTTATTCTGTATATAAAATATACTCTTACCGAATCATTTTAAATGTCCCATTTGGAATTTCACGGTTATTAAGGGTGGTGTTTTAAATGATTAAATTAATTGTAAAGGTGGTAGCTGGGTATTTTAATTCATTTAATTAATTGTAAAGGTGATTGTTAGGTATTGGGAGTAATAAAAGTGGAGGTATTTAGGTAAAAAAAGATAGACAAAAAAAGAAATGAGACAATTGATATGAATTTGCCAAATAAGAGAATTGGACATCTAAAATGATTCGGAGGGAGTATTTAATTTGTTCTTCCTTTCAATTTTTTCCTTCTTAGGGGTCGCTTGGATTGAAAGTAAATATTTAAGGGGTAATAGAAGTCAAAGTAGGAATTTAAGGTTAGTTAGGTAGATGATTAAAGGACTTTGATTGTTGGAGAGAGGAAGAATGAATTAGAAGACGATGAAAAAAATAGAGAAATAGCAATAAGTTCTCTTATTTTGGGGTATAAATTTACCCTAGGGGGAGGTGGAGGAATTCTTTACCTCCAAATGAGTGAAATCAAACTCTTTTTCTATTCATATTTTTTAATCTACTCCTATTCTACCTTTATCACAATCATTTCAATAACTTCATTTGCATATCTAATTACCTTTGTTACATTAGTTTGACTTTTTTTACTACCTTAAATATTTACTCTCAATCCAAGCGACCCCTTAATCTTCGTTGTGGGAACCAATATATGTTAAAATGTGGAATACAACAACAATTGTTAAATATCAATAACTAATAAAAACATGTATATAAAATAAATGAATCAATAAAGTAAGTAAATAATTATCAACTTTTGATGTATGATTTGTACAACAATGTATGGATTGAGTATTGCAAAGTTCGATCAACTCAGAGATTTATATTACATTAGATAGCTTTAATTAATTAGTCCACTCAAATTTAGATCAATAATAATGTGCTAGCATCCAAAACAAACAATGAGAGAAGAAAGAAGTTTTCTTTTGCTATTTTCTCTTTTAGTTTTCTTTTTTCAGAAAAATCTGACATTTTCCTTGATTTTCTTTTAAAAGATAATTTTATTTGAACCCAATTAAATTTAAATTTGTCTTCATCTACGTGATAATTCTCCAATAACCATTTGCAGATCTACAATTAAGTCCGAATAATAAACTTTAAACTCTTGCCTTGGTGAGTCCATACTTGGTAGAAGCCCCATGAATTACAAATATTTGGCCCTTAGGCCACTTTTGATGATTTGGCCTTGGAGCCTAATGTGATGATTTGACTTTTGGGCCTGATATGATGATTTGGCATTTTAGCCTAATATGATGATTCGACATTTGAGTCTGTTATGATAATTTGGCATTTAAGCCTGATATGATGATTCGACGTAAACATCGGAACTCATTGCCCAATCGGCAATTACCCGGAACTTAGATAAGGAATCAAATTAGGTGAATCCCTCGAAAACATTGATGAATATACTGATCGGACATAGTTCCACTTATTATGTGATCGAGTTATCAAGAAGGTGATACTCGTTATGAATACTTTGACAAATAACGCCCAAAATCACTCTTTCTGGGGCTTAATAAGAGTCCGAGTTATCAAGCTAGGTAACACTCGCAAGGATCCCACTTTCAAACAAGGTGAAAGTTTGATAATTAAGATGAATACTAAGAAAATATCGCCCAAAATATATCAATCATTTTAGGGCTTAAATAATAACATGACCATCAAACTAGGTGAAAGCTTAGCTGATTCCATATGATGACAAATAATGCCCACATGTCGGAACTTCCAAAATATTATGACTTTCACCCTAGGTGAAAGCTTATATGATTCTATAATATGACAAATAACGCCCACATTTTAGGACTTTAATAATAATATGTCTTTCAAACTAGCGGAAAGATCGGATGACTTTATATGTTTGTCGTTAAAAGCTACATATAAGTAAGACCCAATATAATAAGAATAATAATGGTGAAGTATTGAATTCCTGCGCAGAAATAATAAATAATTCTTTCAATATGTGTCAATATCATATCGGCCGCCATTACTTTTCATGTTGACCCATTAATGCAACATATACGAAACAGCCGATATAAGTTGATGAATAAAAGCAAGAATAACCGTATAATCATCAATATATTCTTCATTTGGCAATACTAGTCAAAGATTTGTATCCTTTATGTAGCCTTTCATTAAATGGCAATGGTTATGGTTTTGCTCCAAGTATTGAGTCGCTAGAGATTGTTCTTTCACGGATGGATTGTTTGAACCATTGTAAGATCATACCCTGATCCAACTAATATAGTAAATGTAGGTTGTTTACCGGGCATCCGACGTATAGAGTTTGAACTACTATCAGATCATACCCGAATTCAACCAATACATTGAAGGTTGATAGTTTTTCCGGGGATCCGATGTAGATAGTTTGAACCAATGTCAAATCATGCTCGGATCCAGCCAATACATTGAATTGGGCAATATTTGTACTAATTTTTTTAGACCGAAGCCACTTAGTTGAAGCTAGTTTGGAAACGTTCTACGGGTCATCTGATCTTTTAGATAGTGCATCAAACCGAACTCCAACATTGTGACTGGATTTTTTAGCCAGTTGAACTTGGTCTGGAAACATTCTACGGATATTGGCAAAAAAGCCGCAGCCAAAAGCTTTTTTTGCACTAGTGGAGGAGGGTTCACTGTCGAAGGAAAAACTTATCGGGGGGATGATGATAAAAATCACCTCACATGCACTCATTGTGGTTGTATGAGACACACCAAGAATGAATGCTTCAAGTTAGTGAGCTACCCTGAGGGGTGGCTGGATGATAAGAAAAAAGGGGTAAAGAGCATTACCAAATTTTCCGATTACAATCGGACTGACAGAGCAGCCATAGGAATGAGCACAGACAACTCCATCAGAGAAGAAGAAGAAGGTGTAGCATTGAACAGTACCACAGGTTGGAAGAGAGAGAGGATCTCCGTCATCAGGACGACACACAAGAAGGAGAAATGTTAGGGTTTGACAAAGGGGGTACCCATCTCAATTTGGGTCGTCCCTTAAAGAAAAGGGAGAAAGGTTCCACATGTCCATCACTCTTAAATACTCCACATGCTTTATCTGTTTTTTGAGAGGGGTTAGATTTTTTACTGTGGTGCTACAGATACTATGTCATATGACCCTACTGATTTTTTGACTCGTGATAAACCTATGAAAAATATAATTAAAACAGCTAATGGGAAAGAAATTAAAGTAGAGGGAACTAAGGCTATTTCTTTTATGAACAACCTCTCATTAAAAAAATTGTTTATTTATTCCAGATCTTTCTCATAAATTATTGTCGGTCGATCAACTCACGAGGGATCTGGATTGTATTGTTCTCATAAAACTCGATGTTGTATTGTGCAGGATGCTCAGACAGGAGAAATTATTGGGCGTGGTATTGAGAGAGGTGGGTTGTACTACTTGGAAGAGGAGGTTCAAAAAGGCAAAGCAGTTCTTGTTTGCGAGTTATAGGAAAGACAACTATGGACTTGGCATCATCGGCTCGGACATCTATCTGTAGGGTATCTAGAGAAACTTTTTCCTACTTTAGCTAAAATAAAATCAGATTTTAAGTGTGAAACTTGTATTCTAGTAAAGATTCACAAACACTCGTACCTTAGTAGTATGAATAAAACCACTATTCCTTTTATGCTTATTCATTCAGATGTTTGGGGTCCTGCTCCTGTAATTAAATTACATGTTTTTTTCTATTATGTTATATTTATTGATGATTGTACCTGTATGAGTTGGATTTATTTTCTCAAGCATAAATCTGAGGTGTTTAAGGTGTTTGTTGATTTTTATAACATGATTTGTAATCAATTTCAAGTCCAACCCCATATGTTTCGAACTGATAATGGTAGAGAATATGTTAACTCTGACATGCATGAATTTCTCACCTCTAAAGGCTTAATCCACTAAACCTCGCTCATGTCCTGATACACCTCAACAGAATGGAGTAGCTGAAGGGAAAAATAGGACTTTATTTGAGATGACCCGTGCTATTATGCTTGAATCCTGTGTCCCCACTTCTCCTTGGCCTGAGGCAATTGCCACATCTAACTACCTTACCAACCGTCTCCCCATAAAGAGCCTAAACTATCATACACCCTTAGACACCCTAAAACATCACAACTTGCTACCTTTTGCTCATACCTTACCACCTAGAATTTATGGTTGTATTGTATGTATTCACTCTTCGAAAAGTATGAGAAATAAACTGGAACCCATGGCTACTAAGTTTGCTTTTGTTAGGTACGAAAGAAATCAGAAAGGGTACAAATACTATGATCAGGCTCGGAGGATATACATTACTATGGATTGTGAGTTCGTTGAGAATGAGTTCTACTACCACCATCCTCGATGTCAGGGGGAGAAGGAAAGTGACGATCTCAGATGGTTAACTAATCCAGTCCAGTCATACTTTGACTAAAAAGAATAAGTAGGCGATGCTACTAAAACTCCTATAATTGTTCAGTCCTCTCCTCTACACGTCCTCTCTCCGAACATGTCTGATCATCAAGTGAGTAGCTTAGAAAATGATTTTGATATTGATAATGTTGAGTTGACTGATAACGAAGTTGCAGATGAGTCTACTGGTAGTGGAGGTACGGTAGAACCTATAGAAGCAGGTGTACATACTGAACCAAATACTAAGAGATCGTATGTGCTTCCACCTCGAGCTACACGAGGCATTCTCCCGAAGAGATATGATCCAAATTATGAGGCTAGACGATCGAGATATCCTGTTGAGACTCTTGATACAAGCAATATATCACAATGTCCCTGACATTCAATACAACTCTTTACTCGACAAAGCTTCAGCTACAGTTGAAGAGGCTCTGGTAATTGATCATTGGCAAAAGGCAATAGAAGAGTAAATTAATGCTCTTAAGAGAAATGGCACATGGGAAAGATGCAACCTATTGAGTAAAAAGAAAGTTGTTTATGACATTCCCGTTTAAGTATCTGTAACCCATGATTCATTATCATCGGTATCTCAATAGGTTTACAATCCAACATTCCCGTTGCAGCCATTAAGTCAAGAACATACTACTTTTGAGATATGAAGATTCTCTTGTTTGATCTCAGAACTTCAATCCCTAAGAAGTATTTGAGCCTTCCTAGATATTTCATCTGGAATTCTTGAAACAACTTGTTCTTGAGATTCTGAATTTCTGCTTTATCATCTCCTGTAATGATGATGTCATCAACAACATGTTTTATAATTTATGTTGATGACATCATCATTACAAGAGATGATAAAGTAGAAATTCAGAATCTCAAGAACAAGTTGTTTCAAGAATTCCAGATGAAATATCTAGGAAGGCTCAAATACTTCTTGGGAATTGAAGTTCTGAGATCAAACAAGGGAATCTTCATATCTCAAAAGTAGTATGTTCTGGACTTAATGGCTGAAACGGGAATGTTGGATTTTAAACCTATTGAGATACCGATCATGATGAATCATGGGTTACAGATACTTAAAAGGGTGGAACAGGCAGATCGTATGCAGTATCAGAGACTGGTAGGGAAGTTGATTTACTTAGCTCACACAAGGCCTGACATTGCATATACAATGTGAGTGGTTAGTCGATTCATTCATAAACCACAGGTTCAACACATAGAAGCAATTTTTCGCATTTTGAGGTATCTTAAAGGGACTCTTGGGAGGCTAGTCTTAAATCAGAAGAATGGTCACTTAAACCTCATTGCTTACATAGACGCAGCCTGGGCAGGTGATAGACATGACAGAAAGCCAACCTCAGGGTACTTTACTCTTCTAGGAGGTAACCTAGTGACCTGGAGAACTAAAAAAAGAAAGTGATGGCATTATTAAGTGAAGAGGTAGAGTTTAGAGGAGTCGCAAAGGGAACCTTGGAGATCCTATGGCTCAGAAAGTTGTTAACTTAACTTGGGTTTAATCCCAAAGAAGGTTTTGATTCAGGGATGGCAATGGGTATTGGACCCGACCCGGATCCGTGGATCCGTATCCGTTTTCACGGATCTGGGTCTTAAAAAAATAGACCCGTCGGGTCCGGGTCGGGTCCTGGTCCATTTAAATTTCACGGGTCCGGATCCGGATCTGAGAAAAATACCCAGACCCGGACCCGTTTACCCGCAGACCCATTTTTTAAAAAAAATATAAATCAGTTTATATTGCTTTCTAGTTTTTACTAATAATTTCAAATACCCAATTAAGTGATAAACCCATTAGTTAATAATAATTTGATAAACAAACACACTCACCGGCTAGAGCTGTTCAAAAGTGACCCGACCCGAAAATCCGAACCGAAATCGAAAGTAAATCGACCCTAAAATATCTTTCGTTTTCAGGTTTATCGAACCGACAATATCCGAACCGATGTTGTACCCGAACCGGTTGACAACCGAAAATGGGAAACCTGAACCCGAAATGTAACCGAGTTTTGTAACCGACACATAACCGTTAACCGAGATTACCCAAACCTAAAAATGACCGACCCGAGTCATATCCGACCCGAATCATGCTCGAAACCGAACTCAAACCGGCTAAAACCGACTTAACTCGAATGAATTTTAGATCGAATTGCTTTAAATCTGAACCAATTTTTAAGATAGATGTATGATATGCTTATATTCAATCATTTTATTAGTTAATCTAATAAATACATGATTTCATATATTTAGAGCTAATAATCAATGGTCAATGTTTATTAAACTACTTTTAATCGTATTAGAGGAAAATTTATAGAACTTTATATTTTTAATTTTCGGTCAAACATGTAAAAGTAACAAAGTAATAATGATCACTAATTGATTTGCATTTTAACTATTTTGTTTTTGATCAATAGTAATTATTAATACGTAGCCGAATTCTGTTTTCTAAAAAACCGAACCCGATCTGCACCCGACAAAACCGAACCAATTATTAACCGATGACAACCCGACACCGATTATCACTCGACCCGAACTTCAACCGCCACCGAACCGATGCTTAACCAATTGCTCGAATAACCGATCCTTAACCGAACCGTGACTAACCGGCCCGACCCGAGTGGGACACGTCATATCAAACAGCCGAAACATAACCGATCCGAAATACAACAGAACCATATGACACCCGTCCGAAACCGACCCGATCACCCGAATGAACACCTCTATCACCGGCATAATGCCAGTGGCACTTGCATGCACAACAAATGACAGTGATCCACTTCTTCATTTTCCAGAATTTTCTCTAAAAATTTTATTCTTCATTTTCCATAATTTTCTCTAAAAATTTCATAAACAATTTTCCTGTTGATCCACCTCTAGACAAAATTTTCTCAAAAAATTTTCCTGTTGATCCACTTCTAGACAAAATTTTCTAAGATCCAATGAATCCTTTTCGTTGAAGATTTATGTATCGGCTATGTTTATTTTGTTCGTTGGATATTTTGAAGACAATTTGTAGTTGTATAATATTTTTTTTAAGTACTAGATTGTGAAATTATGTATTTATTATCATTAGTCTATGAATAGCATCATCGCAATTTCAAAACGATTCGAAAATACACTAAAAAGGGCAAAAACAAGTGAGACCCGTTTTGGACCCGGACCCGATACTGGATCCGCAATATCCACGGACCCGGATCTGGGTCTTATAAAAATAGACCCGCGGGTCCGGATCCGGATCTGGACCCAGTGCTTGAAAACGGATCTGGATCCGGGTCCACCTAGACCCGGCCCAGATCCGACCCGTTGCCATCCCTAGCTTTGAATTATACTGTGATAATCAAGATGCTATTAACATTTAAGAGAATCCATTCCAGCACGATCGAACGAAACATGTCAAAGTTGACAAACCTTTTCATAAAGGAAAAATTAGAAGCAGATGTGATCAGGCTACCTCATGTGAAGTCCAACGACCAACTAGCAGACATTCTCACAAAGGCAGTAGGCACGCTGTTTTTTGAAGAAGTTTTGTGCAAGTTAGGTATCAAAGACCTGATGACCCAACTTGAGGGGCGGTGTTAGAATATAGAAACAAATTAATGTAGTTTGTATTTAGGGAAAATCCTATATTGTGTACAAAGTTGTTAAAATCGCGATTCTACTTAGAATCGCTTTCAGAGGTAGAATCGAATCGGTAGAATCGAATCGTAGAATCGTACGATTCTACAAATAAACTTAAATATATATAAAATATCTAGTTTTTTATCGTTATTGTCAAATTTAAAAGTTTAAATAAATGAATTGAAGTTTCTTTGACTTTATTTTAAAGAACATAATAAAAACTTTTTAATAGTTAGTTTAAAATCTTCATACCGATTAAGAAATTTGTTCTTTAAAAGTTTTCATAATGAAAAATTTGAAATTTATGTGTATATGTGAAAAACATTAGTAAAAGATGATACATAAGAAAACTTAAAAATAATTCATATTAAATTAGTAGAATCGGATCGTTAAATCGTAGAATCGTGTTATGATTCTACCTCTAAAAATATTATTTCAACTAGAATCGTAAGATTCTACAACTTTAAGATTCTACCTGCGATTCAAATCGCTCCCTTGTTTTTGGATCGTAAAATCGTAGAAGCGTAGATCAGAATCGCGATTTTAACAACCATGATTGTGTAATCATTTATTTTAGGCAAACCTAATTAGATCCTTGTATATATTGATCATCCTTGTTAATGAGAAGGAAGGATCACAAGATTAAAACCGAAAATATTGTGTTATTCTTGAAATCATTACGATCTTGTGATTTAAAATTAAGTGATCGATTTTGATCGTAGGTAAGATCTTAAGTTGATAGTATCGTACGATCCTACTTATATTATCTCAAGAAATAACGAGGTAGGATCCTAACACGATTTCACGATTATAAGATTTGACGATCCGATCGTACAAGAATAGTTTGAATCGTAAAATAATTGTCTTCAAATCTTGATTTCAATTATATTTGAATATATGTACAATTATTATAAAAATATGACTATAATATTCAAATTTTTCTTGATTTGCATTTTTAATCATCAAAAGTATTATTTTCGTAATTTAATAGATGAAGTCAAATATAATTGATAATAATTAGTTAATCAAAGCATATTATTGTACATTTGTATATCATACGATCCTACGATTCTGTTTTACCGATTTTCATTCTATCCTCTCATCGATCCTAAATAGAATTCCAATGCTAAAAACATTATATATATATTGGAGAAATAAAACTCAAACTAAAAAAAGTTATTGGAGTAAAAACTTAAAAGAATATCATTGTTATCAATGGTATGTTGAGTGAAGAATAACAAATTAGAAGAATAAGGTAGACTATGTACTATTTATAATTCCTTCATCTTCTTAATTTCATTATGTTTTTTTAATCATCTCTATTCTCTTCTTTCAAATTCAAATCTACTTATATGATTTGGTATTTACTTCTCTTTAAATATCTATCCTCAAATACAATTTGATATCTTCTAAATTAATACTAACTTAGAATTCAAATTATTAGTTTAAAAACTAAAATTTTACACTTAATAAATTTGAATCAGCCAAATTGAACACTAAACGGCTAGATGAGGTGAATGTGGAACGTGTATAAAGTAGGAGAAACCAGGTAATATGCTCAAACGTAAGAACGCACATCTTTGAAATTATTAAATTTAGGAGCTACTTGCCATTTGTCTTCATCAATCGTCATCATTCATATACATGAAAAGTGATGGCCAAGAAGTAGGTTACCCGGAACTAGAGGTGTTCAATGGAGCGGGTCGATCCAACGGGTCAAGGGTCGAATCATATTTTAACGGGTCATTAGCGGGTCGGGTCAATAACGGGGCAGGTCATTAGCGGGCCTTGGTGTAAAGGGTCGTGCCAGGTCGGGTCGGATAATTATAGAAATTAATTGCAAAAAAAAAAAAATTGCCACTTTTTAAAAGTTTTTTTTAATGATATTATTATAAACATAAGTGGATCGACCCAATGGGTTATAAAATATAACAAAAAAATTATTTTTATTAACTTTTAAAAAATGGGTCAAAGTTGGTCGGATTTAAACGGGCTTGACCCGCCCCGCGCCGTTTAACATTGGACATGACCCGCCCCGACCCGACCCATTTAAATTTTAACCCGCCCCGTTGAACACCTCTACCCGAAACCAAATCAGCCTGGACCACCGGAATATCATCCTAGAACCGAAATTGTTTGCGAGAGATTTCGACCCAGTCCCAATTTCAAATTGTTAAGGTTTCAAAAAAATTTTAGCGAACCCGTAGAACCGTTGGCAGAATCTAGCCAGCGGAACCATGAACAGTTAAGGTTCAAATCCATTTTCTCTTTTTTTTTTTCTTAATCATCTATATCACAAAATCTTACAAGAGACGGTCTATACACTACTACAAATCATCACTTGTGCCACAGTAGCAGTCGTGGCACAAGTAAGAAATTCCCATGGCTATGATGTTCAGCCACGGGAATTTAAGTTTGAGACTACCGTGGCACAAGTGATCGTGCGTGGCTAGATTGTTGCCACGGGAAAATTATGGTTGTGGCTGAAACTTTTTTTCTTGCCACGGTAGATCCCGTGGCTAATTATATTCTTTTGCCACAAGCCTACCCGTGGCAATCTTATTTTTCAAAACACATAAAAGAATCATTTAATGTTGACAATTTATAACATTCTTTCTACACAAATGCCTTGGGTAGGATTTGAACCCAAGACCTTCAGATTGATATACCAACACCCCAACCACTAGACCATTAGTTATTTACTGATAATCTAAGTAATGTTTGTATACTTATAACCTAACACTCCGACCACTTAGTGTATTATTATTATTATTATTATTATTATTATTATTATTATTATTATTATTATTATTATTATTATTATTATTATTATTATTATTAACTAGTTGAACAAAATTATTAATAATAAGTTAAAAAAATTATAATTAGTTGAACAAAATTAGTTGCAAAATTACTTAAAAATAATTTGTTCAACTAATTTTCACAAATGCAACAAAATTAATCCTATATTAGAATAATATTACTCGTATTAATATATATTGCTAACACTTATTAGTTATTAGTATATTACTATATTATTATTAGTCGTATATTCTTTTTTTTCCAATTTTAAATTCCGACCATATATTGATTTAGTAGCAAGTTAGTCGGAAATTCCGACTAACGCTTGTCAGTCGGAAAATTAGTCAGAAATTTCCGATTGTTTTGATTTAGTCGAATACTTTCAGTCGAAATTGCTCCAGTTTTTTGTATTGTAGCACATTAGAGAAAGAAAAAACATTTTTCATGTGTTCTTGAATTTAAGAGGATGATACGATCTGATTTTCACTAAATAAAAAATTGAAAAAGTCTTGGAATAGGTTAGAAACAACCTTTCTCTCTTTTGTTGAAAATACTTTAATCTTACTTTAAATTATTTTTATATTCTAGAGTATATGGTAAGTGAAAAAAGCTTTTCAAAAATAATTTTAAATGTTTTTAGTTAAAATATATTAAATTAAATCATTGTTTAAAGAATTTTTTCTTATATTAAATTGAAAAATAAGGGAAAATAATGACTTATTTTCTAATAAATATAGAACTAATTAAGTTGGATAAAGATTTTTAATTTACATAATTAATAATTTTTTTTTATTTTTTTAAGTTTCTCTTAAATATACTATTTCCGTGGCAAAATCAAAACTTGCGGTAAAGTCAAATTCAGGTATCATAATTTATAATACAATCACACAATTGCTACCCGTAACCTATAAGTCTTTATTTGCCATGAGAAATATTTACCAGAGAAATAATTGGCGGCACAAATTTTTTGCCATGATAAATATTTCCTTATGACATAATTGTTGGTACAAGTTTTTGTTTGCCACAATAAAGTTCCCGTAGCAAGATTTGTGGCGCAAGTGCTTGTTTGCCACAATATTAATTTACCCGTGGCACAAGTGTTTGTTTGCCATGGTATATATTTACCTGTGGCAAAATTTGTGGCACAAGTGTATCTTAGCCACGATATATATTTACTCGTGGCAAAATTTGTGGCACAAGTGTATCTTAGCCACGATATATATCTACCCGTGGCAAAAATTTTTGGTATGATTGTGATATTGTCTTGAAATCTATTTTTCCCGTGGCAAGATCAAAACTTGCCACAGATTTTGAATTCCCGTGGCATAATTAGTGGCACAAGTGATGATTTGTAGTAGTGATAGGATAGACCACAAAATTGGGCCAGTCCATTTCCCTTAACTGATTTTTTTTTATTATAATATCAATTATATTATGTTATAATCCTAGATGTAAGGTATTATAACCTCGAATATACTATTTTATAACCCTAAATATAAGTTATTATAATCCCAAATAATTTATTATAACCCCAAATATACTATGTTATATTTTGGGCTGGGCTTCATGGATTCCGTCTATAGAATAGACCGTATCCCATGAGACTTACTGATTATTTTTTATTTATTACTTTAGTTTTCCTTTTTTTTGTAAATACTTCATTTTTAATAACAATTGACAAGCAAAACTTTTTGATAGGAGTAATAATCAACAATGGTATGTCCATATTATTATAATACTTTATATGTTTTTATATTTGTATTTGAAGCAAAAAAAGAATTATATCGATGGTCTGACCTGTCCTACTTGCCAATTGATTCGCTAGGAACCGAATTTAGAACCACTAAGGAATTGTCTAAAATCGCCAGTAACCGAAACCAAAATCCAACGCTCCGAATCAGGTTTCAATTTTAAGAAATTGAAACCAGATTTAACCAAAATCGAAAACAAAAATGGACCATGGCCATCACCATACATGAGGTTTCTAATGTTCATGTAAATTGCAAAAATAAAATATGTAAGATTGGGGTAATGATATTATATATGCGGTATGTTTTATTTTGTTTTAATGGTAGGGGATTAACTATATGAATTATATGAATATAAAATAATGATCAAAACAGTTACAGTATATAATGCTAGAACATATGTTAGAGTATATAACATATCCTGGGGCCTTAATTATAAGCTTAAGCTTTTGGTTGAGTTGGTTCCATAACATGGTATTAGAAACAAGGGTGACAAGAGGTCACAGGTTCGAATCTAAACCACCCCTAATTTAAAGTGGAATATTTAGCACCATGTATGAGAACATGGGTTGTATCCACACTTCTTGCCCAAAGGGTTCTTGTGTGAGGGGTGTGTTAGAGTATATAACATATTCTGGAGCTTCAACCATGAACTTAAGCTTTTAGTTGAGTTGGTTCCTTGACATGGTATTAGAACTCAGAAGCCAGCGTGACAAGAGGTCATGGGTTCGAATCTCAACCACCCCTCATTTAAAGTGAAATATTCACCACATATGTGCATTCACACTTCTAGCCCAATGGGCTCTCGTGTGAGGGGGCGTGTTAGAGTATATAACATATGTTGGGGCCTCAACCATCAGCTTAAGCTTTTATTTGAGTTGGTTCTTGACAAAAATATTTTTTTTTCAATTATTAGATATTTTTATATTGATATTAATTACTCCCTCCGTTTTTTTGTTCTTCCCGTTTAGAATATTCTATTTCTGGAGAGAAAAATTAGATTATGATTTTTAAGACATTTATAGATGATAAAATGTATCCATATGAGATCTCCTTAGATTCTTCTTAATGTATAATTTTTTGTGAAATATTTTTTGTAATTTTTTATAATGCATATTTAGAGATATTTAGGTTTGAAAGTTGCTTTGAAAACTGTACAAAAAGTAAATGGGAAGAAAAAAAAGAACGAAGAGAGTATATGTGGGAATAGAGGTGTTCATTCGGGTGATCGGGTCGGTCTCAGACGGGTGTCATTCGGTTCGGTTGTATTTCGGATCGGCTATTTTTCGGTTGCGTGGCACGGTGGGTCATGCTCGGGTCGGGTCGGTTAGCCGCGGTTCGGTTGAAGATCGTTTATTCGAGCTATCGGGTTAGCATCGGTTCCGTGTCGGTTGAAGTGTGTGTCGAGTGTTAATCGATGTCGGGTTGTCATCGGTTAATAAGTGGTTCGGTTTTGTCGAGTACAGATCGGGTTCGGGTTTTATTTACTATCGGCTACTTATTACTCATTACTATCGATCGAGTCAATATTAAATTAATTTGTTAGTCATTTTTTAATTGATGACAAGATTCCCTTTACTTAAAGCAAAATAGTTAAAATGCAAATCAACCAGTGATCATTATTACTTTGTTACTTTTACTTGTTTGACCGGAAATTAAAATTATAAAGTTCTATCAATTTTCATCTAATGCGATTAAAAGTAGTTAAATATACATTGACCATTGATTATTAACTCTAAATATATGAAATCATATATTTATAATATTTAATTTATTAAAATATCTATCACTTTATTAGATTAATTTATAAAATGATTGAATATGAGTCTATCATACTTCTTTGTTAAAAATAGGTTCAGGTTTAAAGCAATTCGATCTAAAATTTGTTCGGGTTTAGTCGGATCGAGTTCGGTTTCGAGCATGATTCGGGTCGGATATGACTCGGGTTGGTCATTTTTGGTTAGGGTAATCTCGGTTACAAAAATCGGTTATAGTTCGGGTTCAACTTTCCCATTTTCGGTTGTCAATCAGTTCGGGTACAACTTCGGTTCGGGTATTGTCGGTTCGATAAACCTAAAAAAGAAATACATTTTCGGGTCAATTTACTTTCGGTTTCGGGTCGAACTTTCGGGTCGGGTCACTTTTGAACAGCTCTATGTGGGAAGATATGGGAATCCCAAGGATAGAGTATCACGATTTTATTAAAAAAAAAAAGTAAGGATGCTATGTGGGAAGATACGGGAATCCCAAGGATAGGTTTTGTGCTTTAAATTGTGAATTTATTTTGAGAAAGTATACAAAATAGTAATTCTTAATCCTGTCAATATTGCTTTTCTTTCTTCCCATTTACTTTGAGATCATATCGATCCAATTTTTATCCAAAGTTGGATCATACAGTTAAACGTAAAGTATTTTTTACGAAATTATATCAATTTTTTATCGAGTGCATAATTATTATAATTCAGATTTTAATATGCGATTATGCGATCTTACAATCCTAAAATAGTTGACCTACCAGGATCGTAGGTAGGATTCTAATGAGGTAGAATTGTGCGATACTGCTTAACTTAAGGATTTAGGTGTTGTGATCATAACACGATTCTACAATCCTACAATTAACCAATCCGATTCTACAAGGATTGTTTCAATTGTAAAATATTTTCATATAATCAAGATTTCACTTATGTGTAAATATTATTTAAAATAATTAGATAAACGCCACTATAAAATTCAATTTTTTCTTGATCTGAAGTTTATAAATAATTGTTAAAAATATACTTATTCAAAACATAATAGATGACGTCAAATAAATAATTTTTTCTTACACCTTAAAATTTTAAAAAAGAACAAATATAATGGATAGAAAGTAATTCTACACATTAATGTATATTTATAGTATCACGCGATCTTACGATCCAATTTTACCGATTTCCACTTTACCCTTTAACAATCATAGATAGAACCTTAATCTTAATAACACTCGATTGAGTGGGATTATGATCGAATTCAAATTAAAATACAATCCCTAACAACACGTAATAGTGGCTCACTAATTTCACTCAAAACAATTAAGAGTGCAATAATTCAAAAGGTGTTGACTAGGGAAATTCCACTTCTAGCATTCAATATATTATCCCCTTCTAGAAAAGGTTAAAAGGTTTTCACGTTGTGGGAATAATTCAAAAGCTTTTGTCTTTACTCTTTCTATAGGGGTCATAATTCCTAACTACTCATTTGAAATTATTAAATTTAGGAGGTACTTGCCATTTATCTTCATCAATCGTCATCATTCATATACATGAAAAGTGATGGCCAAGAAGTAGGTTACCCGGAGGTAGAGGTGTTCAATGAAGCGGGTCGATCCAACGGGTCAAGGGTTCAATCATATTTTAACGGGTTATTAGCGAGTCGGGTCAATAATGGGGCAGGTCATTAGCGGGCCTTGGTGTAAAGGGTCTTGCCAGGTCGGGTCGGATAATTATAGAAATTAATTGCAAAAAGAAAAAATTTGCCACTTTTTAAAATTTTTTTAAATGATATTATTATAAACATAAGTGGATCGACCCAACGGGTTATAAAATATACTCCCTCCTATTCAGCTTAAGTGTCTCATTTGACTTTTCACGGATTTTAAGGAAAGTCAAATGGGACCACATGTGTAAGAGAAAATGTAGAGTTTTTGAATCTTTATAGGTGTAAAGTGGGGTTAGTAAGTATAAAGGTGTAAAAAAGTTAAGTTTAGTAGGGATAAATTGGTAAAGTTAACATACCAAAAATAGAAATAGGACATTTAAGGTGACTTGACCCAATAAGGAAATGGGACACTTAAGCTGAATAGGAGGGAGTAATAAAAAAATTATTTTTATTAACTTTTAAAAAATGGGTCAAAGTTGGTCGGATTTAAACAGGCTTGACCCGCCCCGCGCCGTTTAACATTTGACACGACCCGCCCCGACCCGACCCATTTAAATTTTAACCCGCCCCACCCCTACTCGCCCTGTTGAACACCTATACCCGAAACCGAATCAGCCTGAACCACCGGAATATCATCCTAGAACCGGAATTGTTTGCGAGAGATTTCGACCCAGTCCCAATTTCAAATTGTTAAGGTTTCAAAAAAATTTTAGCGAACCCGTAGAACCGTTGGCAGAATCTAGCCCGCGGAACCATGAACTGTTAAGTTGGTTCCTTGACAATTGGAGTTGAGTTTGTTGAGTTGGTTCCTTAGAGTATATAATATATCTTGGGGCCTCATCCATCAGTTTAAGCTTTTGGTTGAGTTGATTCCTTGACAATTGGAGTATTATTATTATTATAAGTAATAAAAGTGAGGGTATTTTGATCTTTACTTGTGTGAACATGGGGCATTTAGGTAAAAAAAAATTGAAAAAAAAAAATTCAATTAATATAAATTTGTCAAATACAAAAAATAAGACATCTAAATTGGATCCAAGCATAAATAAAATCACATGATATTAAAGCAAAATAAAACCTAATGCAATATGCTGCATTCTTGAGCATGTCACGTGATGAACACGAGGGGGTGTGCGTGAGTAGATCCACACAAATTCACTAAAACATATATATATATATATGCTTTTCTGTATTGTAGCTTTTTTTTTTGAGGCAAAGGACAAATAAAGGAGATATTTATCCTAATTCCTAACTACTCATTTGATCCAATTTCATCAAAACTCCCCTGATCAAAATGTCTGTATCATCTACTCCATTAATGAATCTAGAATTACCATCAAAACCAGTCCAAGAACTAATCAAATCTACACCAAATCAAGTCCCAGAAAAGTATATTTACCAAAACAAATCAACCCATAATTACTCTGAAATTGAATACATGGAAACTTCAAGTACTATTGATTACAGTCTCCTTTCCTCTTCCTCATCAGACGAACTGCAAAAACTCCAATCTGTTCTTACTTCTTGGGGTTGTTTTCAGGTAACAATACAATTATTTTAATTTAAGTTGTTTTTGTTTGGCAATTGGCATACCAAACAGGGTAGTGTTTTGGTTGCAGCTCATAAATCATGGGTTATCAACAAGTTTAGTTGACGGAATTCGAGAAGTTGGGAAAGAATTCTTTGGGCTGCCTTTAGAAGTGAAAGAAAGACATAAAAAAACAATAGATTCATTTGAAGGATATGGAGGTGATGCGGTTTCAGATGGTCAAAATTATAATTGGAATGATAGACTGCGTCTCAAAGTTCATCCCCTTCAACATCGGAATTTCGAGTTTTGGCCGGAATACTTGCCTAATTTCAGGTGATAATTTTGTCTTCCGGAATCGGATCGTAATAGTATTGCAAAATTGAGTTATGCTGCGCTTATGATATGTTAGCTATCCATTATCTTCAATTTTTTTTTAAAGGTAATATTATGATAATCATCCGTCATTTGGGTATTTTCCGCACAAAGTAATTGTTAAAGATAATATTATGATAATCATCCATTATCTTTCTGACTATTGAAAGCTTCAACATGCTAGCCTTTTTTACATGCAACTACCAGCAGCAGCACATAGCATGTGTCCTTCATGTGAAAAAAATACTAATTCTAAATCAAAATTATTCACAATTTAAAATGGGATGGGCCGTATTAGACCGAATTTTAAAGCCTGGCCCATTTTTAGCCCATTTTTGTTTTCCAAGGCCCGATTCGATCCGATCCATTTTGATTTTAGCCCGGCCCATTGAACACCTCTAGTTGTGAGTATGGATTGCAAAAAGTGCGTTTGTGGGTCTGGAATTCCTTCTTCGAATATCCATACGGACATACACCCATTACCTGCCCATCATTTATTAGCATATCATCGACTATTCTTGTGAGAGAACGTCTCTTAAAGAGGCGACCTCAAAACAACAATATATATTCTTATTTTCTCTTTTGTTTGTATTAACCGGGGTGTTTAGTCAATATATCTAATGCGTCTCTCGAGAGTACCGTCTCTCATAACACTTTTTAAACTTCCATACCCACATACAATGTGATAAAATAAAATCAAAACCTTAAGATTAATAATTTATTATATCATTTATATACCTACACTACAAAAAAATAACAGAATGGCTTCGGCAAAGAAGCGAAGCCATTTTGAAGCCTTAAGGTATTTGGCTTCGGTAAGGCTTCTGAATTGCACCGAAGCCAATTTTGGCGAAGCCTTTTGGGTTTGCCGAAACCATTCCGAAGCGCTTTTTAGCGTCTGTATTGTCATTCCGTCGCCATTTTTGTTGTCCAGCTTTATGTACTATTATTAATATTTATAATTTATTAATTATTAGAAATATTTTAATATCATTTATTATTTATTAGAAATATTTTATTATCATTTATTATTTTATTTATTAATAAAATTTTAATATTAATTAGTAAAAATTAGGATTTTATAATTTTAATTTCTTTATGGGAGTCTAGATTTTAGATTTTAAGTTTTATTTTACTTAAAATAACAATAAATAAAAAATAAAACCAATAAAACAAATAAATAAATAAGATATATACGATTTCTGAACATCAAACCCAGAAACGAAATAAAAAAACGATGATTAACTTTGTTTACAAAGAACAAAACGAAATCTTCAAACCAAGAACAAAACGAAATAAAAAAAACGATCAAACCAAGAACAAACTACAAAGAACAATCTAAAAATTACAAGCTTTTTATACAAGATCTACAAAAATTACAATCAAGAACAAAACCGCAAACGAAATTACAATGAACAAACTACAAGAAATATAAAACGAAATCTAAAAGAAATCTAAAACGAAATCTAAAAGAAATCTAAAATTACAAGCTTTCTGATTTCTTCAAACGAAATTACAAACGAAATAAAACGAAGAACAAACTAAAAGAAATCTAAAAAAATGAAGAACATCAAGAATAAAACGAAATTACCAAGAACATCAAAAACGAAAATTTCTTCAAAAATCTTCAAAAATCTTCAAAAACGAAAGGATCTTCAAAAATCTTCAAATATTTCTTCAAAAATCTTCAAAAAACGAAAGGATCTTCAAAAATTTCTTCAAAATTCTTCAAAAATCTTCAAAAATTTCTTCGAGAGATTTTTGAGAGAATTTTGAAGATCAAGATGTGTTTGAAAAATGAAGAAGACCAAGAATCATTCGGACAGGTAGAGAAATAAAGATCAAGATCTGTTTGAAGAGCAAGAACTGTTTGAAGAGCAAGATCTGTTTGAAGAAGACCAAGAATTTTGAAGAGAAATATATGTTTGTAGAGAAATAGAGAAACGACGCTCTTAGTTTCTTATATTAAAACTTAGGGTTTCAATTTTGGGCTGGGCTTTTGAAGAGCAAGATATTGTGGCTTCGGTATGGCTTCGGAATATGTGCGTAGCCGTTGAATGGCTTCGGTATGGCTTCGGTATGTGCCGAAGCCAATAATGGCGACGGTATGTGGCAGAAGCCATGCCGAAGCCAATTACGGCTACGGTTTGAAGCCATTTGAATTTGTTTTTGTAGTGCTAAAAGAAAATTAATAAAGAAATTTTAATTAGACATTTTAAAAAATTAGCATTTAAAAATGTTTCTCAAACAATTTTTATTAACAATCTATACCCTTCTATTCTAACAAAAATGTGTCGCTTCTTTGTTTGGCATCAAATAAATTATTAAAGTATTGTAACTAACACAATTTAAAAAGATTTTAGGTTTGTTAAATTTATGTCACTGACTATTAACAGAAAGATACTTAGAGACTATGAGTTTTCATACCCACCACTTAATTTCTACCCAAGATTTGGTACGACTACATAGCCACAAGCTACTCGTTAGTGATGGTGACTGGTGTGTAAGACTTTTAATATCCATATGCGACCACTATTTTGTCCACCAATAGACCCAGCCCAACCCCAGGAGCATTATGAGCAATGGCTCAGGGCTCCATTTTGGGAAAGGCCCAATAATCCGTAATTCCAGTCCATGATTTTCCAATAAACAAGAAATAATTAGCTATTTTAGGTAGCAATAGCATTACAATAACATTCCTAGTAAACATATGAATTTACTCCTTTTGACTTTCCTTTTTCTCTTCAATTCCCCAAAATAAAATCTTTAGAATCTCACTTTTACATTAATTTGATTTCAAGCCTTCTCCTTCTGTTCTCTGACATTGATGACAAGAAGGTTGACTAGTGAAGGTTGTATAATAATTATTATTATTAAATAATAATAATAATAATAATAATAATAATAATAATAATAATAATAATAATAATAATACATATCGATTTTAAAGGGGTCTATATATTGATTTTTGCTCAGGGCCCCTAAATTGTCCGAGACGGCTCTGTCCACCAATTCATACTATTATCTGTCTCAATGGGATGGATGCCTTGCAAAACCTCAATAACTTTTACCCCTATTTCAATCCTAATTGTGTGGGTAGCGCTTAATTGTAGGCCGTTTTAATTTCCGCTATATATACAATCAAATTATGAAAAAGTTAATATTTGTTAAAAGTGCTAGTCGTGATAGATAATTAAGAAAATGTTGTAATACTACTTTGGCTTTTAAAATATTAGAAGTAGTAAAAAAACAATTACGTCAGTAATGAAGAATGATATATATATTTTACAAGTATGAATATATTTCTTTATCATTAAAATATTACAAGTAATAAAAAAAAACAATATATTCCTATTATATTACTTAAGTTGGCCTAGGTGACCTTTTGAGAACTATCCCTAAAAATGAAAGAGTTTTCCTAGGAGGAGACTTTAACGGGCATATTGGTAGAGTTGCGGACAGCTATAACTCGGTGCATGAGGGGTTTGGTTTGGGAACAAGGAATGACAGCGGGGAGAATTTGCTAGATTTTACAATAGCCAAAGATTTGGTTATAGCAAATTCGTTCTTTAGGAAGAAAGAAGAGCACTTGGTTACATATAAGAGCGGCGATCATGCTGCCTAAGTTGACTATTTCCTAGTGCGCAAAGGTGATCGAGCCTTATGCTTGGATTGTAAAGTAGTTTTGGGTACATAGATGCCTACCCAACAAAGACTTCTGGTGCAGGTCTTTAGGATGAAGAAGATTATTGAGAAGAAGATAGAGTGCAGCGGAAAGATCATGTGGGAGAGACTAAAAGGGGATATCGTCACGATCATGTCATGCAAGATATGTTCATCGGGCTTCCCTCGTCAGTCTGAAGATGCAAATGGAATGTGGATAGATATGGCAGAAACCATTCGAGAGGTGGCGAAAGAGACCTTGGGGGTGTCGTTGGGAAAACCGAAAGTATTCAAAGAGTCGTGATGGTGGAACGATGAAGTGGAGAGGAAAATAAAGGACAAAAACAAGAGATTTAGGGAACTTATGACATGCACGGAGGAGGAGGATAGAGTAGAAAAGAGAGAGGACTATAAAGCGGCAAAGCGGGCACCAAAGAAGGCGGTAATAGAGGCAAAAAATCGGGCTTATGAAGAGTTTTACAAGAAACTAGACTAAAGAGGGGGAGAATGATATTTTTAAGTTGACAAGGACAAGGGCCAGGCAGCGGTAGGATCTAGATGCGGTGAATTACATCTAAGATGGGGGAGGTCGTGTTCTCATTAGACAAGAGGACATTAAAAACAGATGGCGTCAGTATTTCTTCCACCTACTCAATGAGTCTGGGGGCCTAAGGGGGATGATAACAGCCTTTTGACGCCCAAAGACCACGTGAATCTAGGTCAACAAGGGATATTATCGCGGAGGAAGTAAAACAAGCTCTCAAAAAGATGGGGAGAACAAAGGCAGTTGGTCTAGATAATATCCCGATTGAGGTATGGAGGGGGTTAGGAGAAGAGGACATTAGTTGGCTGACTAGCCTCTTTAATGTTAACTTGAGGACACATAAGATGCCCGAAGAATGGAGGAACAACAGTCTAATACCTCTATTTAAATACAAAGGCGATACGTAAATATGTGGAAACTATGGAGGTATAAAACTTATAAGCCACACAATGAAATTGTGGGAAAGGGTGATTGACAAGAGAATTAGACTAGAAACAACGATTAGAGAGAACCAATTTCGGTTTCATGCCCGGAAGGTCAACCATGGAGGCAATTCATGTTATACGGAGGCTGATAGAAAAATACCGGGAGCAAAAGAAGGATCTGTATATGGTGTTCATCGACTTGGAGAAAGCATATGATAGCATACCACGATGTGTCATCTGGGATAGGTTAAAGGCCAAAAGTATTTCTTCAGTGAACATTGAGGTTATAAGGGATATGTATGAGAGGGTGTTAACCAAAATCCAAACACCGGTGGGGATAACGAAGCCTTTTCCGGTAAGAGTTGGACTGCACCAGGGCTCGTCTCTAAGTCCTTTCATTTTTGCGGTTATTATAGATGAGATTTCTAAATCTATCTGGGTGACGGTACCATGGTGCATGCTTTTTGCGGACCATATCGTGCTGGTGGCCGAGACTAAAGAGGAGGTTAATAATAAATTGGCTGAGTGGAGAGAAGCTTTAGAAGGTAGAGGTGTCCATTGGTGAAGAAGTTGTTAAAAGTACGAACAAGTACAAGTATTTGGGTTCGATCATCCAAAGGGATGGGGAGATTGACGGAGATGTAACTCACCGTATCCAAGCGGGTTGGCTCAAGTAGAGGGCAGTGCCCACGGTTGTTTGTGATAGGAAGTTCCCAAGTAAGTTAAAGGGAAAATTTTATAGGATGACAATTAGGCCTACTATGTTGAATGGGGCAGTTGTTGGCCTGTGAAGAAGATTTTTGAGCATAAAATAGAAGTCACAGAAATGCGCATGTTGAGGTGGATGTGCGGGCACACATTGATGGATCGAATTAGGAACCTAGAGTTTAGAGACAAACTAGGGGTTGCCTCTAAAAGTAGATTGAGATGGTTTGGATATGTGCAACGAAAGACATTCGACGCCCCTGTTCAGAGGGTTGAAAGTATTATAGTAGAGGGTAAGAAGAGTCGGGGAAGGCCTAAGAGAACATGGGATGAGCAAATTAAAATTGACATGCACTAGTTGAACCTCTTTAAGGACCTGACTAGGGTCAGGGGTAGTTGGAGGCGTCTTATTCATGTGTTAGACTACTGATTCATTGAGAGTACCTTCTGGGGTTCTTTTTCTCTTGCCTGTTCTTCTCCTCATCTTTTCTCGAGCCCGGGGACTCCTTTTGGTCGTGCTCTCCTTTATGGGTATGAGTTGCCGCCGTCCTTCCCTCCCAGACCCTGTCTATAATTCTCTATGGACGGGATACACTGGGTAGGATGATGATGATGATACTACTTAAGTTGGAAATCAAGCTATTTCTTTATCTTTGTTGAACAAAATAAAGAATCATATGTATTTTACAACTATGAATATTGTTTAAACCACATTAACCACTATTAAATATCATTAAAGCAAAGGTTGATTTAGCAAAATAGTTAATTTTATAAACCCTAGCCGCCCCAATTCTTTTTCTCTCTTCTCTCTCTAAAAAACCCCTAATATCTATAGTTAGATTGGGGCTATCATTAATGTTTAAAGATTGGTGATTTTTTAATATGATTAGAATACATTTTTATCCTCTCCCTGTAAGAGAGTTGTTTTACCCATTTATTAGGTTAATTCTACCCATAAATTGGGTTTTGAAGTCTCTCCTTGTGAGAGTTTGGAGTTATGAATTTTGTTCTTCAATTAATTTGTTGGTAGAGATTAATGCGATGATACAGCAGACACCAAAATTGCAATTATCATCAACTACATCAAATTCAATTCTATCTCAAGACTACAACAGATTGAAAGACTCCTTCGTAGAAGGCTGTATCAAACAGTGATGTGGAAGAGGATATTCAGAATTGTCAAATGTCATACACAATGATCGTAGTTTTGTTATTTTTGAATTATATTTGGTTTTTATTGCTATTTACTTGCTAATTTTTATCTCTAATGTATATGTCGTATGACTTTTTATTAATGAATTAGGTATTATTAAAAAAACGTTCATTAAACGAACAATATTTACCATTAGAAATTTGAATCAGTAATTTTAAATTTGATGTCACTAAATATATACCTTAAGGGCATGCTTAGATTGAATGTAAATAATTGAGGGGGAAATAAAGTCCAACTAATGAAATAAAACTACATTGAGATGCTTTGAAGTATTTGAGATAGTTGTGAAGAAGGTAAAATGAGCATCAAATAAAAATGATGAATGAAAAAGACGATGATTTCCCCTATTATAGAGGTAATACTTTCCCCCTCCATCTCCTAGGATAAGTATTTACCTAGGGATGGCAATTCAGTCCGGATCCGTCCCTAGTCCGACTCGATCCGAGGAAAATAATCCGATTCGAGTTCGAGGAAAAAGTCATCCGACTTCGACTCCGACTTTACGATTCGAGTCCGAGTTAGAGACGGACCGGAGTTGGACCTCATTAAAAATCCGAGACTTCGACCCGACTCCGACCCTGAAGACATTCGACTTTGAATTTGACTTTTACACTAATATTTTGTTTTCTTTAAAACTCTAGACGTGACTAATTCAAGCTATCTCTCATAGTAATCTTAATTTTCGATTTTGAAAAACTACTTGGTACTTTTATTTAGATTAATGAATCATGATACGACAAATGAAATCAAGAGAAACAAAATACGCCAAATCAAAATACGAGAAAATTTTGTTAAATTGTAGTAGTAGGATTATTTCTCTTGTTAAAATTGAATTCAAATTAAAGTACATATTTTTTTGTTAAATTGTATATAAAAAATATATTTTGTTAATTTTGTATGCTTTAAAATCATTAGTACAATATCATAATGATACTGTTTGACAATAATCCGACTCTGCATCCGAATCCGTTGGAGATCCGAGAGTCCTAATCGGGGAAAACTTAAAGTATGCATAATCCGACTCCGAGTGGAGGTGGATTGAAAACAAAAGCCCGACTATTATCCGGAGCAAAGTCAGAGTAAGTATAATCCGAGCCGAGTCCGACCCATTGCCATTCGTATATTTACCCCACAAAATTAAGAGCTCCTTCATTTTTCTTCACTTTGCAACCATTCTTCCACCTCTACAATAATCAAATCTTATTACTTTCTTATTTATCACCTTTATTTTCTTACTTTGACTTTTTTCACCCGTTAAATATTTACACCCAATCCAACCATGCCCTATAAATCATATTTTGTTGTACTAAAAACCTTTTTTAGTATTTTCACTTTTGCTGTTTTTTACATAAATAAGTTACTAATGATTTTATGATTATATAATTGTAGGGAAACAGTGGAGGAGTATATCATGGAGGTTAAAAAAGTGGTAGAAATGATTCTAAAATCCATTGCAAAATTACTTAATTTAGAAGAAAATAAGATTTTCAATATATGTGGAGGAAATGAGGGAGTAATTATGTACACAAGATTCAATTATTATCCTCCATGTTCATCAGCGGATCAAGTTATAGGCCTAAAACCACATTCTGATAATACAGTTCTAACTGTTCTATTGCAAGATAAACAAGTTGAAGGTCTTCATGTTCTAAAAGACAACAAATGGTTCAAAGCACCTATTGTTCCTGATGCCCTTTTCATCAATCTTGGGGATCAATTGGAGGTAATTAACCCTATCTTATTATCATTTAATCTTGAAATTTCTTGGTTATTCTTCATTTATTTTGCCCATAAATTTTGATAATATGATATGAGGTATGTTTGTGTGCCTATTTTGTAGAGTCAAAGAATTATAATATTTCTTTTATTTTAGATTATAATGGATGTGTATAGTAAGTGACTCTTAATCATTTGCTTTTTGATAAAAGATAATGCGGAAAAAATAGTAGAGATTAGGGTTTTGGGGTTTTGAATACCTTTGTGTTAACCTTCAAATGAATACATAGACTATTTAATTTAAATAGAAAGACATATATCCTAAATAGGTAGTAACACTAATATATGTAAAAAGTGAACTAATAGACTAACTAAAAAAATAATACAAATTTCTACTTTCCTACACTCCCCCTCAAGTTAGGTCTTCGGGTCACCAATACCTAACTTGCATAAAGTCTGCTTGAATGCTTCTAAAGTAACTGCGTTTGTTAGGATGTCTACTAACTGGTCTTTAGATCTCACAAACTGAAGACTTATTATCTGCTTCTCAAGTTTCTCTTTCATGAAGTGTCTATCGATCTCTACATGCTTAGTTCGATCATGTTGGAGCGGGTTCTTTAAAATGCTGATTGCAGCTTTGTTATCACAGAACAACTTGTATATCTTCTTCTGTGGAAAGTGTAATTCACTCAGGAGCTTTCTTAACCACATAATCTCTGTGATTCTTTTGGTGATACCCCGAAACTCTGCATCTGCACTCGATAAGGCTATCACTTTCTGCTTCTTACTTTTCCATGTAACTAAGTTTCCCCCAACCAGTGTAAAGTATCCCGAAGTGGACCTCCTATCATCTCTATCTCCAGCCTAATCTGCATCTATGTAGGCAAGTAAGTCCAGATGATCATTCTTCTTTAGCAAAATCCCCTTGCTGCTTGTACCCTTCAGGTACCTCAGAATCCTCATGACAGATTTCATATGACGAATTTGTGGCTGATGCATAAACCTGCTTACAACTCTAACAGCATATGCAATGTCTGGGCGTGTATGAGAAAGGTAAATGAGTTTGCCGACCATTTCTTTGATCATGTCCTCTGTCAACTAACTTTTCTCCTTCGATCATTTGGAGACCATGGTTCATAACAATGGGAGTTTCTGCAGGTTTACAGTCAATCATGCCGGTTTCTGCTAGCAAATTGAGGATATATTTTCTTTGGCTGATGAAAATACCTCCTTTAGACCTTAGTACTTCAATTCCAATGAAAAACTTCAGTTGCCGCAAGTTTTTCATTTCAAGTTCGCGAAATAATTGTTCCTTAAGTGTACAAATCTCTTCCCCATCATTTATTGCAATAATCATATCATCCATATAGATGATCAGACAAGTAATACGACTATTTTGCCGCTTGAGGAATAAGGTGTGATCAGAATTACTTTGCTTGTACCCAAACTATTTCATTGCTGCAGTGAATCTCCCAAACCATGCTCCAGAAGATCGTTTTAGGCCATAAAGAGCTTTATTCAAATTGCAACCTTCTCTTGTAATATAGTCATCTCAGAAACCTGGAGGGGCCTTCATGTACACTTCCTCTTCAATTTTCCCGTGTAAGAAGGTATTCTTCACATAAAACTGGTGTAGGGGCCAATCTTTGTTTGCCGCCACAGAGAATAGAGCTCGGATCGTATCGATCTTTCCCACAAGAGAGAAAGTCTCAGAATAATCCACTCCATAAGTCTGAGTGTACCCTTGTGCTACCAATCTAGCTTTATATCGCTCAATAGTCACATCTACCAGATATTTGATGGTATATACCCATTTGCATCCAACCGTCTTCTTCCCCTTTGGGATCTCACATTTTTCCCATGTTTCATTTCTGTAAAGAGCTGAGATTCTTCTTCCATTTCCCTTTTCTAGTTTGGATCCCGAAGAGCTTCTTCAACCGTACGAAGCACAACATTGGAATACAGAGAAGTATTGAAGGCAACAACTATTTATGAGAGATTCTCATTACTTTCTCTGTTCACTGGGTATCTCGATCGTTTTGTTTTATACTCTGGATCATATCTCCTTTGAAGAACACCCCTCGTACTCCTTGGGGGTAACTTATATTTGTGAGGTGACTCAACTAGGAACTTCATTAGCAACATCAATCAAAGTCTCAGTTTCAGGAATTACCTCTTGTTTAGATTGTTCCCCAGATGCTTCGACAGGATAGGAGTAGTCAAAGGAGGAGGATGTACTATATCATCACCGACACCCAACTATGGGATTACCTACTTTCTCTGTTTGGTCATGATCAATTATAGGATCTTGATTAATAGCAATAGGATATGTTAGCCAGCGTAGGTCATCACCACTCACAGTCTCCCCTAGGGGTGAAAGTTCGGTCTACGGTTTGGTCTTTTACCAAAACCAAATCAGACCATATTTAATTCGGTCTCCAAAATTTCAGGACCATCACCAAACCAAATTAATTACTAGAACGAACCAAATCGAACCGCAATTTATTTTGGTAGACCGCACCGAACCGCATTAGACCGAATTTTCATTTTTGGCCGAATAACTAATAAATGTTTAAGAACATTAAGAACATAAACATCACTACCCAAATAGATTTAAACACCAAGAACATAAAGATAAACTAATTAAACATAAACTAATTAATCAAGAACATAAACATAAACTAATTAAACATTAACAACAGAAAATATAAACTACTTAATCATAACCATCACTACCCAAATAGATTTAAACAGCAAGAACATAAACATAAACTAATTAATCAAGAACATAAACATAAACTAATTAATCAAGAACATAAACATAAACTAATTAAACATAAACTAATTAAATATAAACTAATTAAATATAAACTAATTAATTATAACCATCAAGAACATAAACATAAACATAAACTAACTATAACCATCAAGAACATAAACAATGAACATAAAACGATTAAAAATTAAATAATGAACATCAGATGATCAGAGAAATGTCGAGTAAAGAGAGAAATGAAAATGTCGAGTAAAGACAGAAGACGGCGGGAATGGGAGTGGACTTAGGGTTTTCAGATTCTTCTAAGAATGAGAGAGAGAGAGAGTACAAAGAGAAAGAAATGTTGAGTAAATCAGAGAAATGAAAATCAGAGAAATGAGAGAGAGAGAGAGAGAGAGAGAAATGAAAATCAGAGAAATGGGAGGGAACGGCGCATATCATTATGAGTTAGGACTTAGGAGACCTTAGGGTTAGGGTTTCACTTTCTAGTCATTCTTAAGTTGGGCCTGAGTAAATTTGGGAATTGGGCTTAGTCCAAAATAAATATATTTAATTTCATAAATTTCGGTGTTCGGTCTAACATTTCGGTTTTCGGTTTTTGAAAATCTCAAACCTAATCCAAACCTTAATATTTTGGTTTTTGAATTTTCAAACCTAATCCAAACCAAATTAAAAAAAACACCAAACCACATTTGTTATTCGGTTTGGTCTGGTTCGGTTTGCGGTTTTAAACCGAATAAGTTTCACCCCTAGTCTCCCCCTGAAGACTAAGTTGGGGTTAGTAGTATGAACTCTCAAAAGCAGTCACAGTCCATGGTGGTGTACATTTTGTTGTGTATTAGATCAAAACATCGATACCCTTTTTGATTGACCCCATATCCAAGAAAAACATACTTAATAGCACGAGGATCAAGTTTGCTTCGAGCTTGTTTCGGAAGATGAATATATAAAACACACCCAAATACTCGAGGAGGTAAGGAGTGAGAAGAGGGAAGGGGGAATAATAGTATATGTTTGAAGAGTTTCTAAGGGGGTTTTGAAGTAGAGGGATTTTGTGGGAAGAAGGTTAGTCAGGTAGGTGGCAGTGGCAACTGCTTCTGGCCAAAAATGAGCTGGGACATGAGATTCAAACATGAGTGTTCAGGTCATCTCAAGGAGTATGCGGTTTTTCCACTTTGCAATCCCGTTTTATTGTAGGGTGTTTGGGCAAGTGGTTTGATGAATCATGCCATGAGCTGAGATGAAGTGTTTCATGTCTAAGTTTATGTATTCCCCCCATTGTCTGACCTAAGAATTTGAGATTGGGCTTGGAATTGAGTTATGAGCATGTAATATAATTTCACAAAAACATCAAACATCTCAGATTTATGTTTCAAGAAGTACACCCAACTCATACGAGTACAATCATCCATAAACAAGACAAAGTACGAAACCCCATGTGCATTAGACTTGGGAGCAAGACCCCAAACATCAGAATGAATCAAAGCAAACAGTTTTATACTGTGAGTTAGACTCGGAGAATAAGTATGCTTATGACTCTTTGCTAAGACACATGCCTCACAATTCAGGGGTGCATTACAATTATTAAGAGATGGAAATAGACGTTTCAAATACCCCAGTGAAGGATGACCGAGACGCCTATGCTACATCCACATTTGATGATCAGATGACCCACAAGCAAGCAAATTACTACTACATAATTGGTTTTAGGTAACACCCTAAAAGTGTAACCTAAAGTGCTTAAAGTGTTACTATAGACCTAAGGTAACACTTTTTTAGGTGCTACATCTGGCGGTGTTACCTATTCTCTTAGGTAACACTTTTACATGCATATAGTAACACTTTTAAAAATGTTATTTTAAATAACTTTAGTTAACACTTTTTTTGTATATGTATCATTTTCATAGTATTACTTATCATTCTTAAGTAACATTTTTTTATAATTAGGTATCACTTTTTCATCTCATCTATTAAGCTTTTATAACACTTTTCAATAATGTATCACTTTGAAATACTTTATGTAACACTTTGTTGAGGATTAGGTAACATTTTTCTCATATTAGGTAACACTTTTCATTTAATCAATTAAGCTAATGTAACACTTAAAAAAAACTATAATTTTGCAATTAACTGCTACTCAAAGGAATCAAACACGCAATCTGTGTGCCATAGTGCCTCTGATATTGATTTGCACCCACTGCCAACTGAGATGCATGATATTAGTGATTTGTTATGAAATCAAATGTATACATTCAAGTTTGAAAACAACTATAAATACATACCACACTATATAATCTTAATTTAAATCATTCAAAGTTATATATCTTAGATAATTAATGAATAGTTGTAAATTTTAAAAAACTAATTTGCCTAGCTTGGATAATATAAAATATTAAAAATTAATGTGGGGTGAGTATCAATATTGTAAAAATATTAAATTCACTAAGATTAAAAATTTATTTTGTCAATTTTGATTTTAAAAATAAAAAATAAAAATAATAAATAAGTAAACAAGTGTTACAAATGGGTTAGTGATGTAAAAAGTGTTACATTCAATTAGTGTTACCAATTTTTAAAGTGCTACATATTAGCAGGGGCGGTTCTGAGCCCGTGCGAGGTGCCCAACCGCACAAGGCCCCCGAACCTAAGCGCCTCATATTAAAAAATTATTATTGAATAGTATATTATTAGGGTAGAGTAGTTGGTAAGAGTTTTACTTAATGTATCAATGGTCATATGTTCAAAACCTATTAATTACATTTTTCTCTCCTTTTTTATCTCTTTCCAAAACAACTCTTAACCTTCCAAATATTTTTTCTTACCTTATTTGATGTTTACACATTCATCAATTATCAATTATCACTAACTTAATTTATTAAAATAATCAACAATTTATTTAAAATTTTCAACCTTTCAAACTTTTACTCATTTTATTATTTGTCATCAATTTATTACTATTTTTTTCTCTTTCATTTTAACAATAGAAAAGAAAGTTTAATTTTTTTACAACTTAATTTAAGTTTAAGAAATATATATATTGAATTTTTATTTTGTTAATTTTTTTTATTTATAAAGGGCCCCAATTTTAAAAATCTATAAATAATAAACAGGGCCTCAGAATTTTTGCTCCGCCCTGCATATTAGTGTTACCAATTCTAAAAGTGTTACATATCAGTGTTACCTATTATTAATGTGTTACATACAAGTGTTACCAATCTTAAAGTGTTACTTATTAGTGCTACGTACCACATTTGAAAGTGTTACATATCAGTGTTACCAATTAATAAAGTGTTACATACAAGTGTTACCAATTTAAAAGTGTTATATATTAGTGTTACCACATTTAAAAGTGTTACATATAAGTGTTACTTATTTTAAAAGTGTTACATGATTGTGTTACTTTAAAATAAAGTGTTACAAAATATTTTTAAGAAGTTGAATATCAATATGTATTACCAATATGTGTTACTTAAAGTCATTTTTGTAATGTTATATACCCTTTTGAGTTGCCTCATCCACATAGTACAAGCCGCCCCGTTTAGTGCCACGTCCAATAATTCTCCCAGTCTGAGCATCCTGCACAACATAATCAGTGGAAGACATAATAACAGTTTAATGAAGCTCTTTGGTCAATTGAATAACATATAACAATTTATGAGATAGGCTAGGAACAAGAAGACAATTTTTTAAATGAAGTGAAGGAGAGACGTCAACACTTCTAGCCCGATCTACACTAACATATTCTCCATTTGCAGTTTGAATATGAGTGCGACTTGTGGTAACAATAGAACGAAGATCTGAACGGTCAAAAGTCATTGTATCTATAGCCCCACAATCAAAAATACATGGGAACGATTGGGATTGACAATTTAGACTTATGGGTATAATAGGACCTTGTTTGATGAGATGAGGGTGGGAGGACCTTGGGTTTTGGAAATTTTGTGGACCTGCTGGGTTATGGGAATTATAGGAAATTGGGTTATTAGAATTTTGTTCAATGTGATTTGGGTTATGGGAATTATAGGAAAGTGGGCCCAAAGGAATTAAGGGAGTGGGGAGTGTTAAATGTGGGCCGAAAGTGGGGTAAGGGTGTTGGTTTTGGTGATGGTTTTGAGGGCCTTAGAATAAAAGAAATTTCTAGGAATTTTAGGGTTGTTGTCTTTATTTAGCACCTTCCCTAAATTAAAATGTGCCCTCTCCCTCATGTGAAGTGACGGTTGTGCTTCCTTCCCCAAGATTTTCAATGTTTCTTTCTCCTCTTCAATGGATGTACATGTCTGCTCATCACCTTCGTCCTTTTCGTTTTTTTCCTTCTCTCTACTGATTTTCATAGCCTCGTCTAGTTCTTCCTTCCAATTTTTTCGGTGTGAAGATATGGTCGACTCACGAAGAGAGAGAAAAAAAGGCCACGATTTTCGTGGTGGTTTTTGGGTTTCTTGGGTTGTTTTTTTTTCTGGGTGTCACGGACCATTGTCCGGATTTTGGCCTGAGCCACTTTGGGTTGTCGAACCTTGGTGGTTGCAACGAAATTTTGGGTTTTGTTTTTCTAGTGCGTTTTCGAATGTCTCCAATACAGGTAAGATGGCTTGGTAGATGATGAGTACCGAGATGGTTATGGAATCCCAGACCCAAACCTTACGGCTCTGATACCATGATAAAAGATAATGCGGAAAAAATAGTAGAGATTAGGGTTTTGGGGTTTTAAATACCATTTGTATTAACCTTCAAATGAATACATAGACTACTTAAATACAAAGTCATATATCCTAAATAGGTAGTAAGACTAATATATGTAAAAAGTGAACTAATAGACTAACTAAAATAATAAGGAAAATTTGCCAAGAATAATCCCAACTATTATCCGTTGGCCAGAAATAATCCCAACTAATGATTATTTTTAAATAATCCTAACTATTGATAAAGTTTGCTGAAAACATTCCCATTTGTGTTTTAACCGGTTGTAGTAAGTTTAGTTAAGTAATTTTTTTTACCTTTTTTTAAGTTTCCTTCATCACATTAGGTGAAATTACTTAACTTAACCTGCTACAGCCGGTTGAAAACCAAATGGGACTGTTTTCAGCAAACGTTATCAATAGTTAGGATTATTAAAAAATAATCAATAGTTGGGATTATTTCTGGCCAACGGGTGATAGTTGGGATTATTCTTGGCAAATTTTCCAAATAATAATACAAATTTCTACTTTTCTACACTTTTATGTAAAATTGTTGATGATAGTTTGTTGTTAAGGATCAATTTGAGATGTGTGTGTGCGTGTATGTGTTCCACGCACATTTATAAGAAACATTGATTTTTGTACTAAACACGTCAAATATTATCAAAGGTCGATATTTTAATGTAATAGACAACTATAAGAAGTCCCCTAAATTATATGCACTACTTGTCCACTATGTGAAGTTGCTAATGAATTGATATTTAATATAAACGATCGGTTATCTCACTATTTATGCAAATCAGAGATATTTTATGTTATTGAAATAATTACTTGTTTTATAACTAGAAAATTATCTTTTGGCAATTTCGAAATCTTTGGATATATTAATTAATATTTCAATGTCAAAATACAAAAATTTATTATATATTTCATCAATTAATTGATGATCTCACATGGAAAAAAATGAATATAATGCAGATAATGAGCAATGGAATATTGAAGAGTGCAGTTCATAAGGTAGTGATAGACAAAGAGAGAGCAAGGACATCAATAGCTACACTATTTTTTCCAGACCCCGACAAAGAAATTGGACCGTTCAGTGAACTAATTGATGATAAGAAAAGGCCACGACTATACAAGAACATCAAGAATTATCTTGACTTGTTCTCCAATACTATGCAAAAGGTGAAAGGGCCATCAATGCTATGAAAATCTAGAATTACTTTTTCGTGTATTATCACTTACATTATATATCATTGTATGAAGTGAATTTTATAGGTTTATATGGCCTGTACATTTGCATTATTAATATATTGTTATATAAGACCGTTGAATTGGAATATAACTAATATAAGGAAAATTTTATTTTAAGATAAAAATTATTTCTCTTTCGCTTCTAAAGAATTCAGCTTTGATTTATCTTTGAAAGCTTCCAACTTTTAACTGAATTTGCTTTTGAACATTTTTATGACCCTGTAAACTAGTCAATAGATTATCTTTGACATTTTGAATTTTTCTGAATTCATATTTATTCTATGTATAAAATATATTTAATTGTTCTTCCTTTCAATTTTGTACTTCTTAATCTTCTATCAAATTGTTCTTTTTGTGGGCAAAAATATACGTTAAAATGTAGAATACAACAATTGTTAAATATCAATAACTAATATAAACATGTATATAAAATTAATGAATCAATAAAGTAAGTTAATAATAGAGATTGCAGCTAAAATAAAAAACTAAAGTTCCTTCTCTCTCTAGGGTTAGGTTTCCTCTAGTCCTTTGTACTAGTCGTTTTTTCTCCGTCCGAGAGTTTCTCCGGTGATCTCTATCGATTTTCTATTCTCTCCTTTGTGATCTCTCTTTTCTTTTCTCTCTCTCTCTCTTCTCTTCTGTTGTCTCATGGAGTCTAACAATACGATATCCATAATACATTTGTGACGATAAACCCTAATTCTGATGATCTGGGATCGAATAGGAGAAATGAGGCAGGATACAATGAAGAGACCCACCAGCTGGATAAACCATCTAAGGAAGATGACAGCGCTGACAACGAGGACGTGTGTGAGTGGGTTGATGAAGGTAACGAGGAAGAAGAAGGTCGTCTGTCTTTGGGTCTGATAGGCAGATTGTGGACGGAACTGTTCTCTCAACACATATGCTTTCATGACGACTATAAAAAATGTGGGGGTTACTCAACATGGTGTGGACATTAGTGCGATTGGTAAAAACTTATTCCAATTTCAGTTTTACCATTGGAGGGACAAGGAGAAAGTCTTGAATGGGCAACCGTGGCATTTCGACAAGGTTGCACTTCTATTAACAGAGATGGATTCCGCGCAGAAGCCGTCTGATCTCCATTTCTATGCTCGTCCAATTGGGTAAGAATTTATAATATTTCTTTTAGGGGACGATACTATGAAAATACTGCTCGTATATTGGGGGAGAAGATAGGGAATATGTTAATATGGATAAATATGAGTGTCTTGGTATGGAGAAGCATTCAGGTTCGCCAGGATGTTCATAAATCTTTGAAAAAGCATGTCACTCTTAAAATTCAAAGGGGGGAAATATGCAGCTGTTCGATTAAATATGAGAAACTCCCTCTTATTTGTTTTTATTGTGGGAAACTTGGTCATGGAACTAATGAATGTAAAGAAGCTTTTAGGGAGACTTCACCCGTGAAACAGTATGGAACGTGGTTGAAAGCGTCACCTAAGAGACCAATAAAAACAGAGAATGAATCGAAAGAGCCCGTTAATGTAAAATCATGTGATTGAAGCTTTTTCTTTATAAAGAAGTTACTTATCAAGGAAACCCTAGAAGTCCCAAAAAATTGCATTAATACCGTCACCTCTCTCCTTGATAGAGTAGTGATATTGGTAATAATGATGTGGAGAATGATAAAGTGGACTAGAGTCCTAGAAGGATCGCGCAGGGGGAGGACTAGCAGGTGGGTCCCACGATGGGGGACAAGATTCATGATGGCCCAATTAATGATGCCGAGAATAAGGGAACCCTTGATGTTAATATTAATAATGAGATTTTGTCTGAAAGTTTGGTGACAGCAGATACAAACAAATCCATATCCATCAACTTTAATACCAATATTGAGACAAAGCAAAATTCTGAAACTGATAGGCGGGTTCAAAATTGAAAAAACTTGCGAGAGCACGTACATCCTAGAAAGCTGATTTATTTTCAAGCATTCATGTGGGCGAGAAGAGGACAAAATCGGTGGATCTTATGATGATATGCTGGATGCTGATGACATGAGTTTTTTAAAAAAGGGGATAGTCCACATGGAGGTTGATCTCACTGTTTTTGAAAATGCTGAAAACGTGGCAAACCTCACGAGATGGGCTCTCGGTTCCCAATGAATACAACTGTCTTTTGGAATTGTCGAGGGTTAGGGAGCCCCTCGTCAATTAATGTGCTCTTCTCTTTGGTGCGTAAATACACCCCTAAGATACTTTTTCTCAGCGAAAGAAAAA